>VYZM01023047.1:0-28549 GCA_013398915.1 Dromas ardeola | reverse complement strand
CAGATATCCCGTTAAGCACTCCAACTTTCTCCTCTTAAAGAAAGAAGAGCACATTTGAAAATCATAAATCCTACAAGCCTGTTGCCACAAGGAGAACAATAATAATGCCTTTTTTCAATTGATTTTGTATTGGCCGTTAGCCTGCCTGAACCTATGCAAGGAATAACTGTATTAAGGTTGGGAGGCTGGGACTCTGGTTTTATATTAGCAAATTAAAGTAGGCCATAGGTCACAGGCTGTTGTGAGATATTGCCAACAGCTATCTCTGGCAAAGTTAAAGTAAGCTCAGCAGATTTCTGCTGATCACTCAGTTAGTTTGGATCAGATAGTGACTGTATGATGGACTCTTAGTAGAAGGGAAGCTGTTTGGTCTCCTATCTCATGAAAATTAATCCAGCATTTTGCAATCTGAGGAAGAGACTAGGCCTTGGCAGGTGCTGAAAGGTCCCACTGACTTGGGAGAGTCTTGAAGCTATGATGGAGCTTTTCTACCCGTGTTAACTTTGTGGTGAGAGAAAGTAAGAGAGATACATTCTACATGCAAGTCTATACCATTTGGTCCTTTCCTCTGAACAGCAGTGCATTGACTTTTTGTACTTTTTTACATGATGCAGGTCAGTGAGAGTGCAAAGAATGATTTGAAGGAAGGCATGAGGCTATACAATTCAGAAAATAATGTTGGACTGAAAAATGCATGGAATATCATTCAAGCAGAGGTAACGTATTTTCGCAATAGAAGAAAAATAACAATTTGGCCATAAAGGCTGCTGCAGTCTGTTAACTGTTGCATCCATGCCAAGTCTAAAAGATGACTAATGCAGGCTTTGGTTTCTGATTTTGCACACTCGAACATCCAGGGAGTACTCTGAAACCCAGGATCAAAGTGTACCCTGTAAGGTGAAAGATGCTTACCTCTCTCTGAGATTCTCTGTGCCTATCACAGGCACAGAGATGATCTGAAACACAGAAGAAGCAGCAAAATCTGCATAGGTAGAACTGCAGCTTTGGCAGCTACGCTTTTTCCATTCAGCATCTGTGGGCAGATTACAGCATGTTTTGGTGTTTGCGCTCATGTTTCTGTGGCAAGAAGACTAACATAATTGGTCATGGGACCATTTATTTTCTTTGTGGGTTTTTTTTTTTTTAATGTTGCAAAGTATTTGCTTTTAGTGATCACTGAGCACAAACCACTTTAAAAATACAAAAGTGTTGTGGCAGCCCTTTTGAAAATACACAGTGGTTTAGTGGAAGTTTGTGGTGGTGCATGATTCACAAATTGTGCGTGTTAATTTATTAATTCTTTACTTTTGCCATAGATGAAATGCTGTGGTGTGAATGACTTTACGGATTGGTACCCAGTGCTGGGAGAAAACACTGTCCCAGACCGTTGTTGTACAGAAAACTCCCAAGACTGTGGACGGAACTCCACTGAATTAGTGTGGAAAACGGTAAGGCTTGCTTTACCCAGGTCAAGGCTTAGGGAGGGGTGGGAAGGAAGAAAGTAGAGGGAATGCATGTGAAAGAAAATGTGACCTTGGGATTTCAGTTTTCATTTTTCATCATTTCAGGGATGTTATGAGAGAGTTATGACCTGGTTTGATGAGAATAAGCATGTTCTTGGTTCAATTGGGATGTGCATCCTCATAATGCAGGTAATACTGGTATGATGTTTATTAACATGGCTTTATTTGCTGTCAGCATTCTTGATTCTGCTGTGTGAAAAGTGGTGCTCAACTGCTTTCAGTTTGATCATGATTTCAAAAATCAGATTTGTTTTATGAGTTCCTTTAAGGAAACAGGTCAGTAGTTAGTCCCACAAAAAGACATACTACAGTGGGGTTTTGCTTACCTGCATTTTGACTTCAGAGCACCACTTCGGAGTTCCCATGTATAGCCAAATGTTACACTGTCCCTTAGGGAACTGTTTTTTTAAATTTTGGAAGCAAGTTCTAGAAATTGCCAAAATGAGTCAAATCACGGCCACTGAACTGAGTAGGTTAACATGTTTTAAAAAAGAAATGCATAAATATCATCATAATCTGTTAAGGGTTTGGGGTTGCTGTATCACTGCTGTACTTTTGGGGGAGAATGTCTGAAATCTGATGTTTTCAGTCACAGTTATCTGGCTAAACAAGTAAAAAGGAAGAGTGTGTATTGATTCTGAAAAATTGTTGCACATATGACAAAGAGCCCTGAGAGCTTTTTGCCTCCATCTGTGCTCTGACAGATATATCTCCAGACATCATTGTGTGCCTGAACAACATACATCCAAGTTTACTGATCAGTGTTGAAGCTTGAAAAATATGGCTAGTGTGGAATGACTTTTAAAACTACCGCTGGACCACGAACACAGGTCAGCAGTGCAGTTTAGGCAGCCTCCCTGTACTGAAGTCTTATTGTTTGTTTTCCTTCAGATTCTTGGCATGGCCTTCTCCATGACACTCTTCCAGCAGATTCACAGGACTGGCAAAAAATATGATGCCTAAAGCCTCTGAAACATTATCACATCAACCCTTCTGTCTCATCATAAAAATGAACAAAAGGAATGGCCACAAAGAGTATCAAGCTTAGCCCTGCTGCAGGAATCCGTCCCATTGACCCATCTGCTTTGTTGTTATTTGTCCAGTTATTATCACAATTTGTTATTTGACTTATTTTTTTGTCCGTTTCACACATGACATTTATTTGCCAAAGATGGGGGAAACCCCACAAACAAATGGATTTTCTACACGAAATCATAGATCTGCTCTAAGAATGTTTCTTAACTTAAGAAAATGTTTTGCTCTACTAATCCATGCTATATGTGCAAAAATTATGTATGTCCAACTTCAAGGGAGAATTCTTCAAAGTCTTCCATTAAGTTTTCAACCCTCATGTCCAATTTACTGTAAGACTCAGAAAAGTCACTCTAACTGTCCTAGGAATTGGAGCTGCTTTGCTTTGCAGCTTATTGTACCTTATGGTGTATACTTTTTTACTATGTTAATGATGATGATGATTATTATGATGGATATAGCTTAGAATTTAGTTGCCTGACTTATAACTTCTTACTGTTTTGGGTTTTTCACATTTATTGTACATTAATTTGGGAACCACTGTGTGATCTCCAGAGGACATGTTTTTCAAAGTTGACAGTTTGTGCAGGCAGATAAAGACATAACTTTTCTCAAGTCCATGGGGAGGCATCATCCACTTTTATCAGGGCCTTGATGCCCTTACTGTAACAAAGGTGGTACCTTTTAAATCAGAGGCTCTTTCCTCAGATAGAATGCAATGCCTTACCATTGGACCAGATGGTGAGCTTCCTACTCCTGTGAGGCAAAGTTCCAGTGTCTTCACTCACCCAAAGCAGTGTCTGAGTGCTTTGATGTCATGCTACTTTGAAAGCTAAATGTACTGACTAAGCAAGTTAGTGCTCCCTGGCATGAAGGAGAGAGATTGCAGTCTGCCTACTGGCCACTTGGCAGCAGACTTCACAGATTGTGTTCTCTGTTTCAAAAAGTTTGCCCAAGGCATGTCATGCTGCTGGACATGAGGGAAGGGGATGGCAATTTGATGGCAACATTGTCATGCCATATGACATGACATGTCATTGAAGGGGTTTCCTCAGGCAGATGAGAGCTCTCTCCCTGAGCTGGAAAAGCTGGTTTGATTGAAGGTGACCAGATGATGCAGGAAAGCGGCAATTTCCAAAACAGCACTCAGAGACAGTATGTGTTGTCACACCTTCAGTACAAAATTGGTTCTTGCTGATAGCTTGCCAGGTCCACCCAGTGGTGTAGTTCAGATTTCACTGCAATGCAATTTTTACCAACATTCCCGTTAGAAAACTTGAACGTGTATTTCTTTAGTTTGAGTGTTGCTTCATTGCAAGCAGCCCCCCCTTTACCCTTTGTTTCAGGTTTTTGCTGTTTTGTGAAGGGAGAAGGAAAGGCTCAGACACTGGAAGGATGTTCTGATTTAACTCCAGTCAGGGGTCAACTCAGCTCTGAAAGAAACACTGCTTTTTTTATTAGCAGCAGTCAGAAGTGACCTTTAGAGGTTACTTCATCCAATGTCACTCTCAAAGGGGTACTGTCATAGAATCATTGAATCATAGAATGGTTTGGGTTGGAAGATCGTCTAGTTCTAACCCACCTGCCATGTGCAGGGACACCTTCCACTAGACCAGGTTATCAAAGTCCCAGCCAAGCTGGCCTGTCATCTTTGTGTGCTGGTATGCATGCAGTAGTCCTTGGTCCAGTCTGGCCCAAACCACAATACTATGTGAGATGGGGTTTGCTATGACATTATAGAACTGAACTTCAGAAACTGTTAAGGATGGAGATTTTGTGCCTTTAAGAGCCACGCCATGTCGAACTACTCCTCTGGTAAACAAGTTTCTCTTAACGTCCAGTCTGAATATTTATACTTTAAACTCTTAAAAGATATTATTTTCAATGTATCATTCAGTCTATCTTTTCCTTGTGGGCTGAAACAGCTGTTGATCCACTTCATATCTGGGAGATTTTAGTCCCCTGTTTGTCTTCCTAGTAGGTCCTGCATGCATCTGGCAGCAATAGTGTTTTGTGTGGCCTGTGTGTCACTTGAGTTCCTATGAAATCAGTGTAACAGGAAGGAGTGTGAATGTGGGATACAGAGATGAATATGGGTGTTGTAGTGAAGAAGGAGGTTACTATTCTTAGAGCATGGACCTTGCTTATATGAGTGCAATGCCCAAAGTTTCACAGGGCTCTTCTTTCCCACTGATGCAGACAATGCCATGTGGGTTCATCTATTTCACTTGGATTGCCTTTGAAAGAGTCAGGGAAGAAGCAGAGGGAAAGCACAGAAACTGAATCCAGTTTTACTTCCATTTCTAACAAAAATTGGGACCAGGAGCATCTGAGCCCTGTTGGAGATGGATGTTCCATGTTGAAGAAGGGGCTCTGATGCCCAGTGTACTTGCTGCTACATGTAAGACTGTATCCAAAGTTGCTAAGATGCGTTCCTATTTTTGCAAGAAAAGACAAGATGATTTTCATCTGATGGCTCCACTGCATTCTTCCTTTGGGAAGAGGTGCTTAGCTTTCTCTAGTTTTCTCTGGCGTTCAAAAAGAGCAGGGTGCAGGGCTAAGCAGGAGCATCATTTCTGGCCTTTGGGTCACACAGTGGTACCTGCCACATCTTAAATTTTAATCTGCAGTCAGTTTTTGTACAAAAAATGGTAAAATGTATTAGTGAAAGTAATAAGGAAATAAAAAATGTTTATAAGTAACTCAGAGATGAAATGTATAGTTGCAAACTCAGCTACTTTGCCTCCCATCCAAACTTATTTTTCTAGAATGCTTCATTCCATTTCATGATCTAGCAGCATAGATCCTGAAATCTTTTTTTAATGACTACTTTTGGCATTTTAAGCACAGTATTGAGATAGTTACATGAGCTTCATGTATTCATCTCTATGAAGCCACCTGCAGGAAAGGAGTCAAAAGCAGGGCTGATTTGTGTCTCTTAGCTGACTTTCTGATGTGGGAGGAGATAACAGACATCCTGAAAGGAGCAGAAAAGTAATGCCATTTTCCAGGCAACAAAAAACAGCCCTGGAAAATGTGAGGCTGCATCAGTCAGTTTGTCAGAGATGTCACTAACTTTCCTGTAAACTGGTCAAAGGGAGCTTTGGCTCATGTATGTATGCACTTTTTTTGCTTTTGCTGGTGGGTGGCTGGCTGTGTGTTTTCCCCAAATGTCACTCTTATTATTTAACTATAAGTTTTTAGCATGTTTTTAAATAAAAACTGATACCGAGTATAAGTATCTTTAATATACACAAATATTGATTTGTATAAATGCATACTTCTCTGTATCTCTAATTCATGAAAGCACAGTTCAAGTGTGTCAAAGTGCTGTTTCTCTGAGTGTTCCTTCAGACTGTAGCATACCTGTTGTCTCACTGTGCTTCACGCTTGAAAGCTGCAGCAGAATTTAAGCAGAGACATGATAGGAGAGCTGCTTAAAGAACCTCTATGTGAAAGCTGTCAAAGTGATAGCAGTGAATTCTGTTCCCTCCTGGTAGTACCTAGGCTGTTAAGTTATAGGAAGTCCAGGTGGAGGGCGCTCAAAAGAATTGCCCATTGCTAAGTAGCATGTGAGATGATAAAAACAATGGCATAAACGTCTCCAAGATGACAGAAGATGCCTTGTATATTTCATGCATTTTGTTCCCGGACTGCGGTCACATCAGTATATGAGGCCAACTCTCATATACTGTGTCCACTCCCCATTTGTATGCATGAAAAACAAACTCACAAACAGGAAGGGTGCAAGCTGAGGACAGCTGAACTGATCCTCATGGTCTTTCTTGGGCAATGTATTGGCCAGGCATAAAAAAGGCAAGGAGGAAAAGGGTGTTTTCCCAGCAGATAGCTCTTGGGAGCAGCATGGAATAGAACACATATAATTCTGACGTAACTTCTTTCCATAGAGTTGAGCAGCTTCATGCTGTAGCTGGCATGGGGAAACCTGAATATGTTTGCCTATGGACTAGCCATCTGTTGTGCAGTAGATAGTAGACACTAAGAAACAAATGCCATTCCCAACGGGTGATGTTTGCACCAGTGTTTCTTCTATGCAATACCTACTTTCGCCTTTATATAAAAAATTTTTACTAGGATGATATAAAAATAAAGGATTTTTTAAAAGGTGCCTCTTTGAGTTCATTTGTCTCCTAACCCCAACTACCAAAAAAACCAAAAGGGGACCAAAAAAATTCAAAAAGGTGACTCACAGAGATCTATTCCAACTCCAGTTCAGAGGTCTCGAAGCTGCGCATCTTTGAAAAGATCCACTCCCTGCCCTGTCCTCTCTCATCCTCCTTTAAAACAATACTCTAATAAAACAGAAATAGGTGTGAAAGGTCCCCAAAGAACAGCAAATTAGTTTTGAGAGCCTGATAATATAGGAAAGAGTTTGCAAGTGTCCCAGAGAATATAGAAGAGTCAGAGAGGACGAAGTAGTAGCGAACTTGAAAGACATCCAGAGGACACTAAGAAGCCTCAGAGAAACCATAAAAATCGATTAAACACTGAAAGAAAGATCACAGAATAGTCCTCCAAATGCCAGGAAAGTAGAAGATGGTCTGAAAGATCCCCAGACGAAACAGTGGAGCCAAACAGAAGCCAACAATTCAACAGAGTCTGAAAAAGATTCAGAGAACATAAAGTAGCCTCAAGGAAGGGAAGAAAGGCTGTAAAGTGCCCAAGGAAATAAAATGTAGCAGTGTCAAAGAGGCCAAGACAGAAATAGACAAGGCAAAAGACCCCCCAGAGAATACCGAAGAGACTCAACGATAACAAGAAAGTATCAGAGATATTAAAGGAGCTCTAGAGTACCCAGTAGTACCAACGGTGGCCTCAGAGAAGACCAAAAAACCCCCACAACCCAAGGCAGACAGCTTGAAAGTGCCCCAAAGGGTAACATCAAAGAAGGCAAAATGAGCCAAAATCTGTAAAAGATACAGACAACACAGTAGTCTGAAAGACGCAAAGAAACTAGCCAGAAAGCATGAAACATGGTGAACATACCAGAGACCTTGACAATAACAAGAAAGTAGCAGACATTCTGAAAGAGCACTAGGAGAGTATGCCTGCAGCTGCTAAGAAAGGAGAGAGGCTAAAAGAACAACAAAGCCTGGGAGAAGGGAAGAAACAAGCAGGGAGGCTGAAAAGGTCCCAGGAGAAAGAAGAGTAGCTGCTGAGATGCCACAAACCTTGAAGAGAGACTGAAACAGGCCCAGAAAGCCCAGTTTAACTTCAGAAAAGTGGGGGGTATGGGAGGGGGGGGACACAGCAGAAAGACTGAAAGTGCTCCAAATTCACCTCAGTGAGAGGAAGGAAGAGACCAAAAGCCTGAAACGCAGCGATAGCAGCTTTGGAGAAGCTAGCGAAAAAGTAGAGAGGTTGAGAGTGACCCAGAGAGCAGAGAAGCTTTACAGAGCCTGAGAGACTAGAAGAGAGCCTGAAAGAACCTCAGAGAAGACAGAGTAGTCTCAGAGAAGGTAAGAAAATAGCACAAAGCCTGCAAATGTGAAGGATAACAAAGACTAGCCTCAGAAAGGTGGAAAAAGTAGTTAAGAAAGCGACCCAGAGAGCATACACTAGCCTTGAAGAGGTGACAAAATATAGCAGAAAGACTGAAAGAATGCTGAGAGAGCAGAGAGTAGTTTCACAGAGACCAAGAGAGAAGCAGAGATGTTAAAAGAGTCCAAGGAGAACACACGGTACCACTGGAAGACTACAAAAGTAGGAGACAGACTAGAAGAACACAACTGCATGCAGACACAGGCAGATAGCCTCAAACAGCCTCTGAAAGCATGCAGAGTAGCTCTGAGTGACAGAGACCAATGGTGAGGAGCTTGAGATAGGTTGAGAGAAGAGCAGAAGGAGCCTGTGGCAGGGCGTGACCGTATCTCTTGACCTGCGGTATTTTTTAAAAAAAAGGTCTTGTGTGTTTCCTTCTGCCACATTTGTCAGAGGGTCCGCTTCTTTTTCTTAGGGTCCCTCTTACCCTCAATGTATTAATAAAAGTCCTTTGTGTTGCTTTCCACTTTCCTCACTAGTTTCAACTTCAGCTGAGCTTTGGGCTTTCCAGATTCCACCCTACCGCAATCAGGCAATGGCTCTATTCATCTTAAGCAGCCCAGCCCCACTTCTGCCTTCCGTGCAGTTTCTTTGTGCTGTCAGCCTCAGTCAGGAGTTCTCTGTTCATCCATGCTGGCCTTCTCCCAGGCCTGATAGACTTCCCACACATCAGAATGACCCTTCTTGTGCTTTGAGGAGGTTGTATTTGAAGTCCGACCCACTCTTCTGGACCCCTTTGCCCTCCAGGGTGACTCCAATGGGATACTGCCTACCAGATTCCCTCAACAAGCCAAAGCCTTCTTTCTTCAAGTCCAGGGCTGTAATCTTGCTACGTCTCACTCACAGCTGGGTGGACCTCAGACCTACATTGCAGCCATGTCGGCAGTCCTGCCTCTGTGTCAGAGAACAGCGAGGGCTAGCTGCTCCACCATGAAAGGCTAGTCAGGAGCAGAACACAGGCACAGGCAGTGGCCTCACCAAGAAGGAGCTAGGATGCAGAACAGCAAGTCCGGGTCAGGATGGGCACCAATGACAGTGGGTCACATGCAGCCCACCAATCCCCCAGCAAGTCCATAGTGATAAGGCCAGCCATAGTGATAAGGCTGTCCAAGGACAGCCAGGAAGCTGAACCAGTGGGTCTGGGTCAAGGTCCAGATTGTGCAGGTAAAAGATCAGCCATAGACAGAGCTGCTACACAGCTGCAATGTAACACAGGCAGGAGCCAGCGGCAAGGCCACTGCTTAAAAACAGTTCCCAAGGAAAAAGGGGGACAGGGCCTTGCTCTTTTCCCACAGCTCTTATCAGCAAAGGAGCTGGACTCGGANCCTGTGCTGTGGCCAACCCCAGCTCCTGGCTTGCCCCCACCCTCTTGCAGCTCTCCAGCAAAAGTGTGCGCACCCTTTTCACCAGGCACTTCCTTCCTGCTCCCTGTGCCTCCCCTTCTCATCAGGCTTTGGTCACCATCCCCTGATGAATCTAGGCTCAAACCCTCTTAGCTAGGCTGGAAAGCCTGTTGGAAAATATCCTCTTGCCCCACCCCTGTGTGTCATATCCTGTGTCTCCCCAGCACTCCCCATTCCTCAAGGAGATGGGGTCCATGGTCATAAAAGCCAAAGCTTTGTCTGCAACACTGGCTGTGCAGTAAGGTGTTCACTCATAGGTTGGGTGCCCTCCTACCCAAGCCTTTCCTCTCCACTGGCAAGGCCAAGGAGAACAGCACCTGGGCTCCAGTGTCCTGTAGCCACTCTTGGTTTGTTAAGGTCTCCCTTGACAGTATCATTGGTACACACATGGATAAGCAGGCCAGAGGTAACAGGCCAAGTTCCAGACATGCCTTAGTGCTTTCTGCAACAGCCCCAGCTCAACCTCCTTGCAACCAACAGATCATGTGAGGTAGCAAGTAACGTCACTAGACGGGTGCTTCTGCACCTTGTAGAAAGGAGTCTCCAACCACTGTCACACACCACTTCCTCTTGGAGCTGGTTCAGGTGTTGTTCAGATTCACCTGGCTATGATGCATCATCCCTTGACAATTCATAGCACCAGTGTTGTCCTGGGGTAAACAGGAGGGTGATACAGTGAGTGGATTTGACTGATGCTCGGATGCATGTATGTGGACACATTTGAGTATGGGAACATGCTGTAGCTGTGTGGAAGCCTGACTATGTTTACAGCAGAGAGACTCTGGAGGTTTTCTTTTCTCACTTTGTGGCAGGTTGACCCCTGCCCACAGCTAAGCACCACACGATCTCTCTCACTTCTCTCCCCAGCCCCAGCAGGATGGGGAAAGCAAAAGCAAGAAAACTCATGGGTCAAGATAAAGATAGTTTAGTAAGTGAAAGAAAGTGAGGGGCAGGAGGGGGAAGTGATGCAAAGGCAATCACTCACCACCTCCCACAAGCAGACCTTGCCAGTCTCTGAGCAATGGCTACCTTCCAAAAATCCCTCTCCCCTCAATTTTTATTGCTGAGCATCATGTTATACAGCATACAATATCCCTTTGGGTCAGCTGCCCTGCTTGTGTCCCCTCCAAATTCTTGCATACCCCCAACCTACTTGCTGGGGGGATCCGGTGTGGGAAAAAGAGACAGTCTCGATGCTGTGCAAGCACTGCTCAGCAATAGCCAAAACACAGATGTGTTTTAGTCACAAATCCAAAACACAGCACCATACAGGCTGCTACAAAGAAAATTAAATCTATCCCAGCCAGACTTAGTACACTCTTATACACCACTTAATTGCTGGTGGAGACACCATGAGGATACATAGAGATGTGGGATGTAATTTTGCTGCCTCTTCTTACAGATGACTCCCCTCTCCAGACTTCCTAGACAACTACAGGCTCCCAACCCCACAGTTTGCAGCATGGGGTTTTCTCTGATCGTCTCAGTCTTGCTCACTATATTCCCCAGACACAGAAGAAACTCCTGACAGTTGCTTCTGCGGCTCGATGTAACTGGGCACAAAAGTGTTCCACAAATGCTTTTCTCTCCTCAGAGATAATCTTAACCCCAGCACAGGGAGCAAAGATGTTGGGGCTGCACAGAGAAGCCATTCCTTACATGAATATTATTCACTAGGAGGTGGGGTGGACAGGAATGCCATCTCCAATAATTGAACAAGGTTGCAAGTAGTCCCTGCATCCTTTTCTAGGTTGCAATGAATGGTAGGAGAGGAGTACATTAGGCACTTTTTCCCTATGTATGGAACTAACATTTATATTGAAATCTCAGGTTGATGGAGTCCAGTGTAGGCATGATATATACACTGGAGCACAGAAGGACTATGCATAGTACACATACTGTAAGGGAAGTAGGGTGATGAGGGAAGTTGAGCCACTAGAACAATGCACAGGGAGCAGCACAGCAGGGACAATGAGAACCAGGCCCATTCAGCTGTTTGTGTTATACTTGAGAAACTGCGCTGGTGCTGGCAGACTCGCTGTTTTTGAGGTTATCTTGTTCTCTGACTGTCTGTGTTTCATCTGTTTGGCTCAGGCCTTAATATCATTATGCAATGCTGCAGTCAGTGGTACATGGTTGAGTTAGCCTAGAAAAGGTAGGAGTCCAAAATGAGTGCAGGTATTGAAGTGTTCTGGTTCCCCTGGGGTCTGCTATGACCTTCTCTAGAGAAAAACAAACAAACAAAAAGCCATTTACCTCTCTGCATTTCTGCTGCTGCAACAAGTGCATCAATTTGTATTTAAGTTCTCTTAATGTTAGCTGAAGACTTGGGAACTTCCTGGACTGCTCCTCCCTTCAAAAAAGAAGGCAGGTTGAGATGCTGGAGCTCCGTCTGTACATAAAAGGAGACAGAAAGGCAATTGACAATTTTAAGCAACCAAGTAATGGTGAAGTATTGGGCACAAGAGTGAGACAACTGAGGGAAAAAAAAAAGGACAAATAGGAATATGAAAGAAAAGTGAAGACAGACACAGAAGTCTCTTGTCTGTGAGCTGTGTTCTCCATGATTAAGGGGTAGAACAGATACTGCTGGGGACCATGGCTTTCAGTCAGTAGCACCAAAAAAAAAGCATCAAGGAACTGAGATGTTCCCCAATCTTTTCCATTTCACAGAGGTTGCAGAATAGGCATAATTGGGGAAAGCACAGCAGTAACAGGACTAGAAGAGTACTTTCTAGAAAACAGAAGGATGCAGGAAAGTCAGGTTAAGAAAGATCACCTAACACATCTAACAGCTCCTTGAACAACAAATCAAGATAATGTAGACTTTCAAGGAAAGAATGCAGAATGATTGCTTCTACAGCTTCCTCCTCATCTCAAGACTAATGCCATATTTGAGGTACACGTTGCCTCCAGATGTGATGCTCTGTAATAAGTACAGTATTTCCTCATTCTCTTCTCTTGCCCCTGTGGATACTACCAGCTTCACACGCACCCTACAATTTCCTTTATGCTGCAATATACATGCCCATCAAAAAATCTTAAAGTTTTCTGCAAAGTGGCAAAACACTGTCAATCCTTTTTTTTTTTTTCCTTACGGCACAGTCATTGTAGTGTTATGGGTTTTTTTGGCACAGAATGTTTATATTTTATTCCTTCTTTGGTTGTTATGTTTGTTTTCTGTTTACTTTCAGTTAATGCCACCAGAATTATATATCATTATCATTTACATTATCATTCAATTGCATGAATGCATCATTACATTTATTATTAAAAATTAATCTACTATGAAATGGCAAATACCAAAGAATCACCCACTTTTCCCTCTAAGAGAATGTATAATGTCAGTTTACCTTCTTGTCTTATCCTAGTTAATACATTCAAGGGCAGAGAGCAGCTATTCAGAGGGACGTAGACAAGCTGGAGGAATGGGCTCAGATGAACCTTATGAAACTGAATAAGGACAAAAGCAAAGTTCTGTACCTGGGAAGAAATAACCCCTGGCAACAATACAGGCTAGGAAGTGACTAGCTGGTGAGCTGCTCTTCTGGAAAAGAGTCATGATCCTGGTGGATGGAAAGCTGGATGTGAGCCAGCAGTGTGCCCTGGCAGCAGCAGAGTTCAATTGGCTGTAAAATAGCAGGACCCTTTCCAGTAATTCAAAGGAAAGGATTACCAGCATTTGTTAAACCCCATCTAGAATAGTGCATCAAGTTTTGGGCCCATCAGTACAAGAAAGGCACAGATCAACTGAAGCAAATTCAGCAGAGGACCACCAAGACAGTCAGGAGGCTGTCACTTGCCTTGTGAGGAGAAATTGATGGACCCAGATTTGTTTAGCCTGAAGAAGAGAAGGCTCGGATGGGAGAAGCTAACTGCAATCTTCCAGTACCTACAGAGGTTATTGAGAAGACTGGGCCAGGCTCTTCACAGCAGTGCATGCTGGTAGGACAAGAGACAGAAGGCTTAAGCTGTAATGAGAGGTACCGAATTAATATAGGGAAAACTATTTCACCATGATGACAGTCAAGCATCAAGCACTGGAAGAGGTTGGCCAGAGAGGTTGTACAGTCTGTATCCTCGTAGGTTTCAAGACCTGACTGGATGGAGCCCTGAACAAAATAACTTGATCTCATAGTTGAACCTGCTTTAAGTAGGAGGTTGGGCTAGATGACCAAGGTGCATTCCAACCTGAATCCTCTTTTAATCCCCTGACTGCTTCAATTAAAGAGGCATTATGTCAGGGTACTAACTGTAATTTCCCTCTACTTCAGCTGATTTTTTAGCAGGTTGGAGACACTGTGCCTGTTATTTCCCTATCCAGGTAAAGGCATCAGAAGGAAGACTGAGGGAGCTCACCTCACAGGGTTACAGTGAAAGACACAATGTGCACAAGTTGCAACATGGGAAATTCTGGCTGGACAAAAGGGAAAAAAAATTCTTGTCCCTGAAAACCGTTCAGCAGACATGCCTGGAGAAAAACAAAATTTGCTGGATGAGGAATTGAGCAACCTAATGCAGATTTGAAGTTAGGCCTGCTTTGGTAAAGATACTGGATTAAAGAACTTCATGAGTCATTTCAAACCTAGATCCTCCCATGATCCTACAATATATGTACCAGGCAGTACCAGGAAGTCCTCTCTTTCACTTCCATTTGACCATTACCTGCAAAAATGTGTTTGTAACTCAAGTTACATGGCCAAACCTTTCCAGTTTTTGCTGCTTTACCTTTTTGCTGCTTGAAGTAGAGGCTCATGAGAATCAATTAATGCAATTATGTCTTATCCAGATAGGCTGTTAGTCTGCACACAGTACATAAGACATCCACAGGAATCTTTGGATTTTAAAGGTTTTTAAGTTGTTGTTGCTATCAAGAGTCTGCTATTAGCATGTAGCTTCCTGAGAACATAGGCATTCTAACAAGCTATGTTTTCACTGTGACTAAGATATTCTTATCTCAAAAGAGAGACTTATGCTCCACTATTAATTATCAGCCTAAACATACAAAGAAAGAGAAGAAACACAAAAAAGAAAAATCTCAATTTTAACTCATGCTTCAAGGCAGAGCAGGAAAAACCTCTTTAAAATTTTTGCTGCTAGGCAGCTGTGTGTTGTGCTTCAGATATACTTACGCAAATTCTGCAAAAAGCCTGAGCATTTTTAAAAAAAATACACAACAGGCAGTAATAACAATAGGAACAGATGATTCAAAGAGGCCCACATTAGACATAAAGCGCTGCCAGTATCTTTTCAAGAAAAAAAAAGATGTTCGACAGAAATTCTGCAACAGCTAAGGCAGCAACAGAATCCCCCCTTACTTCTATCCTGTGTATGGAGTCATAAAGCAAGGCAGCACAGGCAGGGTACAGCCCCACAATGTTCATGTGCTTTCCAACAACGTCAGTACAAATATCACGACTGGAGAAAGATGTCTCTACTTCCAGAAGCATCATGTTCATGCCACCGGAATACCTCCAGTGATTCACCACAAGCTGCTTAACTTTTTAACCCAGAAAAATAACCCTTTCTAACTCTGTATTCAGAGGCAAGGTCAGCACAGCCAGAATCTGGATACACATCCTACCTGACACGCCCTCAGAATGTGAGAAACTCACATTTTTCAATCCACCATGTTTTTGGCATGCAGCTTAATAAAAATCCCTCACAGCAGGATGTGCTGTAATGGCTTTGCACACCTTTATGAGAACTGCCTGTTTTTGAAGTTACTATCCCACTGGCTGACTGCAGACTGCTTTAGCAGGCATCACTGCCTGCTTTCCACCGTGCAGCTCTCATCCTAGAGTTTCTGCACTGAAAGGCTGGTGTGAGCTACAGTCATGACTGTGACTTCTCTAACTAAGCAGTCCTAGAGCTGCTGATGCTTCTACATCTCAGTTGTAGCATAAAGCTGCCCACAGGCCCTGAAAGCCCTGTTGGTGAATGCCTGCAACAGGTTGCAGTTCTTATTCCCTTTGCATTATGTAATCGTACCTCATGCATGGTATGAATGGTCACTTCTGCTGCCCTGCCTGGTGATAACATGGTATCAGTTCCTTAAAATGCTATCTATATAGAATTAAATGCACATACAGGCTCACATATATGTGTATTTCACAGGAAAATTACAAGCTGTAAAAATTCCTTGATAAAGCAGAGGCCTGTTGCTATTCAGCAGGACAGCCAACAATCAAAAGAACTAAAAAACAAAGTTGTGGGGTACAGAGTAGTGAGGGGTGCTGCACCTGTGCACCACACTGCCAAAATGCTACTCAAACCACGCAGCACCGTAAAGACTGCCACCACCCGCGCAACTGACAGGCAACAATCACCACAACACTGCCGAGGGAGGGAGGGAGGGACTACTCCCCTCCCTCCTTTCCCCGCCCCTTCCCGCAGCCCCGCCTACCCCGCTCTACATTTGTATACCAGGCCTCGCCCCTCTGTGTGACGAACGTCTCGAGCGTGACCTATAACAGCTGTTGCCCCGCCCTTTTCTTCTGCCACCGGTAACGGAAGCGCCCGGAGATCGAGCGGTGGAGCTTCCCGCGCGCCACCCCTCCCACACGCACGCCACTCCCCCTCCCTCTGGGCGGCATGTGGGGAGCGAGCCCGGGGGGGGCGGCGGCGGCGGCCGATGCGGTGAGTGTCGGCGGGAGGGGACGGGGCAAACAGCCGCTCCTTTTGTCTTTCTCCCTCCATCAGCCCGGCTCTGTACTGCGCGCGCCCCACAGGCCGCTTCCCCTGCCGCTCCGCCCCCTCCGGCCTGCGCTCTGCCAGGTTGGGGAAGGGGGTGGGGGCGCGTAGGCCACCATCTTCGGGGGAAGCCTACGACCTAGATGGAGAGGTGCTGGTGCTGTGCTCAGATCGACCGTGTCCATGAGCTCTAATGGGATCAGCTCTGGAGGGGCTCGGTAAAGGGGGTGACTGCAGTGGTGTTCCCCTGCAGCACAAAGGGGGTAAGTGGTGATAGAGCTACGGAGGGCATTGTCATTTCACATTGTGTCCTGTAATGGTGCTAATGCTGTTCTTCCCTCTTGCTTACCCTGCAGTTGCCCTGCAGTTCTTACCTCTGCCAGGTCTCCTACTCGGGTACCTAGTTCTCTAAGGACGAGCCAGAGAGTCCCTTAGCACTGCTAGTGTTCCCAGCAAGGAACTTTACAAAGTTGATTTTTGTAGGCAAAAGAGTCTTTGGCAATAAGGCACAATCTGCCAAGTGGAGGTGGGCATCACAAAAATGCAGACAGAATAGCCCATCAGGATGCTTCTGTATTTTTTGCCATGAGGGTGGTGAGGCACTGGAACAGGCTGCCCAGAGATGCCCCATCCCTGGAGGTGTTCAAGGCCAGGTTGGATCGGGCTTTGAGCAGCCTGGTCTAGTGGAAGGTTTGTTGGACTAGATGATCTTTGAAGTTCCTTTCCAGCCCAAACCATTCTGTGATTCTACACACTGTAAAGTGTATTTATCGTTCAGACTTAAAAGTACTTCTGGAAAAATGAGGCAATGCATTACCAGTAGTAGTAAAGCCATTTAGTCATGGCATAATACACAACAAGCATTCATTCTGTTTAGGGATGTTTTTGTTGTCAAGAGTAATTGTGTTTAATTTGAGCTGTACTGGTAACTCCTGGACTGGTAGAAACATTACTAATAATGGGAGTTGAGAGACCTGTTAGCAACAGCAATAAAATTGCTAATAAAATTCTCATTGCAGCATCTTTGATAGTTGACATCCTGTCATCCAGAAAAACCCACTGAGACTTTTCATCGTGCTCAGCATGTGTTCAGAGTTGGGGAAAAAAAGCTGCCTGCTTCTTATAAATGCTGTAGGTTTGATTTTAAGTTAATCAGTAAGTTGAGCAATTTCCTTCCGACATTTTGGATTTGTATCACCTTTGAGAGCAGCTGTCTTGTTTTTATGGCTTTACATGTACATGCCTTGGGGTCATTCTTCCATACTTCTAAGTATCCTGTAATCTTCCTGCTTACCCTAGACTTTATGACTAGAGTAGTACATGTTGATTGAATGTAACATTTTTGAAAGCTATGGGAATAACTGTCTCCTTTGTAAATGGTTTATTCTTGAGGCTGTGTTGCCCCCGGAAGAGTATGTGTTGATGGGGTACAGATGAACGTGCCTTCTCTGTAGTTTGTTCAAAAGGCATTACTGATTTTATTGATCATATTCAACGCTCTGAACTAATGTTGGGATGGAGCTGAGGTCTGGCCATTTTAGTAGGAGCACGAGGAAACAAAATGTTACCAAAATAGCCTGAATTGCTTTCCTCTTAGCTTTAAAAAAGTGTAGACTACCTCTGCCTTCTCTCTGAAGGAGAGAACATAGCCAAATACTCACCTGAGAGGAAGAATCAAGTTGAAAGTGAAATATTATCATCAATGATGGCCAGTTGTGCTTTAACACCAATCAAATGTAGGTTCTGTGACTTTGTATTTCTGTGAGTAATAGAAGATATGTTGGCAGATGCCCTCTGGAATAGAGAACAGTTTTCTTATTTCTTTCAAAATATTTTTCTGTGCAGCTGATGTACCTTTAGTGCACTTCTGACCTTGAGGCAGCTATCCATGTATGTAGCCTTCTAGGCTTCCATTTGTAATAAATTAGGTTTGCCCTCAGATTCTGCAGTTTAGAGATGTTGTGGAGGTCTACTTTTAATTTCTCTGTTTTCTAAGCGGCTAGATTTTTGTAGCCCTTTGGAGCTTTTGATGATTAGAATACAGTCTCTAGCTATTACCACAAAGAGATTTCTGGGATTTTTTTCAAACAAATACAGAGGGCTAACTTGGGAAAAATAAGGGGGGAAGGATAGTGCTGAAGAAGTGCCTTCTGAAGTGCTAGAAGTGCCTTCTGCTCTCAACTCCTGCCCCAGTAGCACTGGCCGGCGGGTGCCTACTTCTAGTTTCCAGTATTTGCATTCTTCTGATCTCTATTTTTTTCTGGGTTGAAGTGTCCAGGAAACAAGTGAAGCATCCAGGATATTCATTCACTGGACATGGTTTGACTGACTTGTGCTGGAGAGTGTTATTCCACTTCTTGGAAGCAAAAGTTAAGTTGAGGAAATTGTTGGGAAGAGTTGCCAGTGTTGGTTAAGAAGTTACAGTGGATGAATTGCTGACCTTTTCTGGGAGTAGAGCAAGCTTCTTTCTCTGAAAGATTCTCCCCAATATACTTAGAATTTTTGCTTGGGGGAGGTTGGGGGTAAGAATTTTTGCTTGGGGGAGGTGGGGGTAACAGTCAGGGCGGACATGTTAGGATGTATATACAAATAGAATCAAGTACTTTCAGAGTTTTCATGATTTTATTGATGAATGAAGAAGGAGCTGAAATCTGGCAGAGACTATTTTTCTAAAGGTATTCCACATAGCTCTTGGTAGTCTTGAACTTGTCTAGCTGCTTTTTGAACTTCCATAAACTCGCAGAGTGCACAGCATACCGTGAATAGGAATTCCATAGATTGTCATCTGTTTTATGAAGAAGTTTCTCTTTCACTTGTGTTGAACTTGTTATGTGCAACCTTTGATACATGTCTACTTCTTATGTTGGAAAATAAGGTGATTCATTATTCCCTGTTCAGTTTTGTCATGATTCCGTAGACCTCTGTTATATCCTTTCCTCAGTCCTTTTTCTTCCATCCTGCAGAACCCTAACTATGGTAGTCATTGCTTCTGTGGAAGCCACTCTGGCTTTTGGTGTGAACCTTCTCTATAATTACGGGTACAGAGTACCAGTAACTTTACTGTATCATTTTTAAGGGGGTGTATTAGAGGGGGAAACAAACCTGCATGCAGTGTTGAGGAATAATGCACTGTGGACTTGCACAGTTAAAAAATTACATTCTTTCTCTTAGTTTTTAAATTTTTTTTCTAACAACTTCTGATACCCAGTCTGATTTGTTCACTTTTGGTGAGTACCTAGTAGATGTTTTCATCAAGCTATTGGATGTAACCCCAGCACCTCATTCCTGAGTGATGTCTAACTTGGAGCCTGTTGTATATATGAATGGCCTTGCTCATATGTCCATCAGTATGAAATTTAGCACCTCTCTTTGATCTGATAAAACCTGTAGCTCTTGCCTTTACTGGCATGCTTACAGACATTTGAGAGAGCTTTGAAAAAGTTTAACTAACTTAAAGGTTAATACTGGATAAGTAGCAAATTGAGAATTTGTCTCTGGAAAAGACAAAACAAATTTGCCCTCTACCTGACAGGATTTGTTGTGTTTGGGTTTTTTTTAAGTGTTGCAAATTCACTTAATTTTGCTTTTTTATTAATTTCTCAAATAATGCATTTTTGCAAATAGTATCAAAACTTTTTTTGTGAATGTTTCAGGAAATGCTTCAAAGACCATCAGAAGATTTTTTTCCAAAGATGGAAAGTTCAGTTGAAGATATGGATACTTCTGATACCCAGTGGGGCTGGTTTTATTTGGCTGAGTGTGGTAAATGGCATATGTTTCAGGTAAATTCATATGAAGTTATATTACCTATGATGGATTCCATACATCAAACTGCCTCTTGCTGAATTTGTCTAAATGTGCTTTTTCATTTATTTTGAAGACTGATTCAAACAGTCATTGCTCTGTTAGCAGTGAAGATATCGAAAGGAGCTTCCGAACAAATCCACATGGTTCTGTTTCTTTTACTACTGCAAAATTTAACTACAAGCTAGACTTTTCAGGTATGTATCTTCATAGAGTAAATTTAAATAATAGAAGGTGACAGGTATACCAGTTCATTTGTTCATTCAGCAAATTATTGTCCTCGTATCTAGTGCAAAAACTTGTCATTGGAAATGTCTTCTTTACTGGAAAGTACATAGGAGTTTTTAGAAGCAGCTGCCCTTTCATTTTCTACATTTTCTAGTATAGTTTATTAATAAAGTAGCACGTCTTGTTCAGTAGCAGTCCATCATGTTACTGCCACTTACCTGAGCTCTAGGTGGTGTGTAGCATAGATATATGGGACTTGGAAGTTTGAACCTTTTTTCTTTAATGTGCTTGGAAGTTTGAACCTTTTTTCTTTAATGTGCAATTGCTTGTAAGCTTGAAAAACCTCTTTCCTTCAGAGTCTGTGTAAGAAACATTGATATGAAGGAAGCTTTCTGCAAAATATTGACATCAAAGTGATTTTATAATTCAGCAGGTGGTTGAAGCCAATTCTGTTGTCAGAATAACAAGGAGATAGGCAAAAGGATTATGACTTTTTTTTTTTCCGGAAAGTGGGGACTGGTGGTATGTAACAATACAATGACTTTTATGTTTACTTCTGTTGAAATGTCTGTTTAAAAAAACCTTTGGTTTGCATCCAGAATAAAAACACTGCAATGCTAAACAACGATTTTTATGCTACTGTTCCTAGGTCATGATGTCTTGCATTAAGGATAGTAGTAATATGCTTTGTTATCCTAATTGTATTAAAGTCAGTGGAACTTTTGTCAGTGATTTAGTGTGGCTGAATGTTAGATGGGTATTTTAACAATAAACGTTTTGTTTGTGTAATATTTGTGCGTTTTGCCAACTCTATAAATGACAAGGATTCTGAGGCCAGTATTTAGAAATATTTATTGAAAATGCTGATTTGTTAATTGTTGAAAAAGGAATTCCTGTCAGGCAACTTTGAGTGTAGTAATGTTATTTTAAAAACTGACACTTAAATGTTTCGAATGCTATAGATGAATTCCAGAAACTTTCATCCTAACTCTTGTTTTATGCTCAGTGATGAAACAAACCAACCTAACTACCCTCAAGCAACGTCCAATAAAGCGAGCTCCCTTTTCTATCAGTGCTTTCAGGTAAGGAAATAAAAGGAAGACTTCTTATTTTTATTTTATTTCTGATTCTTCTAAGTAAAAAGAAATAAAAAATATGTTTTATATTTATTGTTTATATTTATTTACTCTTTGCATCAAGCAATTTAAGAGGTGAATCAAGGTGGGGGAACTAGTCAAGTGAAGAAGGAAGACATTTCAGAGGATATGAGTGACAAAAGAATTTTTAGGGTTTTTTTTATCTGTTTTCTGAGAAAGTAAGGAACTTGTAGTGGGAGGGGCAAGGCATACTGAATACTGATATTGTTTGGCAGGGTTCTTAAAGCTGTGCCTGACTTTAGCCATTGAAGTCCCTTGCTGTAAATCCTTGTTGAATGAGAATTATTGTGGAGAAGCAAAATAGGGTAGTTTGTGCCATTGTAATAACTACTTCATAATTTTAGAAGTATTATTTTAACAGCAAAAAATATTGAGTTATATTTTCTTGCCTGTGTGTTTTAATAATTTACTCTAAAATTATTTGAAATTACAAGAAATTGCATCAAACCAGTTGCAGATTGTTTTATGAATCTGATTGCTTTGGATTGTAAGTTTCTTACCATTTGATCAGTCATTAGATGTAAAGCTGTGCTGACGTTAATCTGATACTCACTAAACAATAAACTGATCTATGCAGTGATACTAACACAGGTAAAATTGACTATACGTGGGGATTTTTCCCCAAATAGGTTCTTAGAAATAATTTTAGTTCTGAATTGTAGTTTGATTATACTTTCGAAAAGAAATTTGGCATTTGAAATAAGAAATGTAGTAGCAGTCTTTTCACACTAACATTCAAACAGAACTTTTTTTTTAAGTGTCAGCTGTTTTTTCAATGGATATTTGCTGAAGAGTGCATGCAGTAACATGGCAATTCACTTTTGGTTTTTTGTTTCTTGAATAATTGCATTCAGTACTCTCTTTCCATGTGGTAACACCATTCTTTACTTTCAGGAGATTGCTTCTTTTAGTCATGGCTTTTAGGCTTAAAAGCTGCTATGTATGTGGTATATATGCTTAAACACTCTTTTTTTGAGCGTTTGTTTTTTAAAAAACAAATTCAACTATAATTTTCAAGTACGTATTTCTGACTTGATGCTTTTAAATACTTAACTGAGGGCCCAGTTTCCAGAGACTTAGGTTAGTTGTAATTCTTGATAGTTTGGAATGCTTAGGCTGTATCTACACTCTCACATTTCTAAATTAGTGTTGCTCTCATGGTGTTCCGGACCTTTTTGACCATCTCTTCTTATTTATCTTCCTATCTTTCTTTTTGGTAGGTGGTGTATTAAAGCTGTTCATTACTGTAGTTTATTTATAATAACCTAGAGCCAGAATTTGAATACAAAGTAAGACTTCTTGCCTTTGACCTTACCTGCTGACGACAGCCTTTGTTTGAATTAAAACCTTAAATAGTTTTATGTAAGTTGGGGTTTTGCATACTGCATTGTTTGGAGCAGGAGTTTGACAGGAAGAAAATGCCTCATGTCTTTGATGTGATGTGTTTTTACCTTTTTTGTTTGAAGTTTCATCTGTGAAAATGAGGCTATCCCTATGCCTTCACATTGGGAGAATGTAAATACTGAGGAGCCATATCAGGTAAGAGTTGGTGTGCAAGTTGGTCAAAAACACGTGATAATGAAATAATGCATCGAATTGAAATCGTACTAACCTCTTTTCTTTCAGCTTATTACATTGCAAAAGAAAACAAATGAATATAATGAAGTTTCTAGTCTCTTTGGAAAAACAATGGATAGCCACCGAATTAAAAGAATTAAGAGAATACAAAATCTAGACTTGTGGGAGTTTTTTTGCAGGTGAGATTATTTCTAAAACAAACAGTCTTAGGATTGTTAATGGAGCAAATCTTGAAGGCATGCAGCAGAAATATGTTTAATTTCTTTTATCATTAAAATATGTTTCTTTTTATCTTTTCTTAATTTTCTTCTTTGTCATTCCTCTGCATTCAAAATTCCATTTTCAAGACCCTAGCTTCTACAGGTGCAGAAATGTAATACTTGTAGAAATGCATTAGATGTAGATGTAGCACAGATAAGACTGATGCATTAAAGATGTTCACGATGTCCATGTGTTAGATGCCCATGATACTTACAGTGAAGTAAGGAGAACACAAATAAGCTTTTTGTAAAAGAATTCCTCGACAGGCTTGTATTATTTTAATTTTTAGGGAACAAAGCAAATTATTATCTGTAGCTTGTTTAATTTTTGAGCTTTATGAAACCTAGGACAGCTTTTCCCTCTTCATATTGTGCTGGCCTGGAAGTAGTAGGAAGTGCTGAGTTCTGTTTCCACTTACTTTGTAGTATCAATCTTAAGCAGTTGTATTTGACAAAAGTTATTTATGTAGCCTCTAAGAAGGAGTATATATCAGAATCAATTTTAAATGTGTTACACTATAAAAAAACAACTGAACTAAGTTAAATAGTGAAAAGATAACTAAGCAGATGTATATTAAAGATTTGCATAAGTTATATGATCTTTTGAAAGATATGTAATTTATTGTTAATTTAAATCTGTATCATGAATATGCATAAGGAAATGAATTTACGTTCTTGGTTAAGAGAGTTTGCTTTCTCTTAATTGCAAATATATTTGGTTATATTTATCTGTTTAAGTATTAAGGCTTATTTGCCTGGCATTGTGTTTCAACATCTACCTTTCTACAAGTAAGTTTCTGTAGAGGTGTATTTATGCCATCTTAATACCAATCTTAATTTTCGAGAATAGGAATAGCAAGCGGACTTCAAAGTAAATGTCCTCTGGGTCTCCATTGTAGATGGCAGAGGGGTGCAGGGGAAGACCTCTTTTGCTTAGGTTAGGAACTGATGTCTTTTGGAGAGTACTAGTTTTCCTGACCAGTCAGTGAGTAGAATTCATGGTTTACGAACTCTGAATCTATGGATTCTGTGCTAGAATAGTCTCAAGGTGTGAAACTGAGAATGGGCATTAGAATTTCATGTCAGGAGTATTACAGTATTGCCATATCACTAACTAAAAGGTACTTTTTAGTACCTGTACAGTATAAAAATATATGGAGAAAAGTCATTTCAGTTTTAAAACTTTTTTCCTGTATTGAAAAAATACAGGGCTGCTGATGAAAAATTTCAAATGTTCAGCATTACTAGCCTTTAGCTTAGCGGTGTTGCTTCACACAGGTAGTTTTGTGAAGATGCAGGGAATCTTGTCTCCTGGGTTTTGTTGAGTTGCTAATAGAGTGGAACTTGAGACCCTGGAACCTCTCTGCCTCTGACACAAAATGACACAAATGAGATTATTAGTGAAACCTCCCAGATGCCCTTGAGATTCTATTGACATTCTTCTGATTTGGAAAGCAGTTGTGAGGGGGGGGAAAGACACACAAAAAATTAAGTTGCCGAGACACAGTTATTTTTGCAATAAATGGAGGAGGGGAAAAAAAACGGAACAATAAAACAGAATAAACATAGCTTTCAAGCTAAGTACTGCAAGATTTTAACTTCTGTGGAATGTATTTATAGATAAATAATACATAACTGCAATGTAATGCCGCTAATGTGATAAAGAATATTTGCTGCCTGTCTCTGCCTGGACCTGGTTGATTGTACTTCTTCAGACTACATATAAATTGTAGGCCCTGAGAACACATCTCCAATTCAAGTGTTCACTCCAGTTATAAGCAGATTGCTTAATTTGATAACTCTGAATATGTGCCTAATAAACCTAACTGTGTAGCACAGTGCCCCATGCACTGTGGCTTTTATAGGAAGAAAATTCAGGTACATAAACAAGAACAAAGCTATGATGCATTCCGACTTGTTTTTGTCTGGACAGTCAAGGGTTCATAAGTATGAACAGCTCAGTGATTTAGACACTGCTCCAGAGTCCACTTCATGGATCTTAGGAAAACACAGCTGTCAGAAAGTCACTTAAAAAAGATTGATGGAAAACATATCTGTTCCTTAATTAAAGGTGTGCCATGGCCTTCTGTCCATAATATAGGTTCACCTGTAGTATAAGTGTTTTTTCAAAATTCTAGACTGATGTAACCCTGTCAATGCATGACTTAGCTGTTTTAGAAAGTATGAGCCATAAATTGAGAAAACCATTATGAAATGATCAAGTTAAAGTAATTTTACCTAAAAATATAGGTAATTTTATTTTTAATTTTTTTTGCTGGTTTACTTGGGTAATATATTTTATAATCCACTAAGTTTGTTGTCCCTTCCACCATGCTATTTAAGTAGGTGGAGGGAACAAAATGGGAGAAAAATACATTTCTTTTAAAAATGTATCTGCATAAAATGACCATACTGAAACTAATGCCAAACGAATGATGTTGATAAAATTGGTATAAAAGACCTTCTTTCCTAATCTTGGGTTATTTCTGAAAATAGTCCACAGCATCCAGAAGTGTGTGATTTCTAAACATGTACCTTAAGAATTCTGATCTGTTTAAAAACTAGAATCATCTAGACCCTTTTGAGAGTGGAATGTGTGGAGTGTTTTAGGCCTGTCCCCTCTGCAGTGTTTTCAGAGTAGTAACTTAATTTGATTGTACAGATGTTTGTAATGCTATATTTTGTGTTCTCTGTAGGAAAAAAGCTCAACTAAAGAAGAAGAGAGGTGTCCCAGCTATTAATGAACAGATGTTATTTCATGGTACCAGTAATGAATTTGTAGAAGCAATATGTATTCATAACTTTGACTGGAGAATAAATGGGATGCATGCTGCTGTATATGGAAAAGGTAAGTATTTTTCTTACGTACAACAATTTGGTAATCTTAACAGTTCAAGCGTTTCTTACGTTCTTTGTGATGTGTTTCCTGTGTTTATCTAAGAGCTATTTAATATAGCTCTGCTTATACATCAAGTGTAATTAAGACAGTTATGATGCAGTCAGTAATGTAACGGTCACAACTGGCTGATAGGACCAGGGAGCATGGGGAAGGGATGCCCAGCAAAGCAGTGTTGATCACAAGACAATCTCCCTACTAAAATGTTCCCACTAAAAATATTTGGTCAAGTTACTATAATCTAACAATTTAGAGGGGGGAAAAAAATTGGATTCCTAATGAACATAAAAGAACAGACATCTTTCATCATCCTGATACCTATATGCATTCTCTAGTAGTTAAGCTGTTGTGATAAGAATGTCATCAGGTTTTTTTTTATTTGAAAGGGACCTATTTTGCAAGAGATGCATCATATTCCAGTCGTTTCTGCAAAGAGGATATGAAGCATGGAGATACTTTTCAAATTCATGGTGTGAATCTGCAGCCTCATCTGCATAGACCAGATAAAGTCATGTTTCTTGCTCGTGTATTAACTGGTGACTATATCAATGGTGATTCAAAATATATGAGGCCTCCTTCGAAAGATGGAAGTTTTGTGAACTTGTATGACAGCTGCGTGGATAATACCTGGAACCCAAAGATCTTTGTTATCTTTGATGCTAACCAGATCTACCCTGAGTACTTAATAGAATTTTGTTAAGTTTGAAAGGACCTGAACTGAATATTGTTTGTGTCTTTTTGATACTTTTGTTCCTTTTGTAAAGACAACAATACAAAAACATGAAGTGCAAAATGAGAGAGGTGAAAGAAAAGCTAGCATATGTTTATGGAGGAGGGAAGCTGTTAAACATTTAAGAGAGATTGTCAAAATGTTTTTAAAAATCTGTAAACTTTACTAATGCATTTTTCAAATGTAGAGACTATTACAAATTTGAAATTCCTTAATGAGCCTTAAATACATTAGGCATTGGTAAGTTTTCAAAGTAAAGATTTATGTTCTAATTTTTTTTAATATATGACAAGTATTTATTCATGTGGTAGAAATATGCCTGTAATATAGTGTGCATATGATGAAACTAATCTTTTATAAAGATTGTCTGTAGAACATAAAAATAACAAAAAACAACAACAAAAACCCAGGCTACATATCTCTGTATGTCTGTGTTCTGTAGTACATGTTGCTTTCTGTTTGCTCTTAGCTTGGGTTCTAAACCTACCAAAAAAAAAAGCCATCTGGAGAAAACTGATGAAGGAGCTATAAAGTTCACCAGAGCTGTTATGTTTAACTTTAGGTACACTTTACTGTGAGCTTCAATTATATACTTGCAAAGATTTAATTATATACTTGCAAGATAACAAAACTCTTGCACTAGGATTTGAACTTTGGTATGATGGAAATGATGCTCTTGTGGTTGTTAGCTGTTTAGTATGTAACTGTTGAGATCAGTGTTGAGGTACCTGCAGTACCATACACCTTTCCGAGTTCTTATTCTGTAAGATTTTTGCCCTCCTGTTATAGTAGGTGTGTGCATGCACTTAGATTCATGCAGCTGTGCTGCTGTGATTCTTGCCTGGTCAGGGTTTAAGAAGCGCCCAGCGCTAGTGTACTTGCTGTTACTGAAGACAATGTTTGGATTAACTTTACTGGAAATAATACAGTTAAACTAACAATGAAAAATTCAAAAGATGCCATACTTTAATTTTTAAACACTTTAATAGAAAGTTTTCAATAACACCTGAATAGATCAGGTATTCATAACTGGTATAGTTGTAAAGTTAAAGAGTATTTTTCACATGTAGGAAGAGAAAAAGAGACAATATGACAATATGTGGGTAAAGAATGAACTTGAGTACCTAAATACAGCAAGAGCATGAAGAAGGGGCTGTTACAATGAAATGCCCTGAAATGTTAAAAATTTGCTGCAGAATTGCATCCATAGTGTTTTTCTTTGTTGAAGGACCTAAGGGGCACTAAGGGACAGTAATACAAGGCCTAAGTGGAAGCCTTTGAGGCTGCTGCTTTGGCTATGACCAGTAACAAATCCTTGTAGAAATAATATATTATTATGGCAGATGTTGAATGATCTGTTAATGGACTTTTTGGAAAAAAGGCTATCTTTAAAATCTATTGTATTTAAAAGGCACTGCAGCTGGCATGACTAAGTCTGCTCAAAATCACATTAAACCATGGAACTGGAAGCAGAATTTGACTACATATCTGACACAACTGAAGATGCAAACATCACTTCCTTCTTTGTAGTGCTGTTATCTTTGCCTGTCAATGGATCTTGCACAAATTTGGTATCTCTTTGTATTTATAATTTCATGGCAGCTTTTCCCTTTGCTTGTGTTCCTAAACTGTTCAGTGCTAAGATGCATTTTCCTTTATTTTAATCATAGAATCACTCAGGTT
>VYZM01023046.1:277463-330442 GCA_013398915.1 Dromas ardeola | reverse complement strand
AATGTCCTCTACCAGTCCCTCTGATGGGATGGAAGACTGTGGCTTGTCCGAACTCAGGGAAGATGCTGGAAGAGGAGTGCGAGCTGGGATTGTGTGGGGTGGCTGGAGAAAGAGAGAGAAATAGAACAAATTGGATCAAAGGGCAGAGAAAGGTGCAGGCTGGGCAAGGAGCAGTGGAAATGCATGCCACACTCCCCTTCAGAGCCCAGGTTGGGTTCCTGAGGTTTCCCTTCCTTCTTCATCTGTAAATGCCCACTGTGCCTCCCGTCCAGGTCCACCTAGAGTGTGACAGCCCCTGCTATCTGTTACCCCTGGTGCTTCAGCTAGCAGTGAGGTGGATTTCAGTCTCCTTAGTGATGCTTATGATTTTCAGTACAATGCTTCACAATATAATGCTTTCTCTTTTACTTTATATTCTTGTTGCTTTTCTATAAACACAGGAAATTATACATCCAAAATTACTTTAAAAGAACATGCTTAAAGTCGTCAAGTGAAGCATTCATAAAGTGGAAAACTCTAGATTTAAACTTACGTGCACAGTCTTATTTTGGCTCCTTAATTACAAGGAATACTTGTTTTCCTGAAGGTGTCTGTCTGCCTCCTGTGGGGAACAGACTGGACTCTGCTCAGGAGATAATCTGGGGCTGTCTAGAGATAAGAAATAAGGGAAGCTGTTGTCCGCTGAGCGCAAGATTCATTTGTTGCAGAAGCAAGAAGATAGTGTGCCAAATGAGACCAGGGAAGTGCAGTGATAAAAAGGATGGGCTCATAGTTAAATCCATGGAAAGCTGCCTTGGAGGGATGAATTCTGGCCCACTTCTGGTGGAAAGCTCCTGTGTGATGTTAAACAAGTCATTTCCTGCAGATGTCATAGAATCACACAATGGTTTGAGTTGGAAGGGACCTCTAAAGATCATCCAGTCCACCCCGCCTGCCATGGGCAGGGACACTCCTGCCTGCTCTGAGCTCCTTGGTTCACAGGTCTCTGGCTCAAGATGCAGACTTGATTTGTGGTAGATTTGAGGTAAAACTGAAGTCACAGGGAGCTCTTCCTTGCATGTAGGAAGTGATGCAAACTGGAAAATTAGATAACATCTCAGGCTAGACACCAAAATTTGTAGGTAATCTTAAATTTAACTGTATTGCTTCCCGTTTCTTCACCTCTGAAGTGAGAGTTATTAACTTCCCTTTTCCTTGGAAGGGTGCTTTTAAAATACAGTAGTTTTTCTGAAAGAAAAGGATAGCCACTAAGAAAAATAGTAATTCTATCTTTTGGGTGCAGCGTAAGCTGTGTTTGGTAGTTCTATGATGGGACAGCACATTGAACAAGAAGGAAGACCCACGGTATGGCAGAGTTGCTGCTCAGATGAGCACTGCTTTTTCTGTGCACTGAATTAGTAGCCATTTTGTGAAGAAATAGCCAAGGGAACTAAATTAAGGCCTTATAAGGGCTATAATTTTTTACATTTTGAGTACAGGGCATTTATTATTCTTCCATCATCCTCTAGGAAGTCTTACGTGTTATGTGCAGATGTATGGCTATATTGATTATATAGAAAAATATATAATATATACTTTATAACTAATCTTCCGTCCTCTGATTTCTCCTCGGCTTGAATTCAGTTTAAATTGTAGCTTATGCCCCTGTGTGTGTGTTTTCCCCTGGGATCTCCAGTATATGGTTTTTGTAACCATTTGCGTTCATGATGAGACTCCAAGTCATTTCAACTGTCATATGGAGTTCTTTTATGGGCAGAAGATGCAAATGGAGGTAAGCAGTGCTGGGGATCCTATAGTACCTGGCTAACTCTGAGAGAGGTCTCCCCAGTTGTTGCAGAATTCAGTGTTGGCGTACGTAGAGCACTTTTGTGTGCTCTCCATGTGGTACTTAAGGGTCTACAGATCCGATGAATCATCTTAATAAATCTATAAATACAAAAAAGCTATTATTAAAACAGACTGTTCCTACAGGCTGTTACCGTTTTGCCTTTGGGTTGTAAGAGCTGTCGCACACAAAAAACACATTGTAAACAAGGCTAAAAATCAAGTATTGCAGAAAAGGTAAACGTAGTGATAACTAATGGTTAAAAGGAAGGCTTATACTATGCTGTTATAAACGTTTGCCATTTCAAAGAGTTTGCAGCTTTAGCCTTAATACACCCCCAAAACATTTCCTCTTTAAATTTGGCTTTGCCCCCAGAAATAATTCCTCTTCTTGAAACTGAAAACAGCAGTGACAGCTCTTCTGCACATTAAGACGTCACTACTTAAAATCTGGTATCTCATATCCCTGCAGGCTCAGAAACTGGAGCTTTGTATCACTGCAGAGGGTTGATCTCCAGCTGCCTAATTGTTCTGTGCAGCTGCTTCTTTCAAATCCTGTAAGGACCTGATGTATCAAAGTTGAAATTATCAATTTCTGGCATGAAAAGCTTTCATAAGTTTTATACATATATTTGGCTTTATGCTTTCAAAGCTTGAGCCATATCGAGTTGGGCACATAACAACTATACAAGAAATCATTCTTTGAAAACTGAAACTCTAAAATATTTTTAGTTGTTCTTATAATATGTCTTCATTCAGGAAAGAAAGACACAGCTACAGAAGATTAGGGCCGGTGAAAGCTTACACCCTCTGACATTCGTTATGTGCTTTTGGCAGTATAATGTAATACAATATGGTGTTGGCTACAAAATATGTTTCTTGCACAGCTGCCCTTTGCATTGAGTTACTTGATTTCAATAATAATGAAAAATACCCCATCCAAAGTAGTGTTTCATAACACACTGTAAACAATATAATTTGATCTCAGCAGCATTAAGATGGTCAATTAAACAGAAAGTCAAGCAACCAGCCACCTGCTAAATCCCTTCACTGTCCCTCCATCATCGAGAAAGCTCATCCTGGGCTCAGGCTTGCCCAGGGTCTTTTAGAGAAAGTGAAAGCCCAGAAGGTCACCCCTGGGGGCTGCCAGGAGCACCCCGACCTGGTCCCATAGCGGGTGCTGCTAGAGCCGACCAGCTGCCGACAACTGAGTCAGTGCTACTGCATTTAGTATCTGACAAAGTTGTTGAGTTTTGACAGATCTGACAACACTAATAATGTGTTTGGTGTTAAAAGCTTGGGATTTGACATAATGATAGACCTGCGTGTCTTAACTGAAGGGTTTAAAGCTACTTTGAAATGACAAAGGATGACATCTTCATGGATTTTATGACAGCCAAATGGTATCATACGTTCTTCCTTGGATTTCTGTGGAAATTGAATGCCTAGACCAATGCCTATCATTAAAATATTTTTCCTCAGATAACTGTCATATTAACCTTGAATGCAATTAATAAAGGATTCATTTTTCTGCAGAAAAAACAAAACACACTTACGGTATCATAGTGTTGTACTTTTAATTCATTTAAAAATTATTCCAGAATTTAATCAGACAGGACAGAACAGTGTCACACCACAGAAGTAAGTGTGTCAGCATGCAAAATCTGACAGTTTTACAGTCATTTTTCAAATTCTGTCATTTTGGTCTCATCCTCTCATTACATAGTATACAGATGGATCCTCAGGTCATAAAAAGCATTGACACGTCTCCATAGCAAACAACAATGTGCAAAGGTAGACCTTTACATACACCTTGCCGTAGGTTATCCACGTTGTATCCCTGATTCACTTAATTGCTCCTGAAGTTTTTTTAGAATGGTATATAAGATGACTTTGAGTTTGCCTTTGAAAGAATAACTAAATCATTTCCATGTCCTACAACCCAAACAAATGAATTTATACCGAAAATCCCATCGGAGCTTAAGCCTTCATATTGATTTAGAAATGCCTAGAAGCATGAAGTGGGTTGGAATTTCTGTGTTTCAGTCATAAATGTAAATGTAAGATTTGGGGTTTGACTGTCTTGTCTGAGAAGAAACCCACCAATGGCCACTAAGTGACATTGTTTTGAATGATAAGCAGATGCTTTTTGGTGTGAAGTTTTGCTGAGATTAGAAATAAAAAAGTTAAAGGGCCAGGTTTTCCAAAGCATCTCAACTAGTTTACAAGCAACTGATAAATTGCTGTGACTTGTAAGGTTTGTCATTCATCTTGTTCTACTGGTGGCTTGGAAAAATAATAAGCCGATTATGCGTGTCATGTGTTATCTTAAACTGTGACGGATGATTTTTGCTGGCATTAATTTTAATATTTTAAGGAGATTTTTCTTCCTTCTGTAGTTAGTTACAACATTGTGACATTTATGTTCTCCATGAATTCTCTAAGTGGGAGGGTTGGGGATTTTTAATACAGTTAGGTAATTAAATAGGGCTTTGTAGTTTCTTTTATAAGTATCACTAGGTGTTTTGAAATCCATTTAATGAAAACATTTTACTAATTCCTGCTTCTTTGTCTATACTCCTCTTCTTTGTCTATACAATCACTACTCGATAAAGTGAAAATCTTGGACTGTACGCATATATGCATCAAAAGATAATTGCGCCTGTAATAGGTTTAACTCAAAAATTACTCCATAAACATTTTCAGTCGACCTCTTTAGTGGGAAATATGTGGAAAAAAAAGCCATATGGTGATTTCTGAAATGGTACTTTCTTGCCGATTGTGCTGGTTTGGGCTGGGGTAAAGTTAATTTTCTTCATAGTAGCTAGTATGGGTCTATGTTTTGGATTTGTGCTGGAAAGAGTGTTGATAATACAGAGATGTTTTCCTTATTGCTGAGCAGTGCTCACACAGAGTCAAGGCCTATTCTGCTCCTCACCCCACCCCACCAGTGAGTAGGCTGGGGGTGCACAAGATGTTGGGAGGGGACACAGCTGGGACAGCTGACCCCAACTGACCAGAGGGATATTCCGATAGGATTATTCCCATGTTTTGCTTTGGTTATGTGTGTGGCTTTTGCTTTACCTATTAAACTGTCTTTATCTCAACTCAGGAGTTTTCTCACTTTTGCTGTTCCGATTCTCTCCCCCATCCCAGCCGGGGGGAGTGAGCGACCGACTGTGTGGTGCTAAGTTGTGAGCTAAGGTTAAACCACGATGAAAAAAAGATTCATTTATTTTCCTCAGCAGAACGTTATTATTTCCTGATGAATTCAGTGTTCTGCATTTATGGTTTCAGTACCCTATTTCTTTACTTTTATGATAAATCTTCATGATTTTATTCACCCTTTTAAAACTAATTATGATAATACTCAACATTGACATTGTATTTTTCATCCTTGAAACAATCCATGAATGAGAAAAGTAAGGATTATTAGCCCCATATCACTGATGAGAAAGCTGAGATAAAAAGGGAATTAGAGCCTGAATTTTAATCTGGATATTCTGATTCCAGTCTTGTAAGTGCTGATAACATTAAGCTTCTCATCTGAATACTAAAGTTTTCTTCTCCTCATAGTAATGGCATATATGCAGTGGGTTTACATTGGCTTCTATTTTAATTCCTGTTCATTTAATCTCATTTCAATTAAGAATTAAGATGAAAGAAAAATAGTATTAATTATAACTATTAGTACTTACCTCAATAATTTGTTTTTCAATCAACAAACATTAAAGCAGTGATTTAGGAGTGATTACCCTGATTTTAAAAGTTCAGAAACTGAACAGGGCAGCGTATTTCATAATTTAAAAGTTGTGTTCCTCTAATCAGTACACCACTAATGAAGTTTGGCAAAGTGCTTACTTAACTAAGCTTTGGCAAATGAGAGTTGTTTGTCATCACCTAGATGAGGACTAAAGAGAGAACAAGCATGCTCCCTGTGACAGCTGGACTTCTAATCCCTCTTATGAGAGGAATGGAGGAGATGAGGTTACTACTTTTTTATATGCATCGATGCATCTGCATGAAAAATTTTGTTTAGTGTTTTCCTAGGAGTCTTGTTTGAAGCCTTGGTGGTTTACCTCATTTTTTTCTGCTCACCACATTAAAACTGGTTCCTTTTAACAGGTGTTTGTCGTTGATGTTCAGAATCAAAACTTCATGCAAACACTCAAGTTACCCAAGTGTTTTGTATCTATCTGGAGTTTCTGGACTTTCATGTGAGATGGGAAGATTAGCACTTATAGTTGATAAGTTAACTTTATTTCCTAAAAATGGATTAAATACTTGAGTTTCTTATTTTTTGCAACACAAATGTTTGCACTCATGAGAAAATTCAGCTGACTTAATTTTGGCAAATCAAGGAAATAAATGACAAAAACAGCTGTAAGGAAATTAATATTTGGCTAGTTTGCTTGGAGTACAGTGAATTTCTCAGGGAGAGTAGAGTTTCTCTCTGCTAGAACCATTAATTTTGCTGATTTACTGTAAACATTTGAAATGGCATAAGAGAGCCTAATTTCCTGCCTTTCTTTTAGAAATAGTACTGCCTGATTCCCATGTGCAGGCCACTTCAGCTTGGAGTGTTTATCAGTACTATTTATTGTTCTCATTACGCCTGGGTGCCAGTCTTTGAGCTACAACACACGTGCTATTGCAGTTCACTGCAAAGAAGGACCTGCAGGTCTGCGGGGCATCCCTAAACATCCAACAAAGTTCAAAGCCGCTTAGGCTGAGACACCACCAAGACCCCTTCCCTCACACTCTTGAGACTGGGGAGTTTGCATTCAGGCTTGTGACTCATGAAGAAGAGGTTATAATCTGAATGAAGTAAGTGCAAGGTTATTTTGATTTTGTAAGAGGATGAGAGTTTCACAGAACTTGAGGAGAAACTTTAAGCCTCTTGTAGTCACAAGATTAAATGACCAACACTGTGAAACGTTAACTCTGGATGCCAGAGAGCTGTGCTGTTTAGCTCAGGCGTATTTATCCATCACCCCCAGGGCAGCTGCTCTGAGTCAGCAGCTGACCCACAGCCCATGGCTGATTCCTCTCTCTGACTGGTGGACCAGGAAATGGGAGGAATACGTGGCTGCATAGGACAGACCAACACAGAGGGGTTGCGGATGGGTGATCCCTGTGCCCAAGGACAGTGGGGAGCACCTCCCCACAAGGGCAAAAGGAATAAAACACCCCTAGACCTCAGCAGTACAACCAGGATCTGTCCTGCTGTCAGCAGACCCTGCCCTCCCTGAAAAGCAAGCCTGGAGAAATTTCTGTGCTGGGTCTTTCGGGGAGCGAGCGAGAGAAGTTGGCTGGGCTTGGACAGACATGACGAGATGGTCTGATCAGCAGGTTGTGCTGTTGTATCGTTGGAAGCTGTACCTCAGCACTCCTAGCTTGCTACAAATTCCTTATGGCAATGTGCATGCTTGTCAGCAAATAAAACAGCTTTTTTGAACTCTTAGGTGAATATTCTTCGTGTCCTGCAATTAAGGCAGTTTATGTCATCTAGGATCTTACATTTGACCTGATGAGACTCACATAATAGTCATCACCTGTTGTCACAATTAGATCATTTAGATAAACATGCTGATCTGATAAAGTAGTTCTGGTCTCAGCCTCTACCTCTGACTTAAGGTGGCAACAGCTAAAAGCTTTTAATCTCACTATAATGAAACTTCGAGTACCCAGTAGCATGCTTGTAAATGTCCAGGAACCAGTGCTAGGGGGCTTGATTATTACTGCTGAGGTGGGAATTTTTCTTTTACTAGCTTATTTTAGTCGGCCAGGAGGAGATATTTTTAAATTATTCTAGACAAGTAGATCTTTCTTTTCTAGTTTTCTGTTCTACAACACAAATAGAAGGTGTTGTTTCACTTGTTTCCTGTTAACTCTCCCAGAAATGTTGTGCCTCTGTCTTGACCAAACAAAAAGTAGGCATGCTACCATTTTGCTGGGCAACTAGAAACTGTTTATTTATTTTGTTGACCCAGTTCCAGCCAAACAGTGAATCTGGAATATGAAAAAAAATCAGCCTATCTTGATCAAAATCAGAAGAATCAGGTTTTCTGTAATATTTAGTTGCTAGCGCACAGAAAATGAATATGAATAATTTCCAACAGAAAAGCTTTCAAGAGCATATGTGATTTTGAGGATTACCATGCGCGAAAGGATTATTATTTGAGAGACAAAGGGGCTAAGAGATTAGAGCACATTAAGGGGGAGTTGTTTTACATCAAAGGTGTAGTATGGTTACTTACTGTATAATACAAGGAATTGGCCAGGGAGCCTTCTGCCACAGGGCTATTTTTAACAAATAGGGAGCCAGACAGTCAGGATTTAGTATGAGCTTTCAAGCTCTCTTAACTTTTCTGATTTCAGCTCAATACACCAGTCTTTGAAATATGCAAAGCTGTTTGCATTCAGAAGTGAATTAACAGCAACAATAATCAGCTTACAGATTCCTCTTCTGTGATATGCTGAAGAAAAAAAAGGGGGGAAAAAAAACCCTCCAGGCATTTAGGTCAAATATAAAAAGCCTGTGGGCTGGTTGGAGAGAGCACCCAGCTGAACGATCACATGATTCTTTGGAAGTAATTTCTATTAAACTGCCCAGCAAAATAGCCTCTTCTCTTTGGCAAAAGGCATCCTCAAACATTTAGTTTCCTTCATCTTGTCTTGCAGATTTGTTTTCATCAACTGATTGCAGCAAAAACCCAGAAAAAAAAAAACAAACTAACTTTATTGGGTGTTTACTTATAAATTATCATGTGATACAGCTGTAACATAAAAAGTTTATATATTCTTGTAAATTTTGCATTTAAAAAGTTTACAGTCAGCACTAGTATGGTAATACGTACGTAAGGTCTAACCCTAAGGACAGGAGCTTAATTCCCTTGCATCCCATTTTGCTTCCTCTGCGAGCAGATATAGCTTGAAACTCGCTTGTAGGTCAGATTTGAGCCTTGAAGTGGTGACAGCATTCCTGTAAATAAGTTTGCAGCTGAATGACAGTTCCACATTGTCTGTCCCAAGAGCAGAGCACAGCAATTCATTAACTCTGAACTATCATCCAGCCACTTGACATATCCCTATATGTATCCTGACCCTCTTGGGACTGGGTTGGTAAGTTCCAGTATTCATCAAATAAAGCATCCAGACACATTGTAATAAGCCACATTGTAATAAGACACATTGCAATAAGTTCATGTAATTAAATAAATGCCGGGAGCATGTTAATGAGTCTTTGGCACTGTGAGCCGTTCGGCAGTGGCAGAGTTTGGAAATTCACTTTTGGTGATGGGGTGATGTTCAACCTGCAGGCGTGAGCGCCTCTGCCATGGGCACACACTGTCCTTTCTGCCCAAAGCATAAAAAAACCACCATCGACCAAGAAAAGAGGGTTTACAGTCCGTACATCGCCTGGCAGGGTTTCCCAGGGCTGTGGCTGTGGCAGTAACAATAGCAGGCAAACACCAGAGGGAGTTATTGTTCTACTGGAGATCTATCTGGGAAAGGGAAGCCTGGGGATACGGTACTTGAAAATAGCGTGACTGAATTTTCTAAACAAAGAAAAAAGTTCAGATGACACGACTCTACGAAAATGTAGATGGTGAAACCATTCGTTCTAGTGATGTTTGAAAGAGTTTGCGTTCTTCACCGTTTTTCAATGCTGACTCCAACGTACTGATTCTTTGTACCAAGGAGTTGCTGCATAACACCCCCTTATCGTCCAGTAACTTCTTAAAATCTCTTTGCAATACTAAAGGCTTACAGTCCAGCGTCCAGAGCCAGATGAGCAGGAAATAAGAAATAACCACTTTCACTTATTTATTAAATGAGTCTTTTCTCCTGGTGCATCCACACATGCTCTCCCTCTGTCAGAGTGCCAGTGTCTGAACTGGTACAGTCCTTGGACCCTGAGAATCCTGGTCCTGAGTTGTGCTGCGTGCTGGAAAGGGACCAGGATGCCACCATCTCCCCAGGTGCCCTGGTTTTCCATGGAAGCAAATCTGGATACTCAAATTGGAAAGAAGTGAGTGGGTTACCTACTCACTAGAAATGAGTTGCCCTTTCAGCAGCTATACCTAGATTTTGTGCCTGCTAAAAGTCTGTCCTTCTTCTGCCCACAAAGTCTCAGCTGGTCTGGACCATGAAAAGTGAATCCCCTGGGCGCCCCATACAGAGGCTCTTGCAACTGCTCGATTTTCAGTAACTGATTGAAAGAAAACACGCAGACAGCCCCAAGGTGAATCTATGCCAGTATTTTTTAGAAAAACATTTCAACGAACAAACTGACCCAAGTCCATTATGGTTTGCACAATGCTGGGGCAGGTGGGAAGCTTCTCCGGTTTGCCACTGAACTTCCAAGACAATGAACTAAAACGGAGACTCACTCTCTGCTTTTTCCCTACATGTAATTGATGCTTCTGCACTGACTGCTTTTAGTTTCTATTATTTACACAGCGCTTAACCTTCCACAGCCAGCACTGAGGTTGACCTGTGGAATATGAAGCGAAGATCAGCTCATTACACAGACCAGCTGTCTCCTCAGCAGAAAAGACTTCAAAGTTCTCTTCTGTTCTCAAAAGGGTATTCTGTAAAAGTCATCCTTTCATTGATGAGTATCAAAGCAAATCCAGGCTAAGCCCCATGTTAAATTGTATACCCCTGGCTTTCGCAACGCTGCCAAGGTGCCACAACAAAACTTTTTTTTTTTTTTCAGTTTTATTGCAGGTGTGTAAGATTTAATGGAGATGAGCCTGTTCTCTTCTTAGGTGTGGCAGCTCTACAGATCTCACCAGCACAAAAAGAGGATCTTGACGTTGTTTTAATGGTGAGCATAGAAGCCACTTCATACACTCAGGTGGATGACTTGCATTGTAGAGATCTTTTAAAAGATCTGGGTGTTATTAGAGGTGGGTGTTTAAGTGTTGATTCAGTAAATCAAAACCATACACAAGTTATCGACGCAGTAAATCTTTTTCTTCCGATAGGTAAAAAATAACCCTGAGAAAACTAGAATCAAATTCTCATCTTAATTACACCAACGTAAATGTAGAGGAGGAGAAATGCATTTAGGTATTTAATAATGTGGGCAGGTGCCTGGTAGAATTCACAGAAACACCTATGCAGACTAAATGTTTAAGTAGGTTTGCTTTTGTAAATCTTTTTAAATATCAGTATCTCTGTGACTTCAGGTCTGATTCCTTGGTTGCAAAGTAATACATTGCTCCTGCTTTTGAAGGTAAAAGTCAGCATACAGATTTGAATCTTCCTGTAATATCGAGAGAAGGAAAGCTTACATATAAAGACCAACTTCAGCCTAGGAAAATAAATCTCCCTGGGCTGCTCTCATGGTCAGTGTAAAGACAGGGGCTCCTCCATGCACTTGAAGTTAGGCTGTAGTGACAGCGCTCTGTCTTCAGAAGTGATACTGTCATACAGTATCTCTGCCCCTATTGCACAGTTTATTGCTCTCTCCAACTTTGCTAATATGGCTATTTTCTGGAGCTGTGCTGTGAATAAAAAAAAGAGAGAGAAAGAGAGAGAAGGGTAAAACACCTCAATGTAAAAGCAGTGATGTGTGTCATATACCGGATCTGGTTGACAGCACTATCATCCAACCGATGTGTTTTAGTACAGGTGGGGATGGATGGGGATTTTAGTACAGGATGCAGAAGTGGCTAAGGTATCTGCATCGGTACTACCACTGAAGACAACTACCCTCAAACCTTGTCCTTAATACATGCTCTGAAAGGAGATGAAATGATCCTTTGTGAACAGCCCATTCATTAGGAACGTTTTCATTATAGACTTTTAAACATTTCCATGTGACATTTCTACGTGAGGCTAAAATACTTTTATGTTACTTGCCCACAACTCCTGAGCAGTGTTGGTGTTTCTTCTGCAACAGTATTGTAGAGCTGTAGAAAAGGGAAAAAATACTTTTTGTAAAGTAGCTTTTATGACGAACTCTGCTGGTTGGCCTGGAGAACATTGGCTTGCTGAGGAATGGGAAGAATATTCACAGGAGCTTGTGAGTCTAGCAACTGTCCTGCATTGAGCACAGATATCAAAAACAAGCTGTTTTATAGACCTGAAGCAATATGTTGTCATCACCCAAAACATAAAAGCATGGTGAATATCTCTTAAGACCAAAGTGCAATAGCAAACACAGGAGGTGGGGCATTGATTTTTTGAGCCGTACCTATCAGTGCATGACAGAAACAGCAGAAACTCACACAAATACATCAAAAATGCTAGATATAGCACAGAAAACCTCAGGGCATGACACTGAGGGTGGGTGGGAGTATGGAGCGACTGTTTTTGGTTGAAGTATGTGCTGATAGCAGCTTAGATTCGCAAGACAGAAATCTTTGTCTCTCTGATTCTTCCAGAGTTGAAGGAAGTCAGACTCCCTTCATTCTTTGTTAACAAAGATTGAAAGATTGATCACCACAGTCCTTTCCTAGCAATAGCAACTATCTAGTCCAAGATTGACTAGCATCTCAAGTCAAAAAGTAATAGCAAGATCACATGCTTATGAATGTTGAATTTATTCATCAGATAAGCACGCCTGTGGAAAGGACAAGTCCTCTAAACTGTTGGAGCAATCGCATTTGTGTAAAACCAGGCAGTACAAACAGTTAAAATTTGCAATGCCAAGCATGACTTACATTCAAAAGTAATCATTGTTATGTTACCTTAAAGCTCAGAAGGTTTTTGCCAGGCAGCATGTACGGACAGCAGTTATGTGAAGAACCATTTCTTGCTAGGATCTTTCAGGATCTGTGTCTGTGAAAAGAAATCCCACACCTCAGGGATAAGAAAAAGGAAAAAAGGTCAGCTTGCCCTTGGGAAAATGTGGCTTGCTAAGCTCATATAGTTCCTCTTTAATAATACATTTTTAGAAACCTCTGCTTTTGAATACCTACTTTGAACAGTACCCACCCTTTTGGGCCCTTTCATGGGGACTTACAATCTACAATAAACGAATCTTAGTCACAGCAGTGTGTGCCTGCATATGTCTGTATTGTATGTCTGGCTTGTATTAGAAATAGTGTGACCAGCAGAAGTAGGGAGGTGATTGTCCCCCCGTAATCAACACTGGTGAGGCCACACCTCAGTGTGTGGCCAGTTTTGGGCACCCCAATACAAGAGAGATATGGAGGTGCTGGAGCGAGTGCAGAGGAGGGCAACGAAGCTGGTGAAGGGCCTGGAGAATAAATCTTATGAAGAGTGATTGAAGGAGCTGTGACTGTTTAGTTTGAGGAAGAGGAGGCTGAGGGGAGACCTCATCACTGTCTACAACTACTTGAAAGGACATTGTAGAGAGGTTGGTGCTGGTCTCTTCTCACAGGTAATTAGCGATAGAACAAGAGGGAATGGCTTCAAGCTGCAACAAGCTGTATGTTTAGACTGGACATTAGAAAAAAATTCTTCACAGAACAAGTGGTCAGACACTGGGAATAGGCTGCCCAGGGAGGTGGTGGAGTCACCATCCCTGAATGTGTTTAAGAGTCGTTCAGATGTGGTGTTGGGGGATATGGGGTAGGGGAGAACTTTGTAGAGTGGGGTTGATGGTTGGACTTGATGATCCCAAGGGTCTTTTCCAACCTGAGTGATTCTACAATTCTATGATTCTATGTCAGGCTGCAAAGGGAAGAGAGGCACTAGACAGTAGTCCTAGTTACAGCACTGGGATTTCCAAGGGTGAAACTCTTGAGTCATACATATCTTTCTCTAGAGCAAACTTTTCCATTTCCTTGATTTCTATCTTATATATTTACATCAAGGTATTAGCGCACTTAATTTGATGTTTGTGGTCTTCTGAAACTGTAGCCCTTCCAGAAATATACTTCATCTACCTAAAATACAGTGTCTCCTACATCATATTTTCCCTAGCTCAGCTAGGTTCATACCCATTTACCAAGTTAGTGTAATGTCTTTTTCCAAAGGGTTTACGTATTAATAAATATTCAGTACTCCTTTGAGTCCCACGACTGGTTTATTCCTCTAATTTTAATAAAGGATGTTTGTTTAGAAAGTTTGACGGGTGTCTTTAGAGTCTGATGTAATTTTATCACTGGTAGCCTGTCAAGATTAGTCAGCAAAGTGTTTAATCAATACCTACCAAAGCTGAGCTGTTAGCATGCTCTCATCCCCCTTCCTACAACACCTTCGTTTCATTTATGTAGCAGAATTTGCTTCAGAAAGGTTGCACAGGCATCAGCCCAGGATTTGCCCGAGGCTACTAACTGGAAACATGTTGAGGTTAGCTGGGAGCTGCCCCAGAGGCAGTTCTACTTTGCCTCTGCTGTGTCCAGTCTAATCTGTCACTCACTGGAGCCTGGATCCATGCTGGGTCCTCTAGGGAACCCAAAATATGCCTAGCTTCTTTTGCCAAATTGGAGAAGTGAAAGCCTAAGAGGTCCATCCTGAATCCAGTCTTACTTCCACACTCTGGGATCATTAGGGAGTTTATTTCTCACCCTACCTCTGGTGTGGGCTAGAGGAAAGACAAAACATAAGCAGAATACACTTTTGGAAATAAGTTTGAGGAACCTTTTCACAGTAAGGTGATGGGATAGTGCCGTAAGGATCTCAGTTTCAGTCAGTCTGTTTTCCTTCATCCCTAAAATGACATACAAAACACCCACGTTCCAGAACGTAGCGTGATTCATATTAAAGTCTATCCTTGGCCAAACCTGTACTTGACAGTTCTTGTACTTTGCAGAGGATTATTTGGGGGGGCAGTCCAGGAGAGAACAAACAAAGACTGAAGCTATTTGTATACACACAGATGTGTATTCCTGGGCTAGCATTTCCCTGCCTGACCTCAGGAAGACGTGATGAAACACAGCACTAGCTGCTGAGCCAGTGAGGCTCTTTGAACTGATAACCGTGGCATGTTCTGTGATGTGGTTTGCCTAGAAACCTATTTGTTTCTTTTGAAAATCCAAAATACCAAAATGACATCAGTTGTAGTATGCACTGAAAAACCTAGGCTGAGATGGCAGACTGTTTTATTCCATAAATGATTGCAGATGTTTGGGCGAAGGCTGCAAAACACAAGGCTTTTCAAACGTGTACATGCGGGGAAGGAAACTAGGGACATATATAAACATGAACATATTTGTTATATATTCCAGCCAGTCAGCTGATCCCATTTCAGATTGGCAATTGTTAAAGAAGTGCAAAAATAAGTGGAAACTATGATAGCTGCATTACATCTGGTTTAGTGAGTGTTTTTTATTTCTGACTCTATAGGCTTTCCTCCCTTTGTCTGACGCCAGCTACATACTAGACACATAGAACTGTCAGCAGTCTGAAGAAGAGGCTTAGGAGATATGCTGCTCGTTTTTATTACCACCAGATTGCGAAAGCATATAGCCTGAGATGGTTTTCCAACAGGCTTAGTCCCAGCTGTACGTCCCAGGAGCCTGCTATGCTAAGTAAGATCTGGCTGGTACCAATTTAGGAAGCTCTCTAAGTATGCGATGCCCTTTAAGTGACTGAGTCACTTGCCAGAGTCACAGGCATGGGGAAAAGATAGGAAGAAGAGCTACTAGCTGAAGAATTACTGGCATTAGGTCTCCCTTCTAATCTCCAAATTTGGTCTGTTTAGCGTTGAATTCCAGAAGGAAGGTCCTAATAGTTCTTGCTGACGCTGCATCAGGAAGGTGAGTGACAGGGGCTGTTGGAGGCTGTGGCCATCTGTTGCCCAGCTATAGGAAAAACCAAGTCATCGTGGACCTTCAGCTTCAAAAAGCCAATGGCAGGCAAAATCTGTCATTGCAAACTGCTTTTTTTGTCATCTCTTTGGGCCAAATTCCAGCTTATTAATATGTTGCCATATAACAAATTTGGCAAGTCCTTCAGCTGATTTGTCACAGCTTAACCCTCATGCGGCTGTGGACAGCAAGTGAAGAGGGTTTTGCAGCTGTATGCTTCCAGTTGTTCTCCAGAGTCATCTCTAGTTATATTAGTGTTAAGTTCCTATAAACCCGCCTGACATTTCTACAGCTTGTGTGTTTATTACGGATGACAAATTAAAAATGAAGTTTCAAGTATTTATGCAGCAGAAAATCTCATTGTTCAGTTCTCGTAAAAATTAAAGTGTCAACTACTTTTTCAAAGCTGTCCTTTTTAAGAAACTTTGCATCTTTTGCAATATGCGTGGTTGGAAGATGGAAAATATAATTTCTTTCCTGATCAGTGTTGTTCCATTTGAAAGACATTTTATTTTAAAGTGTTGCCGCATCTGCAGATGTCTCCTTTCTGTTTCTATCTCTCTTCTTTGCATCAATGTCATCAGCAGTGAGGTGAACAATTACAGGTAGAAAAAAACAATGCGGCAATCACACACATGGTCTATTGATATGAGTGTGCTACAAAAGTTGAAATTGAATTGCACACAGGTAGGGAAGAAAATTCACTGTTTTTATGATATGTGCAAAACTATTTAGATGTCTTGTTGTTACTATATGAGTTCAAGAAGCAACCATACAAATAAATGAAATAAAAATCCACTAAGGGCTATAATTGCGAAGGATACCATATCAGACTAGGAAAATTGCTGAACTGCAAATCACCGGAGCTGGGAGAGTGGCTGGGAGAGAGAACATACCTTGCCTTGTTCTTGTCTTGAGCAGCCTGCCTTTGCCACTCTCTGAGACGGCCGTAATGAGGTGGAGGTTTGGCTGCTCTTGCAGCGCTGCAGTGAGCAAAACAGCTTCTTAGAACGGATAGAAATCCTAATTGTCAGCACGAGTTTGCTCCAGCTAAAATTGCCACCTATGTGTGGTGCCTTATTTTCAAGTAATTGCACATAATTGAGACAGTGTCTCAGGTGAAAAAACATCAGGTTTCAGGTGCCTATGTTCAAAAAGAACTCTACAAAAGATGATTGTGTTTGCCAAAAGGCAAAATTTAGCCAATGATTTCAAAACTCGTTGCTCATATTCTGTGGTCTGTTCTTTTCTCGATACACCGGACTTCATAAACGAGTTTGTGTTTAGAAAGTCTTCTCATGTGTAGCAATGTCTGATAGGTTCAGTAAAATGTAGCAACTGTAGGGCAGAAAGAGCACAAAATCTTGGCAGATTCTGTTCGCATGAAAAGCATCAGACAGTGTGACAGATTGAAACTGGTGCCCCAAGTGGCACCAGGGACTAAGGGTCTCATCAAGAGCAAGCTGAAGTCAGTATGATAATGGCTGGAGACAGAACCTGACTCAAATATCAAGGCTCCAGCTGAGTTCAGCAGAGCTGCACATGGTGAAAACAGCACACCTGGTATACTCTGGTTGTTCCAGTCTGAGAGCTGAGGAACACAGCTGCCTTCATGTTCCCTTCTCTTGGGCAACACCCCAAATCAAGCAGGCTGGTCTTCATATCGGTCTATACTTAAAAATAGTTGGCAATTATTTTGAAACAGCTCATTCTTTAGTAAGTACTATCTTGATGACATTATTTGAGGTATAAGTCTGGAAGCCATATTCCTATTTGAATCTCCCAGTCACAACAGGTAAGAGCACATTAAAATTTGGGGGAAGGCTTGCTTGGCCAAGGTGCTGTGCAGACGTGGTAGTTCAGCTGTAGAACCAGTGGGTTTGTTTAATTCACTGCTACGCTAGAGGGGTTTTTATGAGGCTTTCCAAGATGTAATCCAGAGGACCTCATGGTTCCTTTTTTTTTTTTTTCCTCCTCCTTGGATGAGAAGATAATTTCAGATTGAGGCATCTGTAGCATATGTTTTCTGCAGAGCTGGTGATAATAGAAACATTTCAGTGAGGTCCCTATAAGAGTTACGTCACTTGTTTTTTGACTCGGCAATCGGAGAGGAGCTAGCGGGGAAGCCTGCTGTCACTGCTGGAGAAAGGATATAGGTCCTGGCGGCAAGCCCAGGCCTGCTCAGTAGATCAAAGGCTCTTCCCTTGGCTCCCAGAGCAGCCGGAAAAGCAGCTGCCCAGTACCCTTTCAGCATCCTTCGTTCCTTTCCCCCATGCCAGCTAATAACAACTTCTTTTTGCTCCCCACCTCAGCAATAATCTCTTTTTTTTCCCTCGATATCCTGCCAAGGAGGGTCCTTTTAGGGAGAGCATTTGTGTTTACTACCTGCAGATCCCAGGGCCAGCCAGTGGAAACGCGCTGGGGATGCTGTGTTCCTCACACGCTCCTCCCTCCCCCCAGAGACGTTCCCAGCTGCTGACTTTAACCTGGAAGAGGAGGCAAAGCCGAAAGGAACAAGTCGTGGTTATAAACCACACGCCGTTTTCCAAGCCAGCCTGATGGAAGATTTCAATTTGGAAAAGTACTTTTTTTGCCAAAATGGCATAACAGTCAACGCTTTGAAAGTCTTCCCACTCACCTCCCAGAAAAATAAATAGCGTGGCTTTTTTGTGGACTTCTTGGTGGTGATTTTTTTTCTCTTAAAACATGACTGCCTTCCTCCAGAGCTGCTGCTTGTCGCCATCCCTGTTAACTGGCTCCTGCCGGGAGGTTTGTCCTCTATGAAAGGAGAGCCAGGCAGACGTGTCGGAGAACTGCCGACTCTGCAAGAAGAATATTATGTCTGCTGTTACAGTGCCGTTTCTTCTTAAGTTACACGATGGGCTGGTTGATGGGAGCCTTTAAAAATAACTGCGCTGCGCTTCAAAGGCACACACAGACCTTTGGTACCAAATTACTGCTAAAAAGGGGGCGAGGGCCTGACCCTTGACTGCCCCGCAGGCAGTGTCTGCATCACCAGCACCTTTTCTCCTCCCTGGTTTTGCGAGTCGATCAGGCCAGTGGTAGTAGGTGAATAAACTGTCCTGCTCGGGTCTGCTGAGGGTCTGGAAAATATTACTGTAATTGCTTTTGTTAGCACTGCGAGGCACTCCAGCTTGCCGTCACAGCTGCAGCTGTGGGTATGAGGTTTTCCTTGCTCAATAAGCGGTCCCCGAGCATGGGTTTGCTGACTAATGATCTGCCATAATTAAAATTACTATGGGAGCAATGTTTTAAAAGATCTTTGTTCCCAATGTGAGCTTCTACGGGCTATTGAAGCTGCGAGCCTTTCGGGAGCTCCTCTGGGGAGCAGAAGCTCTTCTTGCTGTGTTCACACACTGCTAATAAGGCCTTCATATGGGTTTGCCTACTACAAATTGCCAGTAATTAATAATATTCTATATAGAAGCATCAGAAACAGTCAAAGCATGCAACTGTGGGCTGGCCCAGTGCCTAGCCCAGCTGCATGGTAGGTCCGTATCTGTAGGCAAGTTACTCCATGCCTCAGTTTCTCCTTCAGTAAAATGAAGGGAATATGAGACTTAGTGATGCTTGTAAAATGTTTAATGTCTATGGCGGGTAGTGAAAACCACTGGAGATGGTAGGTGTAGAAGTAGTAAAGGGAGAGAGAGGTTATTTTCCATAGCTTTGCTTATTATACCTGATGCTGTTATAATGGAATCTAATTTTCTAACTCATCTTTCACATAAATATTCTATATTAGACAGCAGTGGCACTGTAGGGGGAATTAGAATAAGTGGAGAGAGTGAACTGCAGGATCGTTATCACCAGAAATACATATCATTGTGTATTATCATAAAGTACCTCTAACGAGGCACAATTATGCCTGTAATTTTTTTTTCTCATTGTTGTTCTTAATTGTTCTTCTCCATGTGTCTCCCACCACCGTTTCTTTATTATGTGTATTGCGAAACTCCTCAGGGGTCCCAGCGAGGCACCAGTGTCGCAGAAAGGCAGGGGAGCCCCCCAAGTACGTGCAGCCATTTCTTTCTATCTCTCTTATCTCTCTTCTCTGCCTTTATTGGCATCTTCCCACTTGCCTCTTCCTTCTGCCCTGCGAGTCTGGTTTTGTCTTTACTGCGCCTGAAACAAATTATTTTGACAAAACAAATATAAAAAAGGGAGGGCAAAACACTCTCTTGTGTTTTGTTTAGTAGAAAAACGTGCGGCATTATAAAATATCAAAACCGTAATGACTCCATAGGAAAATTCAGGTAATGAGCAAAACAAATGGATATCCAAAGCAAATGTGTGGATGCACCGGTCGGGTTTCAGTCCAAGACCACGCCATATCTTTATCCCGGGAGAGATATGCGGTAGTTACAAGCCCTGATCTTCAACAGATTGTAGAATTCTGGAAAATCAATCATTACAAGAAGTTTTTAAAGGATTTCAAGGAGTGGGTGAAGAAAGTAATTTGTCTTGAGAGGCCAGCTCAGCGCTTTCTTGATCTTTTTACTGTCCCGGTAAATCATTTATTGGGGCAAACTTTCAAAAAACTCCCACACAAACTATGCTAGGCAGAGTATCCGAGAAGTAATATTAGTCTCTGTTTATGCTTTCTGGACCTGAAAATAATACCAGGGTGGTACAGGCCCTTGCCTGATAGTGTAGGGGCTTGAAAGCTTCCCTTTTCTGAAAAAAATATTTAGTGAAATGTTTGGGTCTATGAGGCTGTTCATTTCTCCTTTAACCTTGCTTTTATTTGTTTTATTTCTGTGATACCCTATACAAAATTCCAAGTAGTACCACAGTGCAAGATCATAAATGGCCACATCTTTTCTCTTTTCAATGAGCAAAATGAAATACAAGATTTTTTTTTTTCCTGTAGATTGTTCTGGTTGACTTCGCTGGCTTAGAGCAGACATGTGGTTTGAAATGTTCAGATTTTAAAATATTAAGGGGAAAAAAAGAGGAGCTGTGTAAGTTCTATTCTCCCTGCCCATAAGAGGCTCCCAGAAAACCTGGGTGCACCACACATGACTTCTGGAAGTCACTTAACTTCTGAGAGAACACATATAACTTGTGTTCATCAGTTAATGAGATTTTCCCTGGTCTAAAATATGCCAAACCATTCATTGCCATTTGTATCCAGCATCAAGTCCAAATCCAGAGGTATGATGGGTGCCTAAAAGTAATGAGATGTAAAAAAGGGATTTCTTTCTGCTTATATTCTGATTTTCAAACCGTTCAGGTGCAATTGATTGATTTCAGGAATATTAACCTAATTCAAGGACCAGAGCCTTGAGAAAGGTATTTTAACAAAACACCTTCTGTTAAAATGTCGAGATTTGGCAATACTTCCTGGTACTACTTGGAAGCTTGGGCAATTTCTATTATTGCTTTCTACAGGGCCGTGACCATTTTCCCATCATATATGTTAGCATGTGGTGAAAGGGAATAGTGTAAGAGGCACAAGAAATAGCTTTGTGTCATTTTTCAGTAAGAAAAACACTTGTTGAAAAAGTTTTGTGTAAATTAAAATGTATGCGCAGAGAAACTAGCTATACATGCAGGTGGAATATACCTTTTTTTTTTTTTATTTGCACACAGTATAAACTGATGGATTTTAATAAAGGTTCTACGTCCAACGTGTATAATCAGACACATTTCGCTGCAAGATCCAAATGGCAGCAAATGGTGATGTTCATTAAAATGTAAACCTCCGGTGACAGATGCAATTCCTCACAGTAGCTCCTAACACTGAGTTTTGCACTAAAAGCAGGAATGGATCCTCATTTTCTTACAAATGAAAAGGTGTGTGTGTCCTGATTGCCATTACAAAACTTACAGCTTGAACAGAGAAGTTTTTTCTGGCAGGGCACGAGCAAAGGCAGCTCAGGAGTTGAGAGATGACAGTTCGTTAGGAGCACGTACTTCCAGAGCTGCCCGTGTCCGGCATTTCTGTCACAAGCAGCATTAATGACAGAGTGCTGCAGATTTTTCAAGCTTCCCATTGTTGTCATCTCACAGCAAAATTATGAATCGGCTACTTCTGAATAAAGTTCTTCCTTTNTATGATGTGAAAGCTTTTTTTTTTTTAAAAAAAAAAAAAAAGCTGATTTTATCCTGGTTCTGCCATAAACCTGTATTCTCCCACTGCCTGGCAGGCAAGGCCAATAACCCATGCCACTTTGAATAATTTCTTAACCCGCTGATCCATTTTAACCAAGTTGAAGAGAGGAAGAGCTCCCAGGGAGTGCTTATGTCCTGCTGGGCTTTGTGAAAAATCGGTGGCGGGGTAGGAAAGCGCAACACGTGTTTGCATCCTCACTGGCCATCCCGGCATCCCCGGAGCATGAGAGCAGGTAGGTACTGCTCTCCCTGCCTGGCTCTGGTGAGCTGGTGGCACCAGGGACCTGGAGAGAGGGACCCAGAGTTACCAAAAAGGGGTGAAGGAACAGGGCATTGCCAGCCTTCAAACTTGGAGGTTGTAATTGTGGCCTCAAAGTAAGAAGTTTGCGGTTTATTCATTCAGACGAGCTCCCCCTGCCTACCCACAACATCTGTGGAGCAACTATAGTGTTTTAAGCTCTCCCAAACGTGCTAAATCAGGGCTAATTTTCTGGAAAAGCTAATTGAAATCATGTGACAAGGGCCTATGTTAAATGCTGTGTAACACGTAACCTCACAAGTGTAAAATACGGTATTAAATATCCCCCCATACCTATCCATCCTCCAGTTCATCACGAAAATTTGATTGCCCTTGCCCCAGGTAGTATTTACCTGGTACATAGACCTACTCCTTGCGCCCTTACTCATCTCTGCTCCTGCCGTTGCTGCCCCAGGGCTCCGTCTGCCGCTTTTACCTCCGTGTCTCACGAAGATGGTGTTAGCTGTTTGCCAGCGGACAAGCAAACGTGGCTGCAAAAGTGCTTGCACACGGCAGCTGTTCTGAACAAATTGCTGCGAAGGAATTTCTGCTAAAAACACAAGAGAAAAAAAAAAAATGAGCTGGTGTCTCGAAATACTTTCCTCAGCTGAGGAGGAAGGTCAGGAGAGAACGGCATAATGCTGTTCGCAGATAACCTGGGGCTAAGGGGAAGAGGGCAGAAGGCACTGAAATTTGTTCATAAAGGAGTGAAGGAAACTCCGGGAAGCACAAAGAAGAGAAGCTAATGTGCCTTTAAAGTACATTTAACATGAGATTGCTGACATGTCATCACAAGCACCAGCATAGAGCTATTATATGGGTCACTGCAGGGACAGGGTTACGGTGCCCTTCTATAATCTTGTTGGATTTATTTTATATTTAACTTTGCTGCTGAATTCCACCTTGTATAATGTTCGGTTTAGGAATAAGTGCTACAGCCCTCCATTTTTTTAATTCTGACCTGGCGATAGGGACTTCTAACCCCAACTCCCCTCTATACTTCTGTGTCTGAAAAGTAGCGTAAAGTCTCTTTGAACGCTATTCTTCACTCTTTCCAGGTATTTTTCATGGAAAGTTCAAAGAGAACTTTTCATTTCTCAGATACTCTGATTGTTTTCACAGGCATTTTGAAGCTGCCAATCTCTCTGCCCTTTACAAAAGTTTCCATTAACAAAGAGAGAACAGTAGCAGTCAGATGTGATGAAAATTGCTCGGCCACACACACCATAAACACTGAATATGCCAAGGTAAGTTGAAGTGAGATGTTTATAAACAAGTGCTAAAACCTCACCTAGCTCCATAAGAGGTGTTATAGAATGATCTTGCATAACAAAAAATGTCAAAAAACTTTTTGCAAGCTTTGTGAATAGGAAAAGGGGTGGCTACATTCATTATTGGTTATTAACACTTTATCCCCGGCATCTTCTTAATATAGTTTTCACTGGCACAATCACAGCCTTCTACATTCCAAAATAGAGAGCCATCCTCATTCGTCCTTACCACAAAAATGTGTTTTTAAGAAGGAGCAAAAAGAAAGGAAAAAGTGGCAGCACCTCAAACATGTTACTGATGTCTGCAAGCTTGTGGCAAAAAAAAAAAAAAAAACAGCACACCTTTAAACTGTAAGTTCTCATAGTTGGGTTTTGGCATGGAGGTGGAGGGAGGGTGTTGAGACACGGCGAGAGTCCAAACTGTGGGTGCTCCAATCATCTGCATGGAAGCTGGCGGGTCCCAGCTTGCCTTGAGTCCTGGGAAGCCAGACTTGCTTGGGATGCTGCCCTTGAAGAAGAGGCAACTTTGGCAGCTGATAGCCCTGGTTGTTGAGGACAGATGGCCTGCAGCAGTCACCGAGTCCCATCTGTTGTGTCCCCTTTGGTGGCAGTAGGAACAACATCCCAAAAATACCTGTGCCTGAGCTCTGCCTCTTCTGTCTGGGTCCCTCGTGCGTGAGGTCACAACGCTGAGCTGTGCAGGGGGTTGTTGGGAAGATCGTGTTCTCGGTGCGACGTGCGCCCTGGCTGAGACACAAACCACGCTCGTCAAGAACAGCAGCGGTCCTGAGCACTTCATCTGTTTGACGGCAGTGGCCTTGACAACTCCTTGCATCGACTCAGAGTTTATACAGTTCTTCAGAAATACTCTTTATTAATTTTGAAACAAGTAATAAGTAGTGGATATTGCTTACTGCTTATTGCTTGTTGATATATATATGTATATATCTCTCTCAAAGATTGTGGACAAAATGCAGACAAAATGCAGGTGACGGTTGGAGCAGAATCCATTACCTTTGCAGTAGTCCTTGGCATCTTCTGGAACTGGAGGTAGCTTGCTATTTTTCTCTTTTTATTTTTAATATATCAGACCCATGAAAGCAAGGATTTATTTACAGACCTATCTGAACAAATAGCTCCAAAGACAAAAGGTAATTGCCTAATGCTCACCACTGTGGCAGCAACAAAAATTTAATTATTAATGGGAAGACTTAATTTCCACCATTTTTGCAGACTATTATGCCTTGTGGGACAGGGAATGTGCTTCATTAGGTACTTCTCTTAAAAAACAAATGTAAACCATATGCACATTCAGCTCAAGGTCTTTACCTCAGAAATAATTATGTCTGTAGCTACACACTGCCCGTTAGCTAAATGTCATCCAAGGTCTTCCTTGAAATATTAGAAGCAGAGGTAATACCAGATTAACCAAGTTCCTGAAAAGTATTTTGGGAGTTATTCTTTAATGCAAATAAGATTGTGGGACGTGGTTCAGGGCAGACAGAGAAGACACTGGAAACCTAAAGGGATAAAGCAATCCCCTCTTTACATTTACTGCAGGTCTGGTTTTGTGTTGTTATGCACAGGGCTTTTGCACGTGACTAAGAGCCACGTGCACATGCAGAAAGAGTGAAAAAATTAAATGGGTTTGGAGAAATTAGTTCAAATGGTGCCTACACATTTGGGTTCTCTACGGTCGAGGCTAGCAAGTGCACAGGCCAAGTCCAAATCCTCAATGAGGCACACACATGGATCACAATATTCAGAAATTCAGCATCTTATTTGACAGAAAGTAAAATACATGAGCATGAATGTGCAAGCATACATATTGTGTTATAGGGTTCCTTAAAAATAGTTGCTGGTAAAAGGGGATTTCTGCTACAAAGAGCGAGTCGTATCTTTAGTCAATCCTTCGGCAATTTCTGTTGCATCAGATCTCTGTTTCATCAGATGGCAGCGATATGCCCAGGAATCCCTCTGACAAGGGGTTCCCCCGGAGCCTGGGACATTGTCCAATTGCAGTTTAAAGAAACTTAGAGCAAGGATGACCGAGTAAAGACAGAAGTCTCTGAGAGCACAAGGAAAAGAGAAATAGCGTGAGGGAGCAGTGTGTGAGAGGGCGAGTTTTTCATTCTCGTATGAGTAAAGCTGGGGGAATTATACCTGTGCTTAGGTTTTGTGGTGAGTCAAGCCCAGTGCCAGGTCTGGACCTGCTTCCTTCCTTCCTTTCTTCCTTTTCTTCTACTTCTCTCTCCTGTCATGTGCAGACATTGTATCTAGAAGAAAAACTTGCATTGATTCTTATGGAGACTTGTTCGACTTACATCCGTTAACAAAAAGGGACTCTTAATTGAAAGGCTGTGTTTGGGGCAGTTCAGCAGAGAATAAAAGACTGCTGTTAATCTGGGCTGAGCCAGGGGAGTGGTAGATGGCTCCTTCTCTTTGGAACGCAAGGGAGGTGCCAGAAAGCCATTGCCTTGGAAATCCACCCAGCTCTTGCTAGCTCTCTCCAGGTGCTGGCAGTTGTCGACAGAAGGAGACCATATTATCACACCTGGAAGGAGAATTGCATGGTGATGCATCTCCATTCCATGCCCATCAAAGGCAACACCATCCCGGAGGTGGCCCAGGAGAGTGTGCAATTGATTCGGAAGCATCTGAGACTGACTATGATCAGTCCATTTACACTTCTTTATTGCTAACAGCTCCCACCCAGGTCACCCTTAGGTACAGCCGGGAAAACCTTGCTGTTTAACCCTTGCAGCTTCAGATCTGACCTTCTTCTGCCAGCATGGCTGTGAGTTGGTGGAGTGGCACAGGCTGGCAGATCTGCCATACAGAGTAGCACAGTCCCATATTAGATCACCCTACGTACAGGGCGACGCTTTTCAGAGGCTTTGCTGTTTGTAAATTAGATGTTGACTAAGTGATGTTATATGGGATTGTCATTCATCCTAGAGCTCTAGCGCTCTTTGGGCAGGCTGCCTGTTTGATTGAAAGATCGGTATTTGAGTTGTCTTCAGTTAAGATAGGTGTGCTATCCGTCAGGAGCTGCCTGTGTGACCCTCCCATTCCCGGCAAAGCACCTGTGCACGGCAGGTTGCTGTGGCTACTGGTCCCTATGGATGTGTGCTCTTGAACAGGCTGAACAGTTTTACTGCAAAAATCATGGTGCCTTCTTACTACACATTATTTGTGTACACAAGGCTAGATCTGGGTCTATTTCTCTTCAATTTATACCTGTGCAGTTCTGTTGACCTTGGTGGATTTATCCAGGTGTATGTCAGACCAGAATCAAAGCCTCTGCTCCATCAGTGAAATGGAAGTCGGGAGCTGGGCTGGTGTGCTAAACAAAACACATGATTACCAGGAGAAATGACTTGGCAGGAGTTGAAGCACCAGTCATACAGAAAAATGTTTGCTTTGAAATTCCAGAGACTTGACTGTCCCTTTGGTTTTTTGGAATGCTTTGATTTAGTCATGCGGGGTGGGAGCGGGCTGTAACCTCGCAAGGGCACTGGGAACAGTACCTCTGGTGCAGCTACAGGGGATGTGAAGGGAATTAGCTGTCAGCAAGCTTCAGGGAGACAGCAGATGGATACGTGGTTGGGAGAAGTTTGGCTGGCTTATAAAATTTATTTCCACCACAGGATCAAAAGCAATTATGTGTATAAAATGTATAATCCTTGGGTGTGTGATGTATAACAGGGCACAACAACGTAAGTGAGGGAACAGCGAATTCATTGCATGCAAATAGCTGAACAGTTTCACTTTTAATTACTTGAGAGCAGAAGAAAAGAAGACTCCTACAGTTTCCACAAGTGCAAATTATATATGCCCGTAATGAAATCAAGATTTGGTGCATTCAAAATAACCCATTTTATGACTCATTTTCAGAAATAAACATTCCAAGCCAACTCTGCTTGCTTTCGGGTGCAGCTTACAGGACAACCCTTGCATCAGCAGAACGAACTGTTGACAAAAATCTACTTGCTGTACTTGAGTATCTTTCCGATTTGCTCATGCAGTCAGCAGTTAAAAGCAGCTTGCTTACATTTTCTGCCTCTACTTATGTTACTAGCTCAAGTGTGAGTGTAATTTGTACTCCCCCCCAAAAAAATCTCTGAATCTCAGAAAAACAGCAGTGGGGCTGGATGCTGTTCCCATGTTGCTGGGGAGCTCCTGCTAGACTCCTACCCTAGTATATGTCCAGGACCATGCATACATTGTCAATGTACACACTGTACATTGTTAATGGGACTTGCTCAAGAGGAGAGAGAAAAAAACACCTAGTTGAAATTTCCTCATAATAACTTCAGTAATTCAGTCCTCTTCTATGGATTCTATATATTTTTAATAAGTGTTTCCGTTTATTTCTCATTGTTCTGTTCGCATTTTGTTTCTGAGAATAAAAATAGGATGAGGGAAAAACACTGATTAGAAGCTTTAAAACTGAATGTTACAAAAGGAAGGAAAATTGAATAACGCCATAAAAATCTGTTCAGGTTCCAACCTCCTAATAGCTCAACTGTGGAGAGATGTTCTGATTAGAATTTAAAAAATATGTTTTCCCACTGATTTTCTAGTGGGCTACAAAATTTCTAGAGCCATATTAAGACAGCCCAAATTCCACCTTAGTCCCTGAGACTAGTCACATGGATAAACTTTACAGAAGGTTTCTGATGATTGAATCAGAGGGCACAAGAAATGTGCTGTGCAGGGAACCAGCACAAGATAGATTACACGTGAAAGTTAGGTTTTCTCTCTATGGAACCTGTTATCTGAGATCACTCATTTGATGCAATCTGTGAGATCTTTACTGAAGTTTCGCTGGGTGGAAAAAAGAATAGGTAGACTATAATAATTGATTTCTTGACTCCAGGCTTGCCAGTGAGGCGTCTGCCCATACTTTTGAATCTCCCTTGCTTTTGCTTTTTTGGAACAGGCTTCTCAGGGAGATGGTTGATGCCCCATCCCTGTCAGTGTTTAAGAGGCATTTGGACAATGCCCTTAATACCATGCTTTAACTTCTGGTCAGCCCTGAATTGGTCAGACAGTTAGACTAGACGATCATTGTAGGTCCCTTCCAACTGAAATTATTCTATTCTATTCTATTCTATTCTATTCTATTCTATTCTATTCTATTCTATCCTACTCTACTCTACTCTACTCTACTCTACTCTACTCTACTCTATCCTGCTCTACTCTATTCTAATTTACTTAACATCGCACTTTACCTTTAAGCACATGTTGAACCCTCGGGAGAATATAAAACATGCTTTTAAAAGGTCTTAAACTGTGTTAGGAGGTGGAACAACCTGTTTTTAATTGGAAATGAACAGTTTATTTTCAGTAAGTTGGGTTGCCTTAGCTGTGTCTCTGAGACTTCTGCAAGCCCTCTGATGATGGGTACTGCAAACAGCACAGTGAAAGTTGTCCACAGCGGACAGGGAAATTGCATTTCATACATAATTCACAATGTGCTACAGTGATTCCATAAGGTCAATATCTGTCATTAACTTAGAGGAAATCAGAGAGGAAAGAAAGGAGTGTTTGTTCCCACTGATCTTTGAAAGGGCTGTCTACAAACTGCTGATTTCCATTGCGCAGCACTATACAAACAGCAAAGCGGAGCCCTTCTGCACATTTACAAGCACTGTATCCGAGACAGATAAACTCTGCGACTAGAATAATATCTCTTTGTCTCCAGATTTTCATCTCAGAGCTCAACAAAAATGGAGAAAAAGGGCCAAATACGAATAGGGGCAACTTTGTGCAGCAATGTGTTGAAGTTGTTTAAGTGTTGTGATTCCTCACGCCTAGTTGGCCGTCCAAAATTAGCCATCTGGGCCTGCCGTTTTACAGAGAGGGAGGCAGACACTGCCAAAGGGCAGTTCATTCCCCTCCCCTGTCGTAAGGAGGGTGGGATAAGTTACTTGCCCAGAGTGCCTGTGTTTTCTATGCATTTATAGCCATTTATATGGGTTCGTCCAGATTTTTCCTCATTTTTGTTTTCTGGAAATATTTTCTAAGTGGATTGTGAGCGTGCCTTGTATTTGTTTCAGATTTTCTTTCGCAGCAAGGAACAGAAATTAGCCAGGTTGAAATTACCCAGCATACAGGAGTCAGGTCGTAACCGGGATTTTCAGAATGACAATACTGCAACAGAGCATGAACCACATGTTGGAAAACTTCAGGCATTTTGTGCACATGCTATGCAGTGAGTAGGCACTTACACAGGGGCTTTATCCTTCCAGATAACAAGTGTGATATTTACTGCGTTGTTACAGAAAGCAACAGAGCACATGCACAAGAGGCTGGTGATGGCATGATACATTGAACTGTGCGGCAGAAATACAGTGTCCTGAGAGTCCATAAGGAAGGAGGAATTGGGCTGTAATCACACTGGGTTGCAGGAAGCAGTGAGGCTCAGGAAGAGCATCCAAAAGGTTGCAATGTGAGGCAGGGCTGAAGAGGGGGCGGAAAGCTTGGAGAGGGGCCACGGCAGAAAACACAGTGAGTGTTTGTCCTACAGAGAGAGAAACGTGGACACCCGAGGTAAAGGGCTTCTTTTTCCTACAGGCGGCATGTTTTTGTTTGCCTGGATGCTTGTTTGAATGGAAAACCATTCAGGAATGGTCAGGACAATGTCAGAAGAATGGGGTGTGTGTCTGTGCATGAGGGAGGGAGGAGGGAGTAGTATTTCTGTGAGCAGTGCTCACATGGCCACATGTGGGCTGACAAAAAATGAAAAGGCAGCTATTCTCTTTCTGGATGTAATTTGCAAACCATCATTAATTAAATAATGCTGTCCTTTTTTTTTCCAGACTAGCTTAAGCTGTAACAGAGTGTAATCTGTTGAATAATAAATATCCTTGTGTTTCACCAACCGTTCTTTTACTACATAATGATGCATGTCAAGAAGAAATCTGTGGTTCTCCTTGAACATCTCCAAAGTTGTTTAGATTTGCCTTCTTAACAAGCCTTTAATGTAATAACTACAGAGGAGTATCATAAGGCAACGTTTCCCAAACTGTGTGAGCTGCCAGGCCCTGTAGGTGGTTTGCAGATGGTCTGGAGACCATATTAAAATAATAAAATCATAAACTGGAGAGTTAAAACACGGGCAATAAGAGTGCCGAGCAGGCCCCAACTGTGTGGCAGGAATTTCGTTTACGAACGTAAGGGATGGGCCACAAAGTCTGCTCGCTGATGGAAGGACCTACGAGTTTTCACTGACTTCTCCAATATTCTGCGTGGGTCAGCCTTCACATCCACCAAAAACCTTTTGTAAGATGCAAACAGCTGGGAAGGCGCTTTATGGGGCTGTCTAGTTCGTGCCGTCGTGTAGGGCAAGGATGCGAATGCATTTGAGCAAAACCGGCTTTCCGTCAACGGTGGGCGAGTGGAGCTGCTGAGGCTGCTGCCACCCTGCATGGCCACGTGTGGTAGATCGGCTGCCACATCAAGAAAGCCAAGCCTGTTGCATGTGATCTGTTGCCTACGTTCTCGAACGGACAGTTGGGTGGACTCGCCTGTCTGCTCTGCCTGCAGTTCTGGCAGCACGGGAGGGCTGTGGATCTGACAGGCGCTGCCTGTCAGGCTGGGGTTACGGCTGCTTGGTAGCACTCGAACGGGTGTCACTGGCATATGGGTGATCTGGGCATCCCTGAACGTACACAGTTACATTTTCACGCTATAAATCATCTCCAAATAACAAACATCCTCAAATGCCGGTTCTCACTTCGAATTCAAACCTGTTAGGTTTTCGTGAATTCCAACGGGAAATATTTACTCTGTGCAAATTACCTTTTTAACCCATAAATGGCTCATAAAATATTTATATTCTATTCAATAGCACCTTAAAAATGACATGGATATGTGTGTTTCTCCTCTCCAAGTCTGTGCACTAAAATGAACACAAAATGGCTACTTTTCATCATGCTCTAGCCTCCTTAGTGACTAATGCATTCGGTCTACAACAGAAAACAGGTCTGTATCTGCATTCTGCAAACAGCAGCTCTCTTCTGAGCAGCCAGACAAAACCCCCAAATCTGCATACCTTCAAATGCTGGGATATAAAAACTAGGGGTTTAATTTTATTTTCTAAGAGAAGCTAACCTGCAAAGAGTTTCTGTTCTTTTCACCCTGTGTTAGACACAGATGATTAGTCTGAAAGGTAAAGAAAATTCTCTTCAAGTAAATGAATCTATTCATACTTAGATGAGCTATTCTTCTGCTTTGGCAACCTGTGGAAATGGTAATCTAATCATGCCACAGTACTAGTATCCAATATGCTGAAAGCTTGTAATTCACAGCTCAAGGGGAATGTGGAAGATAGTTGAGAATGCAGTAATTATAGGGTTGGTGCTAGAATGAGCAGTGAAATAATGTGTATTATTTTGTTCATAAGCAGAATTTTTTTTTAGCCCGTAGCAAGCAGGTTGTGTGAGCAACCGAGCTGCAGGTTTTTTGTCTTTGACACAAAGGCGTAGGACAGCTGGTGCTGTTAACTATAATTCCCTGCATGCCCCAGTAACACCTTTATACAAATATATGCACATGCATATACACTTACCTTAAAGCTGAAGAAAACTCTTTTCAGAAAAACAATTTCTGAGTATCTCTTCATATGCTGTTCTGTGAAGCAAAGAACTGGTCGGGGACTAATTTGTATTTGGATCCAAACCAATTAATGCTGGGGACACTGGCCTCGTAACTCCAATCTGTGGTGTCAAATAAACTAGTTTACCTCTAGGAAAGGATCACCTGGGCAGCTTCACCCTCATCTAGAAGGGCCCACGGCACTGGTCGAGCCCTTGAAGCTCTTCTGGTCTCTTCCCATACCATTTCACTTTTGAGGTTTTAGCCTTTTTTTTACTGCAAGTGCTATGTGTTTTCATTTCGTTTTGGGTTGTTTTGTGGTTTGAGTAAGAATGGTTAGTGTTAAAAGATACTTTGGGACTTAACACGTATTGTGTGGAAGCTATGGATAGACCAAATAATCCCTCCCAGTGTAATATGCCGAGGAAGCTGAGAATGCCACCCAAAAGGAGCATTCTGTAAGAAACCAAAGATAAAAATCGAAGCTCAGGAGAAAAGCATGCCGTGAAATTTGCTGAATCGTATAAGATGAGAATGAAAGCAAAACTCAAAGACAGAGTTCAAGATGCACATTTTTTTTTATGTGTATGCATGGGTGGCTATATTTGTGTGTTCAGACAAGCACATGCACACAGGTATTTATTGTACTTGTGGTCTCCTCTTTCTTACTCCACGTACACTTCCAGCGCCTCGCCTACCTGTCACCCTAACACGTATTATACAATGTAGAGTAAGATTTTCCGAATGCATTTCCAAGAATAATAATGCCCATATTGTTTTTATTAGAAAATTGCATGTGCACAGTAACAACTCATCAAGCCTCTGCCTCATCTGGCAAAGTGCAAAAAAACATTGTGCAGACAGGAACATGTGTTAATGATGCAACCGATGTTAAAATTGTCACGTAGGATGGATTTCACACATGGCAGGCTGTGGAAGCTCACGGGCAGCTCCATTCTCAACCAAGTGGCATGCAGCAGTCTGAAGAATGTGAAAAGTAGCCTTTTAAATCCATTTTTGCTTTTGACAATAATTTATGGGGGAGGGGGAAGCACTGTTGGCTCTGTTCTCCTTAGTGAAGCTAATACAATGATCTAGGAGGTCTTACTTTTAACTTGTACCAGTGGAAGTGAGGAAAACAAATCTCTGGAATATTTCAAAGCAGTTAAGGACACTTTTAAAACCAAAAGCTCTTTGACTGTAATACTAATTTAAATTACAGTGAAGAGTGCCTTCCATCCTGAAGGACTCTAACACGTTCAACAGAGCCTGAGTCCATTCTGTTGTACGAGCATGGCAAGGTTTGAAATTACTGTCTTCTCATTTCTATCATGACAGGTTTTGCACGTATAGAGTTCATAAATATAGACATTTATTTTCTCTATTAAGCATCTAAATTCCATTTCCCGTGCTTAAAAATTGACACAAAGAGGTTCCACACAGACATATATAAAGAACATTAGGGGTATGCTTTTCCAACTGAACAATGTCAACTTTTATATAAAGAAAAATGTTTCTTTATTTTTTCTTGAATGATGTACAAATATTAGAAAAGAAGAAAAACAAAGTCCTCTAGACCAGTCACTTTTTATTTGGCTCTAGGGGGTTAAAAAGAAATTGCTCACAAGAGGAAAATACGGAGGAAATATATGAAACAATCTTGTCCTGTTGAGATGACACTTTTCTCTTGATAAACAGGTCAAATCAGCAGGTTCCCAATCTCAAAGAAAACTGCTGTGGTGGCCTACTTGGCTGTTAATATGTAGCACATTCAAGACATGTATAGAAAAGTCAACTGAATGGGATAACAAGGAAAATATGACTCATCCACAGTCCTAAGCACTAAATTCAGGAAAACTGTTAAGAAAGATCTTTTTGATTTTATGAGTAGATTTCAGTCCTGGTGTACATGGATTAAACAGCAATTTTATACACAAAAGAATTACATTGTGGATGTAATAAGATTCCTTTGAAATTATTAAAATCTAATCATTCACACTTTCACTTATCATTCTGCAGGTGGGGAAGTGTGTGCCCTGAGAAATCTTAGATAGAGGCGAGTTCGTGCACACACTTTGTTGCTGTTTTCTTCACCCAAGTCATTCAGCCAAAGAACCTTGAATATTGCCCTTTTTCGTCTGTAAAATCTGAAGGGAATTAGACCTTCCAGCACTTTGACAGACTCTGAGGAAAACAAAGGTCACAGGAGGAGACTGCTGGCTCGGTGTGCTGCACTCCTCTCTGCAGCAAAGTCTCCCTAACTCTGGAAATTCTCCAAAAGCACCATGGTTATTCCAGAATAACTCTTTGTCTGGATACCCTTAATCCCAAATAAAAAGTGGGGGTGTAGTGATTCAGTTTAAACCACTTCCAAAATGCATAATTGCTCCCAAGCAATAGCACTTCTGGAAAACGTCCAATAAGCCTCAAACCGTCCTCTCAGCTGGGTGCAGAGCAGCCGTGGATGATGATGCTGTGACCTACAGCTACACACAGTCTGTATATCCTCTTAGATCCCCAGTGATAAAAACTAAATGATATTAATATTGTTGGTAACAAGAGCTGACTGAATTACTCACTGGAACTGATTTTAATCTTGAATTTATAATTTTCCCCAGTTCCCAAGTTGTTTGCGAACAGTCCTCATTATTACAGACATATTTGTTTATCGATTGTTAACAGAGAATTTACGAAAAGAAGACCCTAGCCTGTGGATTATTCATCATCTGTACGTTTTAATTATTTGCTTTTTGTGCTGAGTGATTGGCATTTGACAGTGACTCTGTAATTTGATGAGAAAAACAAATAATGAATAACCACATGTTGTCAGCAATGTTAACCAGGCAGATAAAGGTGCTGGTATTAAGAGAGACATTCTTCAAATATCCATGCAAACAGAAATCAAGGTCATATAAAGGTTTTCAAGCAAAGCAGAGCCAAACTGAACAGCCTGAGTTGAATCAGGTTGTGGATGGCTCTGCTGAGCATCCTTCTTTGCGTAGAACATTCACAGCTATTTCTATTAGTTTATTTATTTATTTATTTTTAACTGAGCAGTTTGGACAAGAGGATCCAGACCTGATTCTGCCCCTTTGTTTCACATCCCGTAAGTCTGTGGGAGCATCTTCAGTCAGAGGTTTGGGTTACCTTCTGATTCACAGCGAGACAGTGGATCTCACAGACTGAGATTTTTATTCCAAATAAAAAAACAAGTTTGTAGGAGGAATAGCTGTATGCAATAAATGGGCCTTATTAGAGAAGTGATTAAAGAAGAGGACATTTGAGGCTGGGGCAGAAAATAATAGAGTGAGAACTCAAAAATTGGAACATTGGTTAAAAATTTTATTTAGACTCTTTCCTGCATCTCATGCACTTAGGAGTATGAAGGATTTGCTGTGTGCATGTGAAATTGTATGGATTTGTAGGATTCACTTTGCTGGCATTCGCAAAGATTTTGTATTGGCCTTGTGATCTTCAGAAAGCACTTCTGTAGTCTAGAGATTCAAAAGGTCTAGATACTTTGAAGTGTCAAAATTCATTTGGGCGTGTTTGCTTTCTCTTCTCACGTATTAAATAGATGGCCTGGGTTTACCTTTTAACGTATCCAGCACAAAACGTCTAGGTTTACCTTTTAACTAAGCCAGGACAGAATGCATCATTCATTTTTTACAATTATGTAAATGTAAGAAATGCTAATATTATTGTGCTGTCTAGGGTTTAGGGAAGAGGGAGGTTTATCCCAGGCTGAGACCATGAGCGCTAATTCCAAAATCTCTGGCTAAAGGAAATTGTAATTGGAAAATAAATACTATGTGGTTTTGGGAGAGAAAAGTTTACTCACATTGGTTCTTTACTGTGACAATGCTTCTTGCCCTTGTGGAAATTATGTAAAATAAACCTCTGGTTTTTGCCACTGGAATGAAATTACATTAATTCAGCCATCAGGATCATGTTGGCAAGTTTACAATTTCCACCTCTACTAAACTGATGGGGGTTTTTAAATAAAAAAGAAACAAAGAAATAAACAAAACAAACTTGGACTATCATCAGAGATGCAGCTGATGTCTCCAAGGAAGTTATGGGAGTTTGTGTCAGACATCTCCTACAAACTGTGAGTCTGAATTTCTTCAAGGCCTGTTTTACAAGCATTTCTTTAATAAATGGATAAATATGTGTAAAGAAATTAGAATGTCTTTCACTCAAATCTTGTTTAAAAGTAACACAAGACTGGTCTGTCCTCTTTCATGTGTGCCAGGGCCCCCGTCTCTCTCTCTCTCTCTAAATGTCTTCTGGGAATTGGTGATGTCTTCTTGCTAGTTCTCAAGGACTCACAACAAGTGATTTTTGGACTCAGATTTATTGAAATGCTCTCATCTGTACACTCTGGTGACTGTAAATGAGCACTATGGTGACTGTAAATGAGATGTCAATATTTTTTGTGCTCAGGACACTCAGACTGATCATTAGAAATTTCTCACGCCAAGACAGTATTTTCAGCTGATTTGTTGTGTTATTAACTATGACTCTTGTTGTAAAAACAAGCGAATAGATAACAGGATGAGGTCACCCACAGTGACCTCAAACCTGTCACTGAGCAAGGACATAATTTACTAATTTGAATTTAAAATGGGAAGATAGAAACCAGGTTTTGGTGTAGATATTAAATCCTCTCAACACAGAATATGTATTTCATACACGTTTTTCATATGCTTTGTTCCTCAAGTGATTCCATTTTTTCTAGGTTTTAAGAAATGTTAATGTCCTCGGGCTTGAGTCAGTTTTTCTATTTAACTGAAATTTGGCCAAAGATAAGTATAATTTCTTGTGTAAACCCTTTGTCTACATTTCCTTCTCATTTGAGAAGGGATTGCATTTTCCCCCACGGCGCTAGAGGATCTGCCCCGGGAGCTGACTTTTAGCAGGTCATCTGATAACCTTATCAGGACCACAGGGGAGGCAGGACTTTTGAGTTGGGTCATAATTCTCTCTCTCAGGTGACAAGTTACTGTTCAGCCTGGAGCATGAATTTAGTCATAATTTTTTCCCTCTTCCCTTCCTTCCTCCTCCTCCTCCAAGCGGCTCTTGCTTTTGGTTTTGGTTTGGGGCTTTTTTTAAGGAAATATGCAAACATAACTTGCTTGGTTTAGACATTCCTGCTTGGACTGGAACACCCCAAAAGCAGTAAGTGTGCTGAAAAATGCAGTACTGGCTGGGTAAAAACAAGTCAGTACTTCCCTGGCTGAACAGATGTTCTCGCTCATACCCACATGATGCTTTCTTTCCTGAATTCTGGTTTTCTACATTTAAGTTTCTTAGTAATTCTCTGTGAGAATAACATAGTGTGTTGTTATACCTGCATAGCTCTTTTGAGTTACAGTGAACTACATTGAAACTGATACTAAAACGATACAATCAATTCTTGTGGTGCTTCATGGCAATTTATAGTAGCTAAGAAGTTGTTTGTGTGGCTTTTATCAATCACATTCTTCTTTTAGTTTGTATTGGCGTTTATTTTCTTGTCTTTGGCATTTGTACAGTTTCTTCCCAACATATATCTGATTAAAACACAGCAGCCCTTCATCATTGCTGTCATTTGAATAACTTTTAACTCTTAGCCAAACTATTTAATATAATCTTAGATATCAAGTAGCATAAAATGAGATTCTCAAAACAAATTGAAAGGTAGACTTCTGAGACCATGTGAGAGCAGTAAAGCCCTGATGCCATTGGGGACTAAGTAAAAAAGCTTGAGCATATACTTTCTTTTAAGATGGGAGTTCAAAGAGGTTTGAGTCCTTTGCTGGATCAGGTGACAAAGTGCTTTCTGCTGCAAGGAATCACAACATATATCCATCAGCATCACAAGGCAGTTTGTTTAATAAAATAGGTAGCTACTGTACCAAAAATAGTAAATTCCATCTCATATAGGTTGTGTTACGCACATTTGAATAGTCTATGTTAGAGCAATGCCTCTCTTGATTGCTTAAAAGCTTCTGAACCACCTTAGGGTTGAAGAACATGCAAAACTGGTGTACCTACATTTCTGTACTTGCTGTGTATACCAATACCATAATGATTGGAGGAATATAACGGTCCCATATGTATATACACCTATCTCATAGTGCAGAACTATCCCAGTGTAGGTCAACTTTGAAAAGTTCATTAGAAACAATGCTACTGACTGTATTCTGTGTTTTATTTGATTTATCTTTTAAAAAATCATACAATCATAGAATCATAGAATAGTTTGGGTTGGAAGGGACCTTTATAGGTCATCTAGTCCGACCCCACTGAAGTCAGCAGGGACATCTTCAACTTGATAGGTTGCTCAGAGCCCCGTCCAACCTGACCTTGAATGTCTCCAGGGATGGGGCATCTATCACCTGTCTGGGCAACCTGTTCCAGTGTTTCACCACCCTCATTGTAAAAGATTTCTTCTTTATATCTAGTCTAAACTTACCTTCTTTTAGTTTAATTCCATTATCCCTATCCTATTGCAATAGGCCCTGCTAAAAATTTTGTCCCCGTCTTTCCCGTAGGGGGGCCTTTAAAGGGGGCTTTAATACTGGAAGGCCACAGTAAGGTCCCCCTGGAGCCTTCTCTTCTCCAGGCTGAACAACCCCAACTCTCTCAGCCTGTCCTTACAGGAGAGGTGCTCCTGCCCTCTGGTCATTTTCGTGTCCGTCCTCTGGACCCGCTCCAACAGGTCCGTGTCTTTCCTGTGCTGAGGACTCCAGAACTGGACACAGAACTCCAGGTGGGTTCTCACCGGAGCAGAGTAGAGGGGCAGAATCACCTTCATCGACCTGCTGGCCACGCTTCTTTTCATGCAGCCCGGGATGTGGTTCCCAGATATAAAAGTAACCACGCAGGCAGAAATTAACTCAAATAGAGCAACCCTGAGAACTGATTTTCACTCAGAAAATTAAAGGCGGCTCTTAAACATCACGAATTGTCATCAGATAAAAGTATACCTATACAGTTTTCAGCTAATTCAACCAGATGTAATTGATAACAATGTATAGCTTGTTTGCACACCATGACATAAAAGCAAATCAGTTTAAAATCAGTCAACTGATACAGTTAATTGGAATAAATTCTTTGAGTGAATCACTCTTATTTCCACTGCATTTTCATTTAGGTTTAAAAAAAAAGACCTTATCAGTCATATCCACTTCTAAACGTATCCACATCAGGGGTGGGTTTGCAGCAATTTAAACTAATTGATTTCTAAGCCAATTTAGATGCATCACTAATCAAATTCTGTGAGACCAGCTTGATGCCAGTGTGTGCAATGATACAGAATTCTGCTTACCCCACCTTAAGTTTATTAAGTATTCAGAAAACCACTAGGAGTAAAAACCAGTAGAAGCTTGTTTTCTTGCTAACATCAGCAGCAAACAAAGAAGGTACACTTCCAGACTGAGGAGGAGGGAACAACTTTTATAGTCATTTCTTTCTCATACAGGAATCACACTTTGAAGTGTCAATACCCCAGCCAAATTCTGCCTTTTGAAAGTTAGTTGCAATGAAGAGCTTAAAAAGAAAATCCTTGCAGTAATGTTGAAAACAGTGATGTCTCACTATGCTAATATCCAGCTAGCTTAAATGCTACATGATCAGATGATTACTCAGAGATAATTGCCTTGCTTAAGTCTCCTCTAGGTTCACAGGTTAGTTTCTGGGATTCACAGATTTAGAAGAGGAGAATCCTAATTATCCTCTAGTCCGACCTCCTACATGACAAAAGCTGTACCATTTCAACCTGCAATTTCTCCATCAAATTGATGACATGGTCATCTTAAAATGACTGACTGCTAACTTGCTTTATCATCAGTCATCTCCATTGCCACCGTGGGAGGATGAGAGACTGGCAGCAAAGGATCAGGAGGGACAAAATGCAGTGCTTCTTAATGAACAGCAAAGGAGGGCATGATGCGCAGTACTTCCTTCATGAATAACATGTGGGCTTGGTTCTGACTACACATCTGCCCTGATATATCTCCAGGTTTGATAGGATTCAAGTCTTCTATGTATTGGCTGCTCAGATATTAAATATCCCATTTGTAACTGAAGGAAAACCACATATATGAGAGTATGTCCAGCACCAGTAGTTACAAATATGACATGATCATTTCAAGAAATAGCACCTACAGTAATACACCCAAACAGAGTGGCAAGTGTATCAGGAACAGTGTGGCCAGCAGGACAAGGGAAGTGATCGTCCCCCTGTACTCAGCACTGGTGAGTACCTGGAGCACTGTGTCCCGTTTTGGGCCCCTCACCACAAAAAAGACATTGAGGTGCTGGAGCGGGTCCAGAGAAGAGCAACAAAGCTGGTGAAGGGTCTGGAGCACAAGTCTTATGATAAGCAGCTGAGGGAGCTGGCGTTGTTTAGCCTGGAGAAAAGGAGGCTGAGGGGAGACCTTATGTCTCTCTGCAACTACCTGAAAGGAGGTTGTAGAGAGGTGGGGGTCGGTCTCTTCTCCCAAATAACAGGCAATAGGACAAGAGGAAACAGCCTCAAGTTGCGCCAGGGGAGATTTAGATTGGATATTAGGAAAAATTTCTTCACTGAAAGGGTTATCAAACGTTGGAACAGGCTGCCCAGGGAAGTGGTGGAGTTACCATCCCTGGACGTGTTTAAAAGACGGCTAGACGTAGTGCTTAGGGACATGGTTTAGTGATGGTTTTTGTCAGAGTTAGGTTGGTGGCTGGACTAGACGGTCTGAAAAGTCCCTTCCAACCTAGGCAATTCTATGATTCTACGCTCACTGCCCAACTATATGTTGAAAGAGCTACTGGTACAGTCTGGAAATTAGGTTGTGTATTCACAGTTCAGGTTATGTTTTCAGGAATCCAGATCCAATTCAGAAATGTAAATAAGAGACAGGTTTTCAAGGGATTAGCCCTAAGAACTTGCGATGTGCACTTGCAGTCCAAGTCTTTACAGACAACCATTCCTCAGTATTCAAAAAACTAAGTGATTGGTTTCTCAGAGTATGCTTGGATTTTAAACTTTTTAAGTACAACTTCCTAGCTAAGGTGGCTAGATACTTGCAGAAAGTTCATCCCCCTGTGTTTCTGAAAAGCCAGGCTTTGGTTCTTGCACTGTGTTTTTACTTAAATAGCTGCTTACATGTATGTGTCTGTATTTGGTTAGTACAACACCACATTAAAACGAAATTGCCCATTTTGTTTTATTAACAGTATTGCCAGAGGGAAAAAGATGCAAATTCTGGAATTTGAGAGTGCTGCAGTAACACATAACAAAGTGTTATATCAAAGTGCCAGTGAAGTTGCTTCCTGGAAAAATATATGGGAAAAGGATCTGATTTCATCAAGCTGCATATTATTACATTTATTTACTCTTACACATTCTTGGTCGAAGTGGTATAAACTACCATATTTCACAAGGTTTCCTCTGTTTTCCATAAATGCCTTTTATAAGATGAATGTATTGATTTTCAGAAAGCTTATGAATTTCTTACCATGGTGATTTTATGACATGTAAGTTCCGAAACATAAAATATCCTTTTTTTAATCTAAAATTCTAATGTTTCTCATTTTCCATGAGTGCTCTGAAAGGGGGGGAAGCATGAAGCTTTTGGTGAAGTACTTAAGTGCAGAAAGCATTTGAATGGCTTGCTAGACTTAGTTTAAGCTATAGATCGGTGTCTTCCGGATTTTCTCAGAAAAAAAAATGCTGTGCGGATGAAAAGAGATGGTAAATAATTCATATGCTAACTAAAAGAGACCACGCTGCTGCATTGGTTTTCTTTTTTCTTTTCACTCTTCTCCAATATGCTTCATTGAATGTAGAGGCTGATGTTCTGTATGAGATACCTCCTACCATGACTGTTTTGAAGCCATTTGAATCTTCAAAGTTCTCGGAGAGCATCTGTCTGGAACAGACTCACACCATCATCCCCGCAGATCTTGGTGGTGTTTTTCCAGATGCTTTATTGGCAGCCAAAGTTTAAGGACAAGGTCAGCATAGTTTCACTTCTGTCTTCCTTCTCAGCCAGACTGAATTTCAGTTTGAGCAGCTATTCATATGTGTTCCGTGGGTAGGTAACTTCATCACGTCCCATGAGCCAATGGCCAGAATTGAACCCATCTGTAAAGCACCACCTCCATAGGTATAGTGCAGTTTGATCGCATGGAGACAGCTGCTGGCGAGGGAATGGCAGAAACAAATGCTCCTGTTGTCCCCTCCAGCTGCTCACTCCAGGTAAAAAGGCAAGGGAGCTCATATGCATTAACCGAAATGTAATCTAGGGTTTGCACGTGGTCATATTCTTACCTATTTTATCTCTGTCTTCAGAAAAGATAAAGTCAAGTCCTAATTGCTTGACACCAGTAAAGATCACAGGTTTTAGGAGTAAAATATTGTAAGCCGTCCTAGCAATGATCCACTTTGAGTAATGACTTTCAGTTTACGTGAGATCTTTTTTCCAGAGTTTCAGTTGTTTATAGACTTCTTGGCTTCGGGGCCAAATGAGTTGAATTGCTTAATTTGTGTGCTGTTAACGTACTGGTAATTTTTATGTATGGAGAAGTTCAGCTATGGCTATATGGTACAAGGAGTGAAGTGGGTCTCATAGGAAGCCTACATGCACTGAATTTTGTCTGTGCATCCATAATTTGTGGTGATATCCTAGTGATAAACTGCATTTAGCAGACACCTTTGGCTGTCTCACCTGTTCTCTGTACACTAATTCAGCTTCCCTGGGATTGCAATTAAACTTCTGACTGGCATCAGCAGCTTCCAGCAGCAGACATTAAAAGAAAAAAAAAAAAAATCTGCTTGAGAAATATTCACCTGTCATCCATTGACTATGCACATGCAGATTTTCTAACTCGATCCATTTGAGATACAGGATGAGCCATGTTTAGTCTCACCCTTCTCTTAGGTTTCAGGACATCTTTTACTGTACCCAGCTGGGAAGCTGGAGGCACCCTATTTGCAAACAAAAATGTCCAGATTTATGCAAAGATCACCGGCACCGGCTTTTAGACCTCAGAATACATGGGATATTAAATTTTAACATTGTGGTGCTATTGTGTGGAGTAAAGATAGTTTAGACACTTTGTATAGATCTCTGCAGCATTTTAGTTATCAGTTATGCCTGTTTCCAAATCCAGTATACCTTAGGCTTTTGTTGGACAAGATATCTGGTTTTGTGGTGGTGTGGGTAGGGAAAAAGCATGGCCTTGGCAGAACCACAAAGATGGCATGGTACAGGGATTTCAGTAGTTCTCATTTGGGATAATGACATCCATAACTCACCCTGATACTATTCCCTTGGGCAGCTTAGAACTTCTTATGAAAATCTTTATTTCAGTTATTTAATAGTAAATCTCTGCATCCTCAGAAGCCATCTGCTATATGAAAATAGTTTTTTATTAAGAAAATGCATGCTCTGTTTTCATACCAATTTTTTGCATGTACAAATAACAGTACAGGATCTGAAACCCTATTTCCAAGCATTGCCCCCAAACCTCAAGAAAGTCAGGAAATAAGTGCATGGTAAAGAGAATAACAGCTCTGTTTGAGTCTAACAAGCCAAGTCAAGCACTGCACCTCTGTGTGGGGAGCTTGGGGGCTGCAGCTGTGAGGCTCAGGTCTCCTTGGATGTGCCTACATCTGTTTTGTGTCGCGGTTGTGTGGGGTGCAAGGGCACTGCTTGGTCCATCTGTGCGGGGTGGAAGAACTCCTGCCTTGAACCTCAATACTTAGTTGTGCACAAGTTGTGTCCTTTGCTGCTCCTTTCAAACCGTGCAATTAGTCGTTTTGCTCAAGAGAAACACTGTTATTTTAATTAACTTTAAATTTGCACTTTCATTTATTCTTGTATTTGTTAACCAAGCATATAGGAGACTGCCAAATTAGAAAGATCTTGCTTACATATCTCATCACTTGAATTGTTCAAAGTACTGCATTAATTTGATCTCTTCACAAATATAGTAATCTGCCTTGGGGTTCTCCTGAGCACCCATTCACCGAGCTAAAAATCTGTGTTTGCGTGCTGATGTTTGTTCCCGAGGGCTCATCTCCCTAGTGAGCATGTTTAAACAACTGAAGTGCTCTTACAATGAAACATTCAAATTCAAGCCTTTATTATTATGCAATCTGGGATTATTTTTTTTATCATTAGACTTCCTTCTGAACTGGGTGGTTGACACTCCCTGTTCCAAATTCCTGTCCCATGAGCTAGTTGTTTGGAAATACTGGCTAGGAGGACAAACACCGTGACTTTTTTTTTTTTTTTTAATCTGGAGAAAGTGCTTTTTCACTAGGTATTTGGGATTAAACTATAACCTGAAGGCAGGCCACAGAAATGGGATAAAGATCAAAACGAAGAGCATTGCTTACTGGATTGATCCAGCTGGAAACAGTGGGCCTGATTCAAGGTGCTTTGGGAGTCAGGATTCTTGCACATGACTTAACTAGTTTCTGGATTAGACCTTACATATACCCTAGGAAAGAAACATATACCTGCTCCAGTAGCATGTGTGCTCTGGAAAAGAATATGAAAAGCTTCTCTATATTGTGACAAGCTGAAGGTTCATATACGTTTGCTATTCAGAAAAAGTTATTTCGCATTAACTCCATGTCTAAACAACTTTTAATGAAAAATTAGGCTACTTTGACTTGACTCTCCCGTCAGATCAGTTTCCGTACAGAAATTCGCTCCTTGATCTATGTCCAAGAACATATTTATCAAGGAATTTATACAGCCCTTTAAATTCACTTCCTGATGTGAATTAAACTAATTTTCATGTGCAAAACCCCTCGAAAATTCCCTGTGTGTGAAGTGAGGATTTCTCCATCTTTTTCACGCATCCCATGATCCTGTAATCTTCTCCCTCAGAGTCCTCCTGCCGGGCAGTCCATCTCTGCTGCGGGACAGCTGGATGGATGAGCTTCCCCTTTGCCCCCGGGGACAAAGCGATGTGATGTGCTCTTCCCGCACCGACTGACCGCTCAGGCTCTTCTTGGCTGCACAAGGGGAGCGCCTCCAAAGTTTTGTCATTTTCCCTGGGGAGTACCCCTTTCGTTTTCAAGCGGCTTAGCATTTAAAAGACCATAGCCACTTGAAAAAAGCCAGCAGATCCTTCAGGTTGCCATGTCGCAAGTTGCCAGGTTCTTGAAAGCACCCGGAGAAAAACCGATGCACCGAATCCCTTTCCTTGTTGTGCTTCAGCCGTTGGGAGGGCTCGGCCGGCTACGACATTTAGAGAGCAGCTGCCTCCGACGGCGGCGGCCGGAGCATTGTTTTGTTGTCGTTTCTGCAGAGGAGCGGCGGGAGCTTACATCATTTCCAGTAATGAAGTGCCTGGGGTTCTTTTATGACTTGCACACTCCGCTTCTCCGGAGCTGTACAGTCTATGCTGCGTGACTCCAGGAAACTGAGGATTTGTTTTGACTTGCTAAGAGAGCGTTTGCTGTTTCTCTTTACAATTTCACCGTATGACTTGTCAATTCTCTCCCCCTTTTAAGAATAACTTCAGATTTAATTAGCTGAGTGCAAACATCTTTCATTGCAGTGTGGATTAGACTCCTCATTGAGTACATTTACCAACAGAATGAAAGACATCTTAATCAGGCGTTTCTGTATTTGTACTGCTGTGTCCAGAGTGCCCGGCAGCTGTCAATAGACAGTTGCTATTGACTCTCTTTGTAGGGGTGGATGACCAGTGATGTGGGGACCAGTCTTGTTAAGGCTTGCTTTTTATTTTTGAAGTTCTCTCTCCTACCCAAGAGCACTTTTCAAGTGTGTTTCTTTATCGTTTCCCCCTCTGCCGTGTAAGAAAAATGATACGTGCCTTGCTGGGATGTCCTGAAGGTGCTGGCATCTCTCCAGGAGTTCCACAATGACCCTGCCTACCATATTTTAAGTGGGCCAATTTATACTTTGCTGAATTGCAAAGTAGCATTGCGCACACATCTCCATTTGACAAGTTTGGTACTGGCTTCCCAAAGCGTTACCTCGATATACCTCATGTGTATGTGGTTTGAATTCTTCAGTGGTGAATTTCAGTTTGCATTTCCACCCCTCAGAGAACATTCTCCAGACCACAAACCACCTGGGTCATTTCTGGGGTATCATCACCCAAGCAGCATCCTGGAGGATTCTCCGTAAGTCCTGGAGTAAATGGTTGTGCTGCAGCGACAGCAGGTGATTTGCCTGAGCATGCACAGTCACAACAAATGCTTTTTGGTAGCATCAAAACCGATGAAGAACAGCACCAAATTCACAATCCCCTTTGTAAAATTTCATCCTTTCTGTTAGTTCCAGGTATTGGTCTTGTCATAAGCACTTTAAAAAACACCTTTAACCCCTATCAACTATTCATTTTCCCACAGTTAAAATTTGACAAGTTCATTTTTAGCCATCTCTTCTCTCAAAGATGCCATGCTTTCTGTTTGATTCTTCAGAAGTGAATCATAGTTTCAAAACCCTCACTACCTTAGTGAAACACTCTTTTTCCATTAGCACTCAACGTGTTTAACATGGGTTAAGACATGTTATCAGAAACTTGTACTAGAGTCCTTAAAAAAAATCCCATGTGATTTCATGCCCTGGAAACACCTTTTACGCTGTAACTATTCCTACAGCTATCGGGAGATATGAGGCATATGGATCTGAGCTAGTCAAAGTAATACCATAATGGCTCCTGGCTCGACAAGCACGTACAGTGCAAACAGAGAGCAGAACAGCTGTAGCAGAGTTACCTTTTATGTGGGTGGCATAGACGTCTGCCAATTAAAATGATCTGATGAATAATTCCTTGCCATATGATTACTGTTAATAAGAATTTATGTTAACATGTTTGTGTCTGAACTTTGCACAGGTTCATGCCTGCATTTATTTTCTTAAAAAACAGAGCATATCATGATTGTTTTTTGTTCTTAATGGACTTTCTTTCCTCGTTTGAAAGCATTCCAGGACTTCAGCAATGCAGAGCTGCCAGCTATCCCTTAAAGGAAGATGGTTTTATCTCCATGCAGTGCTTTCTGCAAGTAATTCTGTAAACACAGGCCAATAGTTTTTCACCTGGGAACCTCAAGCTAATCTTCTAAATCCAGATAGAAGCACTTACAAACAGACCATGGCCTTCAAGATATTAAAAGAGTAGTCCTCATGAACTTTTATTAAAGCCTCTGTTCGGGCAAACATTTATACTTACACTTTCCTTTAAGTAGTCCCACTGACTGACAGGCTTTAGCCATTGACTTCATTACACTAACTCTCTGTGTGTAAAATTAAGCATTTTTTTTCCAGAACAGATACATTATATTTATGATGAGAAAATTAGGCATGGCAAAATGTTGTTTTAAATATGTCTTCAGCAGCTTACAAAGCATTTCAAAGTACTTGAGAAGTCTGTGCAACAAGTGAGACGTTTTATAGTAAGAAATACACAAGTCCAAGCATGGTGAGTGTTAACAGACTTCAAGCTCAGATGGTTTGGGAATCTCACTCTGATAAGAAAAATGTAGTTTTAAATTCTACATAAGCTCGGTAAATACAGTAGGCAAGGGTAGAGGGACAGAAAAGAATTGCAATAAAACCGTACATTTTAGCTAGGATAAGTGGTTGGAGACTCATCATCCTTGTGAATGTTGTTTGGAAGTCATGAGCAGAACAAACGTTTTGGTGGACTTGTTCCCATGAGACTTAAAACAGTTAGTAGAAAACAACAATCCTAAAAAGACTAACGAGGAACTTGGCAAATAGATAATTTCTTGCCCTCTACTGGCAACTCTGCCACTCACATCAATAGGAACAGAGGACACTGATAAGCGAGGTAATTCCATGGCACTTACACTGGAGCTTTTGGGGGCACTTTGGCTAACATCGTCCTCCTTATTCTGCTCTGTCAATGCTCACTGGTGCTTTGAGATCATATTTGCATCCATTTCCCCTGCAGCATCAGTAAATCAAAAACTCTCATGTGTTTTTTTCCAGTGTCATCCTGCATTACCACCTATAAGAAGACACCACCTCCAGTCCCACCAAGAACCACCACCAAACCGTTTATTTCCATCACAGCCCAGAGCAGCACAGAGTCTGCCCAAGATGCATATATGGATGGGCATGGACAGAGGGGAGATATCATCAGTCAGTCTGGACTTAGCAACTCCACAGAGAGCTTGGACAGTATGAAGGCACTAACAGCTGCTATTGAAGCTGCCAATGCGCAGATCCATGGCCCTGCAAGTCAACATGTAGGGAACAATACTGCCACCGTCACCACCACCACAACCATTGCCACCGTTGCAGTAGAAGACAGAAAGAAGGACCACTTCAAGAAAAACAGATGCTTATCTATTGGAATTCAGGTGTGGTATGGGATGTGGATTATATGCCTGCCATTGTTTTTGATGTCTACATTTGTTTTACTGCTCATTATGCAATGTTTTGTGTGTTTTTCTTCTTTTCCTGGCAGGTACCTATGTAGAAATTGCAGCAGCATAATCATTCCGCGTGGTACTAATGATGTTTTACTAATTTATCATAAAAACATCAGATGCAAGGACTTGTTTAAGTCTCCTTGCTGCTTGTTATTCAGCTCTGTTAGATTACACACATGAGCACTAATCTATGAATCATAACACAGCGGGGGTCAGAAAGGCATGAATTAAATCATTGAAAGGGAATGTGTAAAACAATGATTTACATTACACTATCACCCAAAAAATATTTTCGTCCAGCCTCACTGAATTAATTGTCGCTGCTTATTCATGCATTTCATAATGACTGGTAGCCGCTTGAATGAGGCAGCATTGTTCCTATCTCAGCCGCAAGAGCAGAGGATAAGTTCCTTCTGATTTGCCCTTGTTAAAGAAAATTACCTTTTGTTACCTCTAGTGGAATGAAGCAAGAAAACTAACCCTGCCAAAGTTCACTCCTATTTACAGAAAGGAGAAGAGCAAATAAACTAGACCAATTTAATCTGGTTTCCTAATTAATCTTTCCTATACCCCCTCAAAAGAAGGACTCCAACTATCTGTTTGCAGGATTAGTTTTTGCAACAAAGTACTTGAACTTACAATCAACTGAGAATCAACACAGGTTTTGATGGGAGATGAATCCCAAGCAAACAGAATAGCAATCCACAGCTTATCAGCCTTCACAAGAAGACATGATTTTTTTTTCTTGCAGATGGAGGTTGTAAGCACGGCACTATGTGCCTGGACAGGCTTATCTGATTAGCAAAGCCTAAGAATTTAACCGTGAAATCTCTGCATCAGCCTGATGAGATGAGAGGTGCTGTGTAGAAGTATGCCATCCCAGGGGCAGCTCCTGGAGAAGCTGTGACTTTTCTCTTACTTCTTCTTGGAACGGCAATAATTACTGTTGCCTGTGGGTTCAGGCTACTGCCTTTGGTGTAGCCTTTTTTTGCTTCACAGCCATTTGTTTTGGGTATATTCTGAAAGAAATGCTGATCTTCAGTGTTAAGCCCAGGAGCAAGATCCAGGTGGGACAGGGATAGAGAAAAGCTCCTCTACTACTTATTCCCATATCCAGCCAAGCCTACGGTGCTATTTTATTGTTGTGAACCCTCATTTCACTGAGGAAAACAACAAAGACTCCTTAGCAGGCAAACACTCTGCAAAGGAATGGGTAGGAAGAAATAATTTCCAGGTTTGCAGAAGCTAAAACGAGCAATGGTAACGTGAATCAGAGCTCTTGAGACGCCATTTCCCCACTGTCTCTTCTTAAGGTGGTGTTACTGCAAGTAACAAATGCTGCGTTTGAGAGGTATAGGGGCCTCAGTTTCCTGACATCTGAGGAAGCCAGAGCCTCAAATGCTGTTCAAGCCTTTGAAAATCTCCCGCTAAAATTTTGAGATTTACAGATGCCCAGCATAATCATAATTGAAAGCTGCCCGGGGATGGTACGTGAGGAGCTGCCCCAGTAGTTTTTGTGTACAAACCAGTGGAGACGCCTAAAAACGGGATTACATGAAGCGAAACCTTCAGCAGTGATACAGCCTTACAGGATTCCTGCCCGTGCACCGTGCCACCCTCCCAGTTGTGCCCAGCAATGAGATTTTTAGAGTCAAATAGGCTTCACAAATAAAAGAAAACTACTTTGCCAGCCTGCTGTCTGGCCCGTTTTGCAGCATCATTGCACAAGCTGTCGTGCTGGTACGGCTGAAGGAGTAGTGTGGGAGTGGAAATACCGTAAGATTGCTGTTGCTGCCAGAAATTACTTCTTTTAGAGACAACCGCCCTAAAATAGGTAGGTAGGCTGTCAGCCCTCTGACTGGCAGTATGAAGTCAGTCTCTCTCCACTGACTGTAAGCCTAGTTTAGGCATAGACTGAACTCAGACCGGGTATACACCTTACTTATAGCCTGGCCTGTCTCTGTAAAGCAGGGCAAGCTGCTTTAGCCAGAAGCATGTTCTCGGTTTGCTTCCTCCTCTAATAAATAAACCTAATGTGCACTTGTGGTGAACCTCCATGCATGTCCTCCGCACCCCCCAGTCACTCTTAGGACACCACAAGCCTTTGCTGTAAATCTGTTTAGCAAACAAGTAAAGTAAAGCAAAGCAAAGAAAAACTCTTCCATGAAAAGGTTTCTTCTCTGTCAGTTAAGGGATTTAAGGTGTAGTAACCTCCCCAAAAGCCTCAGTATCAGGTAAGTACCCTACTTCACTGAACACCTTTGTAACTCCCATCCCTCCTTGAGCACTTTTCCTGCATAGCTGTTAAACTGGTTCTCAACAGCAAGTTTACTTACTGGTGGAACAGATGCTAACTACAGCTGGAGATTTTGTACACCCAGGGTCAGAGCAGTCCACAGGTCACTTTGTAACACTGCTGTGGTCCAAAGATCCTGTGTGCCAGAATTTTCTTTTTTTCTTGTATGACTAAAAATGTCATATATATCATTGGGAATTATCGGTTACACTGATTAGACCCAGAAGTCTGCGATTTTGCTCAAAGACACATCTGTGGTTAAATTTTAACTTTATACCATTGGTATAAATCTTCTCATGGCAATGGAGAGGTGGTATAAAGTTCCTGCCTGTGTTCCTGGGGACCGCCTGTTTGCATGATGAAGCAGTAAAGAAAATGCATTGCAAGAGCTGCATCTGCTTTCTTTAAATCTTACCTGTACAGTGCTCTGATTCAGGGCGCTAACATTTTAACAAAATAAACACATCATTTTGACATGAGTTCACATATGCACGCACATACAGACTAAGAGGTAAAACGAAACAAATGGTGGAGCACAGCACGTGGAGTTACTGCAGCTCAGAGTTGCTCTGGCAAACACGAGCATCCAGCCTCCATAAAATACTGGATAAACTCCGTCTGCATTTTGCAGGCTGAATGTTGTCTTACCAGAAATGTTTTCTAGATTAACAAGAATGATGAATATTCACTAATGACATCAGAAATGGGCACAGCACAGCTAAACTATCTGCTTTGATGAAGGTACTTATGTACAGACACTTAGTAGTTATGCATAGAAATTGTAAGTAGCTAGGTGATATCTCTGCTAAAATACATTATAATTCGCTGGTTAATTTTTTTTAAGGTTGATGGTGCTGAAGAATCCACCAAATCAGGTGAAAATAAAGCAACCAGTAAGTTCCAGTCCATAGGAGTTCAAGTAGAGGAGGAGAAATGGTGAGTAAAAGTTAATACTGTTTTTCTAAAGTAAATAATTATGCCTCAACTAATTTTTAAGAGCCCTAGTTCCCGTACGCACGACCATATAAACCTGCTTCCTGGATGAATTGTTAGATCACCCAGCTGAAAAGCTCAGTCTTACAAAAGCTGTAGCTCTCATTTCTCAGAGGGGATTTTTCAGGACCGGTGGGAAAACTGGAAGAAAAGTGACACATATTTTGAAGGTCAATATACGTTTCATAAGCTCTTTTTCCCTGGAAAATCCACCTAAACAGTGGAAGATGATGCAGCTGGAGTCTTGGTCTCGGGACGGCTGCAGCAGCATGGAGTTGATGAGGAAGTTTACCTTGTTTTTCAGCAGAATAATTTCAGCCACGTGGAGCAGTGCAGTGGCAGAGCCAAACTGATTGCTTTTGCTCAGGTATCTCGCCCAGACATCTCTGCATTACAACGGCTCCCTTGCAAAAAATCGTTGAGATTAAAAAGCAAGCCTGTAAAACTCGGTTCTCTCTCCAATCTGCAGTGCAACCTGAATTAGTAAACAAATATGCTCCAATAAAAAATGAAAAAAGATACAGAATAGTTGATGTCTTCAAGGGTTATGTTTCTTCTGGATGACAAATGGCAGTTACACTGCAGGGCAGCAGAACTGCGCATGCCCCTTTCCAGCCACAGAACGTTTCCGAGTGCTTGTCCACATCTGCAAACCCTAATTCCTGCCCAGAGCTGGACTCGGGGGCTGAAGAGAAGCCGGACTCTCCCCTGGCCTCTTGATTGTGGACACCTGCCGAGTGCCAGTGCGGCTGCAAGCGCCCACCCAAACCTTTGTTCTTTTTTCCCAAGCTGTTGGGGCACAGGGAAACTTTCGGATCCTGGAGCCATTTTGTTGATAACTCGCTGTACCTTATTGCAGCAGAAGCCTTGGGGCAGTATCGCTTGTTGGCGAGGGAAGGGTTGCCCTTGCAATCTCTCCAGAGAAAACCTGGGTGCAGCAAATCCAAGCTGACAAAATTAGGGCCCTCTGCACTCCTCCAGACCACCGACTGCAGTAGCGAGTAGAGGAGATGTCCATTTTCACACTGTTTTCTTCCTACGTCTGCTAAAAATACTCAAAAATAACATGTTATCTACACCATTTTCAATTCAACAAAATCTGCCCGTAAAGTAGCAGAGTATTTTCCTGTGGTTTTGAAAGGCTGAAGTGATTTCAGCAAAAAGAAATGTGATTTTGCAATGACCCTGCTAGGCTGTTACCAAGTTCCTCATTAACCTGCTAAAACATCTCTTGCTGGCAGACATTTCTTTATGTGTTAGACCTTAGCCCCATTTACCCACAACTCTTCCAGCACTAGATAAATGAGCACATTCGAATAGATGCTGAAGGACCATTTCCCCTCAGCCTGAGCACAAAGGAAATAACTACCCCAAAAGCCCAACCCTCCCCCTCTCC
>VYZM01023046.1:254996-277417 GCA_013398915.1 Dromas ardeola | reverse complement strand
AAAAAAAAAAAACAAACAAACCCACAACCAAAAAACAAACCACCAAAAAACCAGAAAAACAAACAAAGAAATGACTGTTTGTAAATACCTTACTTCCAAAGTCCTCTTTCTATTGCAGTTTTTATTGCTCCAGAGAAAAAGGTAAGGTTTGCCTGTGAGAGTCTGCCCTGAGAAAACAATATTTCTGCATTACCCACTGACAGCTGTGTTTGGGGGTTTCCTTGCTGATAAAGTTGAGGTTGCTGCTGTTTGGAGCAGACGGGAAAGCAGCAATCTATCATGGACTTTCAGGAGTGAACTGGCTGATAAAGGACAGCCCCTAATCCTTAGAAAATGAGTGCACTCAAGACACAAAGGGCTTATCATCACAGTTTGGCACTCATATTCCTTCTTTTTTTTTTTTTTTAACACAGCAGAGCACAATGTATTGATTATCTGTTACAGGAATAGAATTGTAAATACACTGCATTCTTCCCTGCCCCTGCACTATAACATCTGCAGAGCCTCAGAAAAGCCCTTTTGAGTTGAATCTTTGACAATTGAATGTTTTTAAAAATCTTTCAGGCTTCAGAAATGTTAAATAAATATAAAATAAGAAGAGAATAATGACACGGCAAAGAGGATAAATACAGTAAATTGATTGTGTTTCCGTGCCAGTCTAAGCTATTGAGTGCACTGTTACAAAACAAGAAAGCTCTTTGCTTAATGCACCAAAAGCCTACCGTTTCACTCCTCTTTGCTTCCTGCTCTTCCCTCCCCCTTTCTCTCACCTCATTTGACTGTCATTCTCACACTATGGAGTCTTACCTCCTTTTAAATATTCCTACTTCTGTGCTTGGACCAAGTAAGCAAAAGATTTTTCCTCCATTTCTTGATCTAAGTAGCTCAAAAACAGAGCATCTTCAGAGGACAGCTCTATCTCTTCCATCTTCCATCTTGACTCAGACCTTTCATTAGCCCTTCACTCTCTGTAACCTGGGCTTCCTGCCAAGACAAATGACTCTGAGTCCTCCTCCTCCTCCTCAAAGGATAAATGTGCCTACCGCTACCTGACCATGTTACAACTGGATCTATCACCGCTATTCATCTTATCCTCAGTTCTATATGCTGCCTGCTCTCAATAATCTTTTTCGTACCCATTCCCTAAGTGCAGCTCTACAATTTCTACCAGAGTACCTCTGTCCAGTCCTTCTTGTGGAAAAAAACTGGTATGCATTTCTTTCAGTAGTAACCTCATGATTTTCCTGCTGTTATTCTTGTATCTCTCACCTGATCTCCCCCCTGATGCTAGTAAAACACCCACCAAAATGCTCTTCCCCTTTCCTCACATGACCCACCCCTTCAGGGCAATTTTGAAACGTGTATCTAATGAAGCTGATCAGTGCAATCTCAGGGCGCTTCCATTTCTGTCCATTTCTGTTTGTCCTTTCTCTCTACCTGCAACGACTTCTTGACCTTAGGGGACCACCTTCCATTCCTCACTTACAGAAGATAATTGAGTTATTGAAAGTCAACCAGTTCTACTGAACCAGAAAAGACGTCATATTGTGCCAGGCCAATTAGCACACATTCTTATTGAACAAGGGGCTCTCAGTCCCATAGCTCTGTAATCACTTTTAGTTCCTCTTGCATTTTACCTTGTCTGCCCCAAGATCTCCTGTTACATCCTCACCCCCAAAATTGTCTTGCTTATTGCTTCTAGTCATACCATCAGCTGGTGAGTGTAATTGGTTTGCCATCACAAGAATTTATGAATGCTGAAACAGTGGTAGTTTCTGAAGTAAGAACACTGCCATGGGAGACTAAGACCAGAGTACATATGGTCCTTCTCCATTTTCTCTGGCTTTTGTGGGGCCCCTACCTCTTGGTGTGACATACAGTGTGGTTTACCACACCACACCATTTGTGGTGTAAAGTAAAATGATCTGAAATCCTGGTGGGGTAACATTAAAAAACAAACAAACAAACAACAACAACAAGAAAAAAAACAATAACCAAAAAGCCAGTGAAAGGGCTGGAAGGAACGTCCTGTTAGGAGCAGCTAGGGACTTTGGGCATGTCTAGTTTGGAGAAAAGGAGGCTTTGGGGTGACCTCATTGCTCTCTACAGCTTCCTGAGGAGGGGACGTGGAGAGGGAGGGGCTGATCTCTTCTCCCTGGGATCCAGCGAGAGGACATGTGAGAGTGGTTCAAAGCTGCACCAGGGGAGGTTTAGACTGGACATTAGGAAGCATTTCTTTACGAGAGGGTGGTCCAACACTAGAGCAGGCTTCCTAGTGAGGTGATCAATGCCCCAAGCTTGTCAGTGTTTAAGAGGCATTTGGACAATGCCCTGAACAACATGCTTTAACTTTTGGTCAGCCCTGAATTGGTCAGGCAATTGGACTAGAAGATCGTTGTAGGTCCCTTCCAACTGAAATAGTCTATTCTAACATTGCCATAAATGATTAGAGTTTCTCTGCTAGGACTCTTAGTGGTGAAAAAAGACTACATGAATGGGAGAAGAGGTAGGGATAGAGCAAAGCCCACAAGATTGTGAAGCCTGAAGATGTACGGCCAAAGATCCTGACATTAGAAGACATGGTACCATATCTGCCAACTCTTTCTGCAGCTTGTTTTCTTCCACTAACCTTAGCAGGGAAGCCCACAACCAAGAAAGTGTACAGCCAATGGGTAGAGCGAGGCAGGCTTAATTTAATGTAAGTGCCTCTGAGGCTCACCATGCGTCAATTGGTTTGAAAACTAGATCTTTTCTGGGTTTGGGGTTGTTTTTTTTTAGGAAAGAAATCAGTTCTCCGAGTTGAAATGTAAACATGTTTTTCAAGAGAAAGCAAAAGAAGACTTAGAAACCTTAGAAACAGAGAGTCAAATGCTGACAAGTGACCCTGTTGTTGCTGTTCAAAACACATCGTGCTGTTGTTCTCCGTACTGGTTTATCCAGTCTGAGGTTTCATGGCTTTCTGCACCTTAGGCCAGGTATCTGCTGCAGTTCTCTGAAGCTGTAATTATTACACCTTGTGCCTGCAAGGCACAACTGATTACAAAAGCGCCAAGCCTGAAAGCAGAGGAAGAAGCAAATATCTGTTTTTAACGATTACCAGCAATTTATGAAAACTTTTTTTTTTTTAGCTAGACCTGTGAATGCTTTGTATGTGTGTAAGTGAAAACTTAGGCATTAGCTTCAGCAGCCCTCCTGTGGTACAGAGTTTTAACTGAGAGCAAAACAAAAAAAAAGGCTCATGTGTGACACAAATGGTATTTTGTAAGAGTAAAACATCCTGGAAATGAGTGAGGAAGCTATGTCAGAGACTAAAATTACCATCTATTAGGCTGTTTATATAGATGTGCTGGAGGTAGGCAGATAGTGGGTGCCTTCCTGCATTTCCATTTCATTCAGCATACATTTCCTTAGGAGTATTTTTTTAATTTTGAACTGATGCTGTATTCTATTGCCAAGTTGTTTTTCTTTTGAAGACAGACAGGTTACACAATCCAGTGCCAAGAATCTGTCGAGCAAGCCTGTAGCATACTATTATATAGATAAAACAAAAGCAAAAAAAAAAAAAAGTAGGTCATTCTATTTTATTTGTTGAGCAGAGTCTGGTTTTGGTGGTACTAGCTCATATTGAACCCAGTAAGAGTACACCCATGAAGGCTTTGAAATGTAGTGCCTCCAGCAATACATCCTTTTGGCAAGCAGACCTTGATGTTTTCACATTTGGGGTTTGGTGTACACTGAAAAGCCAGGGTGTTAACTGAAAATACAAATGGTCATCTAAAATAGAAGGATAGCAGACTCTAGGGCACCGGGGAAAGTAGAAAGCGGCTGTGATGTGGAGGTAGGGGCACGGGGAAGAACGAGGCTGGATTAAGGGATTTGCTTTTCTCTCCAGTACCCTGGAAGGTGTGGAAGAGTACACCGTGTACTAATGCCTCAGCTCTCAGTGAACCCTGACTAAATGACTGAAAAGAAATCCTGTGTGAGCATGTGCCTGTGTGGGCACACGTTTGTGTGCCTGTGTCTGTGTGTGTGCATGCATGCACGCACTTCAGTGCAGATAAGGGATTTGTCAGGTTGGTGGCCAAATTAAAGCAATTTTAAATAAACTAGCACAGACTGGACCAAAATATTTTCATTGTAATGTCAGCCTAAAGCTAAAGTCTTTCTAACCACTAAGACCAGTCTAACAGCTTTTCTCTGCCAGGGGCCAGTAGCAGATGCTTAGGAAAAGTATAAAGGAGTGTGTGTAAAGGAAAAGTATAAAGGGTGTGTATAAAGCACTACTTCTCCCAGTAGACCTTCCCAATTTAGCAGTCTGTTGTTCAGGGACTTCCTAAACCAGAGATGACATCTGTGTAATAGCTCTTCCTGGACCTGTCTCCTGTGAATTTGATCAGGTCCTCTTTGAACCTATTTTTACCTTTGGTTTTCCCAGGATCTTGTGGCAATTTAATTACACATTGTGTGAAGAAGTGCTTCCTTTCGCTAGATTTAAATCTTTAGGCCTCTAGGCCTTGGAACTGGCTGCCTTCCTCCCCACAGTTCTTGCATTCTGAGAAACCTAGTCAGGATTTCACAGGGCTCTCATATCCCTCCTCAGTTATCCGTTTTCTAAACCAAGAAATCTCCTTCCTCCTATGGAAGCCATACCGTATCTCCAATGATCCTTGTCCTCTCTTTTGAACTTTTTCTGCTGTATCAGTCCGTAGCAAAATGCTTTGCTGTGCTTGTCAAGGGATAAATACTGCCGAGATGAAGAGTTCTGCTCGCTCCATATTTTTCAGTCTGCTGCTGCGTATCGTACGACACTACAGTGGCATAACCGTGACTTTTGCATCGTTTAACAACACCTATTTCAAAAGAGCTGCAAGCAGCAGGCGCTACATTAAAATGTTTGTATTCTAGGCCATTATTAAAAAAAATACACACAAACTATTATTAAAGTTTTCCAGGGATTGGTATGTCTGAGAAGCTACTTGTAGCTTGCTTCTGCAGAGGAATTGGTGTCTTTTATTAATCAAAGAACCCTTCTCAACTCCTGTTTTGCTTTGCTCTACTCCTCTCAAAGCCTCAGATCAATAGCCATTAATTTCCTCCATCAGCAGGACCTGATACAGCCGTCTCTGAAGCGTGCTGCACTCCTCCTGAGGTATCTGGATGCATCAGGTATATGGGACATCAAATTCTCCCTCAGCATCCTTCCATCTGCCCCCTCCCCGGCTGCAGACTAAATACACTTGACGAAGTTTTGCTGTCAGTTGCACTTGTCTAATGGGCTATTGCTCTTCGGTGGAAGGTGGGATATAAACGAAAGGGAGTGAAACGATGCCCAGCATCCAGCTCCACTGTCTCCTCAGCATTTTCATTGCTGCTTGAGCTCCAACTAAAAATAGAACTTGTAAGGGCAAAAGAGCCAAAATACCACAGGGAAATGGGTCCTAACACTGGTTTCAAGAGTAAATGTGAGATGATTGTAAGCAAATTAGAAGCGACGTATCAGCTGCATGAGCGCGCAGGCATCCTGGATTAGTACGAAGGAGTGGGAATCTGTCCCTATTCAGTTCAAAACTATGTTCATTCCGAAGCCTAAAAATTACTAATTTAAGTAACGTATACATTAATTACTTTATGATTCTACCTTCTTTGTCTCCTTTCATCATGGGGCAAGACGCCTGCCTCTCTTGTATTTTTCCTGTGTTCTTCAGTGCATCGGTTTCTCAAGTTACCCCGACTCTCTAATTATTTGCCCGCAGATTTTCCACTCATTCCCTCCACAATTTACTGCTTGGCATATCTGCTCTCACAACCACCCCCTGCAACAGCATTAGATGTCACTTACTCCTTACACGTCCCTCTGCTCCTTCTCTATCAGCCTCTTCACCTCAGATGCCTGGGACCGTAGAATTTGGAGTGCTGCTTACTTAAAGAAAAAACACCCAAACCCAAAGCCCCAAACCTGCTCTCTCCCTTGCTTTTGCCTTTACCCTCAGGGTTTGTTCTCTGCCCTCAGAGGCTCCAACACAGGGAAGCTATTCAAGGTGCAAGGAAGCTACCTACAGGGTTAGCAGCCACCATGCTGAGGGTAACATAGGCAGCCACTGAGAATGCTAGCTTTGGTGAAAAAAAGACCATTTTGAAACTGGAGGTTAAATGTGTAAAACAAAACGCCTGAACACTGTGAATGGGTGCTAAAATTGTGAGAGATGGCAGTGGTGTTAGCGAGGTACATAATTATGAAGAGTAATTATGAAGAACCACTACAAAATACTTATCTGAGTTAAAAATACTCATCTTCTTTATAAATGGGATGTATAACATTATGGAGATAGTTGATTCATCGGTATTACTTTGTTAACAGTCTCATGTGTGTGATTTTTAAATGTGGCTTGTGAGTTTGTGCATGTGACTTCAAAGGGGTGTGAGTTTTAAAAGTTGAAAGATAAGCCACTTCTTAAAATTGGGCCCCTTCAACTTTTCCTTAATTGGTAACCGAAAATCCTGAGCTACTGACACTATTAGCTGTCTCTTGGGCTCGCCTCTGGCTTTGTTAAACCACACAACAATTAGGGGTACTTGCCTCAATAAACAGTGAGCTTGCATGGAAAAAAGAGAGATGTTTGTTTGTTGGCTTGCAATGAGAAAAGAAGTTTATGCTGATCATTTCAAGAAAAAGCACTTGAGTGTAGCGCTGAGAGCCGTGACTGCCAGTCTTAGGAGGAGTGGCAGAATCTTAATAAGCCCTTTCTTACCGAGTTACCTAGAAAAAGCTTTCTAAACATTTTATGTTTGTGCTCTCCAAAGCTTTCGCAGGTTTACACGATCTAATAGTGTAACAACAGCTGTGCAAGCAGACCTGGATTTCCATGAGAACTTTGAAATAATCGACCCTCAAGAGGACAATACATGTTCTGGACAGATATCAAGACAATTTTCCCGAGATGCAAGCACCTCTACCGTTAGCATACAAGGGTCAGGAAACCATTACCATGCATGTGCAGTGGATGATGACTTTGATACAGATTTTGATCCATCAATTTTACCTCCTCCTGACCCCTGGATTGACTCTATCACCGAGGATCCTCTGGAAGCTGTTCAAAGGTCAGTGTGCCCACGAGATGGCCACTGGTTTCTGAAGCTACTTCAGGCAGAGAGAGATCGTATGGAGGGCTGGTGCCAACAGATGGAGAGAGAAGAACGGGAAAACAACTTACCTGAGGACAGTAAGTAACTGCATGCAATAATATTGCAACTACAAAAAAGTGTTTAATATAGGTCAGATTTACTCCAGTGAATTCTGTATCGTACCCTTTCTTGTTTAGCTAATGAAGGTATGGTTATGATTATCAAAAGGACTGTATGTATGTATATAATAATCCTTATTAAAGTTGACAGGGAATGCAAATGCTCAGCAATTCTGAAACTCCAGAGGTATTAGCTTTTGGGATTGCATAGTTCAAAGGATAATTAGGAGATCGTGGTTAGGGATCTTGTAGTATTAATGTTTCTTAACTTTTCCATTTGAAATCACTTCTCATAACCTTAGCATATAATTGAACAGATTCTAGTTCCTTTTCATTAAATTCATATTTTAGTTGCCTTTTTAGATGGTGATTGGCATCAGAGTCTTCAGATGCTTCTCCCAGCTGAGATTTCAGTTGTGCTTCCAAGTTGTTCTCCCTGTCTTCCCCTCTCCAGTCTCCCTTCATCTCCCCTGCAGTTCTCATTCCTCTTTGATCTTCCCAGTAAAACAAGCTTTCCGTATTCTGTGATAAAACACACACACATGCAAACTGCATCTCAGCTGTCACTGCTGCCAGAAGTATTACCCCACCTGTAAGCTAATGGGAATGTCTAGTAAGCCTTCATGAGTAAGAAGGGTTGGGTATCTCACGTCTTATTAATTCACTCCAGTTAGGGAAGAAGAGCTGAACATGTGCCTCCCTGACTAGAATTTTTTTTCCCAGTAAAAATGGAAGTTTTGTCCATTTACTTCCATTACAAGGAGCAGTACTATTGATAGCTGTCAACTTTTGGACATGGGTAAACCTGTGAGCTTAGGAGCATGCTCCTTGTGAATTAAGCTTTTTCAAATTCTAGCGGGGAACTTCTAGGAAACGCTAAGGAGCAGCTGCATATAGAGAGTTCAGTGTTGTATAATTTAGGCACACCTAAGCATATTTTCCTGGACATACAAATAACACTTTTCCAACCCTCAACTTAGCTCATACGAAAGCAAGGACTATACTTCAGCCCCAGCATTGCTTCTTCCAAATTTCTAACCCTTCCTCTCAAGAGGGGAGGCACTAGAATTATTTTGAGGTGGGAAGGTTTTGATTTATGGAAGGAAAGGAATTAACACTGGCAAAAAATATATTTTTTTAAAATTCTTAAAAATTCACAAGCTGTTTCTGCTGGAACTTTCCATTCAACCCAATGAAAGAAATAACCATAGAAAAGTTTGATCTAGATAGTTAAAGTTAGACACTACTGCAAGCAACTGGAAATTGACTTCTAATGAGAAGTATGAAATAACCTTAACATTAGGGTGTGTTAAGGCTTTCTATTTCTACAAAATTTCTGTTATATAACAGGCTAACCATTTCTTCTGAGGAAAAAATATAGAAAGATTAGCCTTCAAAGCAGATACAGATTCCCCAAGTTTTAGAGTATTTGAACCTCATTTTTAATTTACATCATCAGTACATTAAAAAATCTCTTTGAACGTGTATCAGAATACAAAGGTTTTCTGGTGTTAGTGTGCAAGAAATAAATCCTCTAAGGGATTTTAGATTGAAAAAGAAGTGTGAACACGTAACAGATAGGAAATACACAACATTTGTAAGTCCAAGCCACAAAACCCACTTGCTTTCTCTTTGCCACAACAACTTCGATTGGGCATAAGGAAGACATTTTCTACAATGAGGGTGGTGAGGCACTGGAACAGGTTGCCCTGAGAAGTTGTGGATGCCCCATCCCTGGCAGTGTTCAAGGTCAGCGTGGATGGGGCTTTGAGCAACCTGGTCCGGTTGAAGGTGTCCCTGCCTATGGCAGGGGGGTTGGACTAGATGATCCTTAAAGTCCCTCATCCGTTCTGACCTAAACCATTCTGTGATTCTGTGATTCTATGAACTGATAATAATGGAAAAACCTACAAATTATAGAATGATGTTTTATATCTTTTATTTTATTTGTGCACACATATTTTATTTGTGCACCAAAGTAGTTATTCACCTTGGGAAAAGAACCTGAAGTGAATTTCACAGGGCTGATACCTGCAGAACATGTATATCCATGTACAGAATGTTCTCTCAGAGTCTTGGTGTCTTTGGTATATGGGGGACTTCTTATACTAAAGGGCTCTTCTTTGCGCAACAGTGGGAGACGTCAGTTAAGGGGAAGAAAATGGAGCACTTAGGCTGGCTATTCCCAACGCTTCCTTACAGCGCACATGGCGCATGTCCCGTGGATTATTCCTCCTCTTCATTTTTCTGACCAGCACTTCTTGTGATGGCTGGAAATGGGAGGAGAAAATGGGTCACCCACATTTTGTGGTCAGTGGTGAGGTACTGACTTGGGTGCGTGACGCCATGGGCCGCACCGGCACGTGGCGGCTGCCTCCCGTGGAGACTGCACAGGGCTCTCCGCTGCGGCTCAGCACATCCCGCTCTACCTGGTGCCAAGGAAAAACATATGGTCGGGGCCACGCTGCCCGCTCAGCAGCGCCAGAAACAAAAGCCTGGCTGCTACAAACCCTGCCCTGAAATATATCTTTTTCATACGTCTATAAACTTTGAAGAGAGGGAGAAAAGGAGACGAAGAGGTGTGTTTGCTTCGGTTTTCCTAATGAAATATAGCCAGAGCGGGGGACGCATCCTTTGTTTTCAACCTGACATCCCCTGCGTGTGTTTGGCCAGATAACAAAATAACGAGAACGTGTGATGAGCGAGGTTTTCCCAATGCCATGGCAGCTGACAGAGGGCTCGTCCCCCCGGCGCTCCGCGTAAAACGATCCCCACTTCCTCCAGACAATGCGGCCCTTGTGCGAAACAGCTGTCTCGGGGAGCCGGCTCGCTGCTGTTTGACAGTGGCTTGTACGTTACATAGATACGTTGGGTATTATCTAGCTGGGAATGAATCTACCAGATGGGATTGAATGTTTCTAGCTGGGAAATGGAGTCTGGTGCTGTGTATAAAAACAAGCTGTGGTTCAGTGGCTACGGGATGAAATGCCAATATAGAGAGAAATGTGGCTCCCCTTCCACCATGAATTATTTATTGTATGGTTTATTCTGGTTTTATCTGAAATAATTTTCTGATAAAGCCGCGGTGTGTGTAACAGGCAGATGAATACCACTCGCACTTTAAGCTAGGATACTTGATATGGTTTCCGTATATTTTGCTGTTATGGGGACCTTGGCTGCAAACTCTCAGGCTCTCATAAAATAGAAGATGTTAGAGATATGAGGTTAAATACCTTGTGAGAATTGATTGACGCGGTGGATCAGGCCTCAAGTGAAATCAATTGTTTAGTTTTTTGTTTTGTTTTGTTTTGTTTTGTTTTCTCCTCAACCCTCTGCTCTCTCCTCCTGCCTCTCCCCTGCAAAATTTCATATAGTCAGAGCCTCACCACTGATGTTGGTGACTTTTGGCTCAGGCCTCTGGAATAACCATTTACACCCAGAATTAGCAGCAACAGGCCTGGCCCCCGGGTAGCACTGCAGCGGTGAGCACAGGAACATACACCTACAGGGCCCCAACCTGGCTTTTGCTGGATTTTTTGCTGGTGTTTTTACTTTATATGGGGTGTTAACCTTTCTGGAAGAACCAGAGGGCTTCATTTTGCACACACCCCCAGTCAGAAATGTTTCTCTTTCACGTGGGGTTGTAATGTGGCTCCAATGCGAAGATAACCGTCGGAAGCGAACAGCGGTCCTGATTCACCACAAGTCAGGTGTAATGTGGGTTTAGTGGCGAGACAAGTCGGGCCAATCAAGTAGAAACTAAAACAGAAAACCAAGGCTCTGACAAGACATGTCATTATAACTGTCTTGCGTGTGTATTACACTCCTCTGGGCTAGTCTGCACACAAAGGCTGACCTCAAATCTGCAGTAACCTCGCTGCCTAGGTCCAGAGTCTCTGCAAATTCAGCCACTTCTGGCAAATTATGCAATGCTTGCACACTTTCTGCTGTTTTGGTTTGTTTTGATTGTTTCAAAGGAAAACTTGAAGAGTCGGAGGCTAGACACGAGAGAAGAAAGTTAGGGAAAAGATGTATTTTTCATAATAGTTGTGCACGGGAAAAGAAAAGGCGACCCGCGAGTTCATTCTCAGCTACGGCCAGAGAAAACCATTTTGCCAGTCCTCTGCAGGGCTTCCCCAAGCTGTCCTGGTCTCTGCCGCTCGGAGGAGCGAGGCAGCCTGGTCCAGCAGGACCTTGCAGAGGGGACGGTCACCAGCCTGACGTGTGGCCGAGTCCTGCTGGAATCCCCCTGGCTATGTGCCTCTGGCCCTCTGCCCGACGTGTCCTTTTCTTGCTCCGATTTTCTTTTCTCCCCAGAAGGGACTTCTCCATCTGGGAGGGTTTCTCCAAGGAAAGACAGCTCCAGGCTGGAAGCGCTGCCAGCGTCCAAAGGCCAGCAAACAGAAAAGACAAATCCGCAAGCAACCAAACAATATAGTTAGGGAAAAAAATGTGAAGTGTGCTAATAAAAGCCGAAGCAGTCAGAGAACACATGGAAACTGCTTTACTCCCAGTGAACAGCATTTACTCATGCAGACAGCCCTATTAATTTCAATGAGATCACTCCTATAAGTAACGATGACTCAAAGCAAGGACTGCCCCCTCAGTAGCTTGCTCCGATTTGCCGTTTTCTCCTTAAAAGCCGAGCTTAAGACCTGAGCAGTAGCTTTAACTTTGAATTTCCTGGCTTTTGTCATGCTTGGCGTTATTTAAATGTAGCTCTGTCAACAAGAATAGGCTAAAATGCTGGTCCATCCTGGCTTGGAAATGGATTGTGACAGCTCTGTGGCAGGATTGCTTCATATGCACAGTGCCCAGCCAACATCTGCAACGCAAATGTCAGGCTGCGTCCCTGTAATTTCGGCTATTGTTCCTGCCACTTGCTCCTGGGGCAATGAGCGAGCCGCTGGTTTTCTGTTTTTCTGTTCCCTGGCTTGCGCCCTTCCTACCAACCAGGTGTTTTCACATTAAGGGCATTTGATAGTCACAGTCCTGAAATGCCCCCTTTGTCACTTGTTAGACCCTGGGGCCTGTGGAAGTTGAAATGCAAAGAGATCAGTTGGTGTTTTAAGGCCAAATAATGCTGCCCCTCCTCAAAACTCACATGCCTTCTACATGATGGCATTTCACATCACTTCAGGTATTTTTTTGCTGTTGTTTTCTTATATTTTGTTATCCTTGTTGCACACAGTCTCTTTCCAAGGTAGAGCAGATGACAGTATCACCATTTTTTTGGCTTGTGTTTGCAATTCTCTTTTTTTTTGTTTCATTTCTTTTCCCATGAAGACATGGAGGAGGGAGATACATAGAGCTCTGCAGTGCCAAAGTAGGTCCTATGCAGTTCTTAGAATCAAGAGAAGCAAGAACTTACTGCTTGAACAGCACATAGTTTAAGTTTATATTTAAGAACATTCTAAAAGGAGAACAGGTTGGGGGAGTTAGAGACACAAGGAAATTCATTGGCATGTTTCTATGCTAGAATAACGTTCTGCGACCCCCTAGTCAAGAACAACAATAGCGAGGAGGCACTCCACAATAGCTTAATTATATCAAAATAGCTGTACCAAAGCTGTTCTTCCAGACTAGATATAACTGTCTCTTTCTTAAAAGTCGTCACAAGAGAGAACTGGATTTACAAGGGAGGTCAAAAGGATTGGGGGGGGAGAAAAATTCAAACTGTAAAACCAAAACACTGCAGTAAACACACTTCTCCCCCTGGGGAAGGGGTGACAGCAAGGCATATGATGGATGTTAATAATGTTACTTAATGCGTTACTGGAAGGCATTCAGATCCAACAGTGCTGAGTGTGCTGTATATCCCTGTATGGAATAGAAAGCAGACATGAATAACATTATAGGTGTTTAAATCCGTTATGATTGCTTCTTGATGGGTCGGTATTTTTTGTTGTTGCTTGGTTTTATACATTTTGTTTGTATCCTATTAGCTGAACACATCACTTCAAACGTTTATATGATTTTCTCCCATAACCCCATCTCCCTGGCTGTTGAAGATTTCTCTGATTCTTTTCTGATGTGTCTTGAGTATTATCTTTGCAATTCCATTTATTTTCTTGTCATTTGGCTTCAAACCTCGCAGTCTTTTCTCCTAAAAAAGTATCAATCTATTTTTACTTTTTGGGTTTTTTTTACTGCACCTTGGCCTTTCTCTTTGGCACCGGAGGTTTTGATTGAGTAAGCGAGAGGAGCGCTCTGCCTTCAAACACTAAAAGAAACGTGTGTTTGGAAACAAAACTTAAAGCTTTGTGCCTTCTGGAGAGATTCCTTTCAGTCTTTTGCATGCTTTGTCCTTCCCCCCCCACCCCCAACTTCTGTGACGGAGTTGGTTGTTGACTGGTTGCACATTAACAGACCGCTTGCTTTTGAGGGGCGAGGAATCAGTGACACTTGACTAGATACAGCCGCGGCTACAGCAGAAGCGGCAACAATAGAGAACAGCATCAGCATGCATCCCACAGTCAGCTGGGATGATGGTTTTTAGGCAAATAGCCAGTCGCTAGGCAGCCAAGGACAAGGACTTCCTTTTCCCTCCGCTGAGATATCTGAATATTAAGCTCCTCTTCCCTCAGAGAAAGGGGCACATTCCCATCCATCACCGACAAGGTGTATTTACATTTCTTCATGCTTGGGACGTGATTTCCCACTCGGGTGGTGCAGGTTTCCAGGAAGAGCCTACCTCATCCTTTTTTCGTCCCGAGAAGTCGAGAGACCGTTTTTTATTCCCCTTCTCAAGTCTTGGGAAGCGTCAGAGTGGCCGAGCTCCAGATGAGGCAGCTGTTCCCAAATATACTCAGTGGGAAGAGTTTTCATAACAATGGGAACCACATGAAAGCTCCCGGAGTAGCTCCTCCTACTATTGAAAAGTCCTTTCAGTTGAGTGGTTTGCATATTGGGTTGCATAAATGACTAGACACACCAAGGGGTCCATTTTCAGCGCTGTGCGCATAGAATTAGACACGCAAGCCTTGCTAACAATAATGAGAGTTGTGTGCAAAACTCCCTGCGCAATATGCTGAAAATATTCTGCTTAGTGAATCTTCCAGCTCACGGCTATTTCCTGGCAGTGCTGAGCTGAGTTCTGGGAACAAAATGAAAGTCTGGGCTCTGTGTGTGTTCACAGAGCTCTCTCCTATAGTTTCTGAAAAAAATGTGAAAAGACTCTCTCGTCACCCTCCTTTTTTTTTTTTTCCTTCCCATTCCTTTGTACGTCTGAAGTATAATTAACTCCGCATCCCACTTTTCCTTCAGCGGCCTTAAGGAACGAGCTTTAAGGCTGCTGAAGGAAAAGCCATTTGCCTTGAAGGGGCAGAACACAGATTTCGTACTACTGTGTGTCTGGTTTCAGTTCATCCTGAGCGTTTGTGCCAGGTTGTTTAGCGTGTGGCTACGCAAGTGAGTCCCAAGGAGAGGCCTTTCTCTTACCAAGCGCTGCATGGTGGCTTTCTGGTCACAAGCTGCCGACATGCACTGCAGCCGGGCACAAGACCATAAGACCCTAAAAATGCTGTCAGAACAGGGTATAGCAAAGATTTACTTATCTATCTATTTATTTATTTTTCATTGTGGTAACTCAAAAAATCCTAGCAGTATTTTCCTAGTGGAGCTCTGCTGACATTGTGTCAGGTTTTATACAAAAAGTGACCGTGCCCAAAGGATGGTACAGAGGATGGGAGCTAAGGGCGAGTATCTCTTCTAGGCTCTGCAGACCACTTCACCTCTTTGTTTTTCCTATTCCTCCCTCACCTGCCTCATGTATCCAGTCTGTAAATTTGTCATGGAGAAGTTGCTGTGTTTACATGAGCGCTGGGACAACACAAATATCTGTGAGTTGAGTAGAAACGATAGTGAAAATTACGACACGCTGGCTGCCATTCATGGTTTTCATTAATGAAGTGATAAATATTTTTTTTTTAAATTGGATGAAATTCATTTTAAAATAAATATTTAACCAAAGAACTGACAGGTAATAAGTGGCTTCAGCTGAGAGGGAAAATTAATGGTGGAGCCAGATACATTTGTGATGCCAGCCTGTTTATTTAAAGACAGTGCATAAAGCACAGTTGTTCATTTTTTGCCTGAGCACTGAAATTCTCAAACAAACCGGTAGCTGCTTTCTTGCTCACAGCATCATTTTTCCTTCAATCAGCAGTCCCCAAAATCGCCCTCTCTTTTCTGGATTCACTGTCCTGCTGCTAGTTGAGGCCATGTCTGTCTGTCTTCTCTGTTTCTGCATGCTTGCTTCTTTTTACATGCACATGCACGCACGCGCGCGCGCGCACACACACACTCCCCCTCGACCAGAACTCAGCGGTTTCGGGCAGCGTATTCTCAACCACCCCTTGTGGCAGTAAAACCCCACTGTTTCAGTGAGGCTGAATGCAACCAAAGCAGTCTGAGCTCCTGTTTAATTTCCTATGGGCTGTCTTCTGGCTCCCTGCAGTCCTTCGCAGTACCCAGTCCAAAGGGACCGCAACTACCCAGATGTCTGTAGAAAGGAATCCACAGGCAGTGCAGGAGCGGACCACCTTTGACGCCTCCCTCCAGGTCACCGGCAAGGAGGAGAGGCCAGGGTGTGATTGCTCCCTCAAGTATCTGGATCCAAAGGCAGAAGCCACTTCAGATTGTGCCCATGAGAAATGCTCAGAAGGGTCCAAATGAGATTCATCGATGTGCCTTAAAATCACCTTCCCTTCCTGGGGCTCTGATCGAGCAAGACTCAGCTAAACCTGAAAACAAGGCGTCGAGTTGCTAAGCGAGGTGGCAGAAATGCTGGTAGACACAGTGCTGTCTGAACAGCGTAGATGGCATCTCAGGTTGTGAAAGCCACGGGGAGACGGGTTTCTATTCAAAGCCCGAGCCTGGGTCACAGCGATGATGAGAGGTGTCATTTCGGGTGAGCTTTCTCTACACGTTGCAAAAGCTTTTGATTAGCCGTATTTATACAGCCGTGGAAGTGCTCTTTGCTGGTTACAACTGGTCTCACTGGTGGAATAAGAGTACGCTGCAGCAACAGATGAGTATTTTTGCCAATGCGAGCTGCCCTGGGAGCCCTTGCAGGACGCCTTTGCCGAGTGCAGATCTGGCCTCAGATCTATCAGCATCTCTCTAATCCATGACCGAGAGATAACGTGCTTTTCGAAAGCCAGAGCTGACTACTACGCAGCTTTCTCCTCTCTTTTTATAAGCTTCTAGTTGCCTGCAGCAAAGAAAGCATCGTGACTTATGTTTCTCTTTCTCTCAGTTCTAGGGAAAATTCGAACTGCGGTGGGCAGTGCCCAGCTTCTCATGGCCCAGAAATTTTACCAGTTCAGAGAACTTTGTGAAGAAAACCTGGTATGTAACTTTTCTGCTAGACACTGTTGTGTGCCTTTTACTAACCCCGTGAATAATCATACCTAAAGAAGACCGAGAATTTCTGACTAACGTGGTAGTTTTTCCAGTAAAGGCCTTGATGTGAATTTGGGAGTAACTGTCAAACTTGGTGGAGTCAGCATGAGTTTCACAATACCTTGAGATCCTCAAAATAAAGACAGGCAAAAATTTTGGGGTGAAGTATCACTGAAACTCTGCTAGTGACTTCAGAGGAGCAAGGATCTGTCCCTTGAGCCCTGAGTTCAGTTCACGTGGGCACCGAGATGTGTGGGTGCCTCCTCAAAGTCTTTCAGGGTGGACCAGAAGTCTCATGAGTGGGGCTTTCCCACATAATCCCAGTGCCGCCTGTATTCAGCAAGAGAGAAATACTGGGAAATCAGGCACTGAAAGTTGGGGCCTCATAGTTCCACAACCCCAACAGCAAAAGTCATTTTCCAGAGCGCTAAAAGGGCAAAGAAGCTAAGAGGCAGCATGTTATGACTATTATTACTGTAAGTAATTGGTATATGCTACCACTAGTACTATTGTTATTTTCTATTTTTATGCTGTTAGTAGTAGTAGAATCAGAACGGTATTCCTATTGATAAATAAAAATGCATTTCACACCACGTGTCTAAAACAGTATTCTCAAAAATGACAGCACTTATAAAAATTTTCGAACTTTTAAATTAACAGTCCATACTGATACAATACCTTTAACTCCCAATTTTGGCATAAATTCCTAGAAACTCCAAAAGGATAGAGCATTATGATCTATCAGCATAGAATAGGGAAGGGAGGGCAAACCCTGTGATACCCACCAGAGTGGGGTGACCATCTTCTGCTTCAGTTAATGCACCTCTGAAAATCAAGCCCCAGACTAAAATCTGCCTCAGTGGACAAATGAAACGGAAATCAGCTCTGCCTAAGCCTTCCAATTCTTAACAGAAAAATTGAAAAAGCACGCTGGTTGCAAATCTTTGTAAATTAAGGCCTACAATTGGGCAACATCCTAGCATCAAGCACTGAGAAACTAGAAATCCAGGTATAAACTCTGTTCTCCTTATGAATCTAAGATATATACTTTATTGTTTCCACTAATTGCTCTCTTAGTGGTATAATCATCCTATCAAAATCACGTGGCAATGTTGCTGTGAAAAGCACAAATACTTAAAAAGCAACTGGCTGGTTTGGGTTTATTGCTTCTGGGGAGGGAGAAAACTTAAACACAGAGTAAAACTTGAGCCATGTAAAACAACATGCAGGGGTCTAATAATTTATTTATTCTTTATTAATAACAATATATCAATGTAATCTTATGAGGCCACAGCATCCATGAAACCTGTCTGACTCAGACTGGCATGGGGACGGCTCAGCATTTATTAAAAAAACATTCTTGAAGTGAGCGTATGCAGCACCTCATTTTGTTCGAAGAGTTTCAATTGGAAACCAGCTTATAGAGGCACATCCCATAGAAAGCCTTCCCTCACATGAACTTGGCCGGTGGAGCAGGGACCATTTCGTCTATGTCCACTGCATGCAGAAAATGTTCAGAGCTGGGTTGCACTGAAGGGACACAAGACACAACAGGACCTCTCGGGTCACCAGCCTCTGGCCCATGCCGGGGTAGAGATGCTTATGGCCCAGGTGTGCTTTTCTGAGCAATACTCTCGGCCATTTTACTTGAAATGGTGTATTTTTGTAGACCTTAGGTTCTCAGAGTGCGGAAAAAGTGTTCACGCCTTGGTGTATCACTATTTGCACGTGCAGCACATGTACATTTGCACAGGTATCAGTCTTTTTACAAGTGCAAATGTGGCAGGGAATCCTTCCTCATGAAAGTGAAGAGGAGGCTGGCGATTAATTTCAGCGCAATTAAGATGTCGCCGGCTGTGCCCAGGGACATCCCTGGGCAGATCCTGCCACAGGGGACCTGCCACCTGCCCTTTCCCTGTGGTCCATGGGGGGTGGCCGCTGCCTTGGGTGGGCAGGGGCCTTCAAAAACCCCCGCCAGTAAGTAGCGCTCGGGTTTGTTTCTCTCTCTTTGTCTCACCGATCGCTTGGATCTGCTGGAACTGCTTTGCGAGCAACATTGGTAATGATTTGCACAAACGCTTTGCATTAAAAGGTACTAAAGCCAACATGTTTTTTTTTTTTTCTTCTGTTGCACAGAATCCTAATGCACATCCACGGCCGACCTCCCAGGATTTAGCAGGGTTTTGGGATATGCTGCAGTTGTCCATAGAAAATATTAGTATGAAATTTGATGAACTTCATCAGTTAAAGGCCAATAATTGGAAACAGATGGATCCTCATGACAAGAAGGTAGAACATTGTAGATTTTGTATGCTTCATTTAAAACCCTGCACAAATACTGGACAGATTAAATAGGCCTCTGTGTTACAGCGTTGACGTTAAAAATGTGAAATGAAGCTCATATCAAATTAATTTCATTGTAATAACAATGTTTACATAATAATCATCTGGGATATTATCTGTAATATGTTTCAGGCATATTTTTAAACCAAATCTGTCTTTGTGAATCGGATAATGGGAATGTGGTACTTTGTTAAGCTTTACATTTAATCATATTAGACGATCAATCGTTGGAAGGAACTGCCTTATATATTGATTCTTAAAATTAAATAAATCACATTTACCGTTCATATTATTGCATATAGCAAGAGTTCTAGGTTGTGTTACTGAAAAAACTAGGGAAGCACTGTAACCATCGCTGACTTTGGTAACCAGATTACAAACAGAGCGATATCAAAAATATGCCTTCCAAAATGTTACATGAAACAACTTCTACATCTTTTTTTTTTTTTGTCCATTTGTTTGGTTTTTTGTTTATTTTGGGTTTTTTTTAATGGGTGATTTCATAAACAGGTTCACTTGGCTGGAAGTGTTGTTTACCCAAGGTAGCATAAAAATCATCTGAAGCTTTGGTCTTTTTTTTAAATGTAGTCTTCTTCTGTCACCATGAAAAACTACCACATCTCCAATTGTGAGCCACATTTCACTTTCCATTCTCATTTGGCACCATTACCTTATTTTTCTCCTCACTATCCGCATCGAGAAAAACAGCACTTGGGTGAGCCAAAATACGCAAAATGTTTCAGAAAAATCCTTAAAAGACAGACCCATTCCTAGAGGAATCAACGGTCTAATGTCGCGCTCCTATAGGTATGTAATTTGATGGCTGAATTTCCACCGTGGCTGGTCTGATAGCAATGAGTACAGCCAACAGGTAGGGTCTCCAGAGGGAGGAGGAACATGTCTTACAGGTACAGTGGCTCAGACAGGAGTCCGGGCTGCCCCAACTTACGGTCAGCTGGCTGCCGACGACCAAAGCGGTGTTTTCTTTCGGGCAAATAACCATAATGATATCAAACCCCATTAATCTTGCAGCAGGAAGCTTGCAAAGGCAGTGCTGGTAGCACTCTCCCTCCTTCTCCGATCAAGACTAAATACTCATTCCTGACTTAGGAGTGCCATGTTCACACCATTTGTGCACACCTAGTGTGTTTTGTAGGGGAATGAATGGGAATGTGTTTTCCTAGCCCAAGGTACTGAAGGCAAGTCATTTTCTTATCTTCTTTTATTTTTCAGTATCTATCAGAAAAGGAAGTTAAAACCGTCAAACATGCATGCACAGAAACGTTGGTATATGGTCTTTCATTAGCTTTCACAGTAAAGCGGGTAGGACGAGCGTTTGCAATTGCAGCAGTAAGAAACGAGAGCTTTCCTTAAAAAAAATGTGCCTTTTCTTTGCTTCTGAAAAACATTTCAAAGAGTTTCCAACAAAAAGAAGACTATAACGGGTTAAAGGAAGTTAACTAGTGATGAAGAAAGGGGCCTACATTAGGAAGGTAAAGATTTTAAAGAATTGCACTGACTGTGTTCCTGTTTCAACAGCATTTATCTATGATTTTAGATGAAACAGATCATCTCCTTTCTTAAAAAGGATTAAAAAAAAAAAGAAAAAGCTTTCTGTGGAATTGATATTTGCAGTTGCCTTTGGCCTTTGCCACTGGGCCCTCTTTAGGCAGCATAGATTAATCCTTGGACGGAGGGAAAAAGCAAAGTATGAATAAGTGTAACTAAGCACCTTTATATTTCGAGCCATGGAAGCTGTTGTGAGCAGCATGAGAGAAAACGAAAGGGCAGAATGGGACCTTTGTAGTGCCATAAAATCCCTTCGCTCAGGGACCATGTTCACAGTTGGAAGGGGATGTAACTTAAAAGACAATCTAATTAACTTGACAAAGTCTTTGTGGCCGCCTGAAATTCAGACCTGAATACACATTTCTTTTTCAGAAGAGATCCCTCTCTGAGGGTTTTTTTTTTTTGGGGTTTTGTGTGTGTGTGTGTGTGTACATGCACCAGGATATACATAAAAGTCCTCTTTGTGATCGCATATCTGGAGTAGCTGCCACCGTGATGATTAAATGCGTGTTCTCTTAATGGTTTTTAAGTTTTTCCTACCAGGTTTTTTTCTGTTTCTAGCTGATTATAGTTTGTCATGCCTATTTAGCAGGAGGCTAGAGTTTATGAGCTCGCACAGCGAGACCCAAAGTGTGGGATTTTTGAGCAGTCATTAAGCCGCTACAAAACACGTGCATAAATATATGGTGGGTTTTTTGTTTGTTTGTTTGTTTTTTAAATTTGTTCTGATGCACCAGCTGCAGGCAGCTAGTTCCCACCTGCATTTTGGGAACACCAAAGCCCCGGTTACCTCGGTGTTGTAAGAGCGCCTAGCGTTATGCACGTATAGAAGAGGGTGGCCCAGGAGCCGGGGCTCTCCAGAGTTCCTCTGCCGAGAGCGGCGTTCGCTCCCAAGCCACCCGCACCTGGCTGCGGTGGCGGGAGGCGGCATCCGAGATGCTCTCCTTTCCAGTCCCCGGCACCGGGAGGAGACGCCGGGATCCCCCTCCCCGGCCCCAAGCCCCGGGGAGCCGCACTAAGGGGTTGAGCGGTGGGGACCTCGGCCCCGGCAGCGTTCCCTGAGGAGAAGTCGCACTGCGGCCGGCCCTCCCCTCCCCTTTGCCCTTGCCCCATGTTTATGAACCCCTGAGCACAAAAGCCAGTTCACTGAAGACAGAAAGGCAGATAAGAGCTAACAAACCTTAGGTAAAATGTGTGTTCTAACTACTGACGTATCCTAGTTTTTCCCGCCTTTCCCTGAGAAGCTGTATAATGCCATTAACCTTCTGCTTTGATCAGGAGAGAAGGGTCCCTCCTCCAGTGCCAAAGAAGCCATCGAAAGGTCAGGTGCCACTCATACGAGAACGCTCTCTGGAAAGCTCGCAGCGTCAAGAGGCCCGGAAACGGCTGATGGCTGCCAAGCGCGCTGCATCGGTCCGCCAGAACTCAGCTACCGAGAGCGCCGAAAGCATTGAGATATACATCCCCGAAGCCCAGACCAGGCTATGAAGGGATCCAACCGGGAGGACTCTCTCTGGCAAGACAAGCCTCATGTATAATCTGCCCCTCTAGGCTCCTGCTCAAGGTCACCACAAAGTATTTGTACCTCTTCCTCCTCCTCCTCCTCTCTCTCGCTCTCTCTCCCCCCCCTCCCCCTCCCCTCTCTCTGTACGCAGCCGCCCCGATGCTCCCAGTGAACTCCACTGCCGTGGCGTAGTTGTCGGTCCTCCGAGAGATGTCCTCTAATCACCCTTGCTTTCTGAAGGTTCGCCCATGTCATCACGATGCTTTGTCACATGTACTGATGCTGCCACTTTGCCTCATGTAAACGAGTACGATCCTTTTTTTTTTTTCTTTTTTTCTGTTTGAAACAAATAAACGCGG
>VYZM01023046.1:224120-252604 GCA_013398915.1 Dromas ardeola | reverse complement strand
TTTGTATTTTTTTTGATGGATTTATTTGGTTAAAAAAAAAAAAAGAAAAAAGAAAAAAAGCTTGGTTTTGTTGATGTCTTAATCTCGGTGGGACCATCCGATCTCACACGTCCACGCAGCCACACACGGACACCTGTAGGCGAATTTGCTGTACATGGAGCCTCTGATGCTTTTCCAGGCCAGGCTTGCTTTGCTCTACCCACAGCCGGTTGTATGCTACAGTTCAGACTGCTTATCACCAAACGGTCCATATCTAGGAGTAAGTTTCTAATTCAGCCTCCTCTTAGTAGTATAAAATACCCATTTGAAGAAGAACAATAAAGTATTTTTCACAAGTTATGGGATCAATATGAACTTAATTTTTTTTTTTTTTTTCCACGACAAGCCTTCCTACCCCGGCTTCTGCCATTGTTTTGCAATCATGAAAAATAGGCATCCCAAGTAGCTCATTAATACTGGGGGGAAACGGCAGACAATAGGGCTGGAGAGGAACGTGAGAGGTCAGCCCCTGTGTGTCTGTGTCCCGTCCCCCCCCCAGTCACCCCCAGCTGAGGCAGGAGCTTGTCCTCCAAGCTCCGAGGAGGAGGAGCGACGCTGAGCATCCCGCTACCAAAACCTCTGGTGCCAACTTTAGGAAAGCTGTCTCAGGCGTGTTGCTGGAAGCCGTGTTGCGTGTGTGTGAGTTGCGCGAGTGTGCGTGTGTGCGTGCCTGCCTGCGCACACGCGTGCCGAGCTGCCATGTGCTGCCGCGAGCAGAATCTGCGTGAGCTGGTTTGGATGACGGGGGCTGGCGCGGGGCAGAGGTGAGTGTGTGTCCCCACTGCTTGCGCAGCCCCCTGGTGATGGTCTCCACACCCCTCTGCTGCTCCCTCTTCACCCCAGATGCTGGGGTGGGGGTACCCGGGAGAGGAAGGCAGGATGCTCTCTGCTCCCAGTGGGAGCAGGCGCCTGGACAGCCCTCCCCATGGAGGGGCAGAGGGTGCGTCCGTCGCCACACGCCAGCGCGGGCTGGCTGTGTCCGTAGCTCTTAAAACCTCTACGGATGGTCCAAGCCGTGACAAATCCCGCTGCACAGGTGGCGCGATTCTGCAGCTTGCACTTAAAAAAGCATTTAAAAATCATCATCAAAAAGTTGAGCTCTTGCTAAAACTATTCATCGAGGTCATGCCAGACAGCTGTTTTTTCCTACGACATCATAGCCAGGTGCTAATTTAATTTTATTCAAGAAAATAGGAGAGGTAATGGGTTCTGGCACCAAGTATTTTCATGAGAGCATACTAAAACCACTAGAGAATTTGCTACCTCTCAAAGCCATTGATATCTGAGCTATGTCTTTATAAACAGGGCACAAATATTTACTGCTGTGGTTTACAAGATAAGGGCTAATAATTTAATATATAAAAGACTTTTAACTAGAGTAACCAGAAGTCCAGTGTAACCCTAGAGTGCTTTGTGTTACAGGAGCTTCGAAAGGTTTGACCCTCCAAGCATTTGAATACCAGTGTGTTTGCTAGTTTTGAAACACTGCGTTTAACTTTTAGCAGCAACGAAACATCACCGTGTTTGCAGTATGTGATAGTGCCAACTGCCACATTTGAGCATATATAGTCATAGGAAGTATTAACTACTTGGAACTCATTTGTACTGAAATATTCAAAGCAGTATCCAGGTGAGAGTCCACATTCACAACTGTGTCGCAGGCGTAGTTTTGTGAACGTTTCATGAAAGATGAGTTAAGACTTCGGTTGACAAGTGGCTACAGAAATTTATACCCAGCAAGTTTCCCCCTAAAAACGCAGAAAAGCGAAGACTATCTAGTCTTGTACATTACAAATTATTGCATTTCTGTGTCATAGAATATTTTTCGTATCTATTTTAAGTGAATCTATTCTTAAGATGAATACCCACTAGTTCATTTGGCGCTGGGGAAGGTATTATAATGTTTGCTTAGTTTTTTAGCAAAATATTAACAATAAAGCCAAGACTGAGAAATATAAAATAGAATAATTCTGCCCCTAGAATGCCACTAGTTAACCACTTGACTCATTTACCAACATTGATGCTAGTATATTTGCTCAACCATCTGTTTTAGTATAATTTGTAACTATTCGTTTTTAGTCTAACCTGCCCAGTGTATATTAAAAATGCCTATATTCTGTTTCACTTTGGGACTAAAATATTGCTTTTTTTTTTTTTTTTCCATGGGGAAAATTTTAGAAAAGGTTGGTTTTGTCTCCTGCTTCAAAAGTTAAAAAGAAAAAAAAAAGAAGTATTTATTATATTTTTTGCAGATGATTCCATAAAATTCTCATAATCTTTTTGTAAAGAAAGATGAAGAAATGGATTAAAGATTTTTAATATTTGAAAAGGTAAATAGAAATAATTTATTTGTAATATATTTCAGTTTATTTATTGGTGTTCCCTTAATGCTTTGATGTGCACTATCACTTTAATTTAAACTGTATCTTTGTGAATTTATTGGTTTTTTGGGTTTTGGGTTTTTTTAAGGAAAATGGTCAAATGCATCTTTTAAGTAACTGGAATGTAAATCACCGGCCTACCTGAATTCCTAAATGTGATTTTAAACATGTTTTTGATTTGAAACAAAAGACACAAATTTGAAAGCCTTTAGACAGAGGAGAGTGTTTTTATGGCTTAACGATTTGGGTTTCCGTGGGATTATCTATCTATCTAGTGTGTGTGTGGACAGGAAAATGTAAATAGATGAATGTTTCCCATAATGTAAAAAGAGCAAATTAATAAAATAATTAATGCACTGCTTGTAAGAGCTGTGGGTTTTCAATGCAAATTCATTCTCCCAGAACCGCCAAGGCGTTTCATTTGATGTGGTCAAGGATAAAAGCGCGACAAGCAGAATGTTTCTCTTAAGCGCTCGTTGCTTAAGACCGATCCTGCAAAGTCTCCTACGAAGAGTCCCGCTGAGCGCCCTGGCAGCGCTCATCTGCACAGAGTTACTCACAGGCGTAAATGTTGCCGTGATCAAGGCCTTGAGCCTTAGCAAAAAATCTTCAAAGGCACGGAGCCCGGCCAAGCCCCGCTGAAGATGTCAGGAGTTACACTGGTGACTTCAAAAGAAGCAGCGAGAAACCCCCCAGCCTGTCTCTTTTCCCCCGACCCCGCACTGGTTCCCTTCGCCTCCCGCTTATCTCCGCTGATGGCTGAAGCGCGGGGGGGTGAAGAGAGATCCCTGGCAGAGATAGCTGACTTTCCCTTCACTGGAGTCCCACTTCCAGACTTTTTTCCCGCTTTTTCCCAGTATGTGAAATACAGACAGTCAACAAATCCTATATAAATATATCCCAGATGATGTTATTCATGGCTATTTAAACTGATTCTGATTCAGCCTATAGAGCCTAATAGTTCTATTATTAGCATGCCAGTATTGCACCACGTTTGCCCACGTTTAGACCCTCAGCGCAGGAAGAGCCGCAAGATTTGTGCCAGGGATCTATAGGCAGGGAAATTTCTGCTTAAAGGTTTATTACTGCTGAGATGAAGGGATTTCTCGTCATCTGCTGGAATTTATGTTCTCACTGGTCACTGATAAACTGATACACCAGAGGTGGAAAAAAAAAATGTTTTATCATTTAAAAACCTTTCAGAGGTGGCTGGTATCTTTTGTAATGAGAATACACATCGGAGGGCGTAAAATAGCAGATATGTTTCAAACAGTTCTCTGGCAGAAGAATGAAGAAGTCCAAGCCATGGCTCATAGCCCTGCCTTTCATGCGCGCTTAAAGTAAACTTTATCCCTATTTATACTCAGTGTTCCCTTCCAGATCAAATCACGAGCCTTCCCCACAAGCATAGCTTGTTGTCAGTTTGTTTGCCAAGGTCTGTTTTCTCCTGCTAGACATTTGTATTTGCAGCACGCAATAGGCAAATAATACATTTCAACCGTCAGTTTGGAGCACGCTCGCCTATGAGATCTGTTAAGAGTTGGTGTTGACTTTGAGCTGACATTTTTGATAGGAATTGGTAGTAAAAATATCGGCCGCTCTGCTGCTATTGGCATGTGTTGTTGGAGTCTTAGGTTTATACATGATTTGGAGTGCAGTCAACAAGTGAAGTTCTCCTGTCCCACTCTGCGTCACGTAAGGGGGTCGGGTCAGCCCCACCAGCCTGCGATGCTCAGATGGGCTTGCACTGAGCAAAGCTGGGACCGGCACCCGCAGTCAAAACGTACTCATCCCCTTTCCCTTTAGTCTGACGCTATGCCGGTCACCTAAAAAACATTGCTGTCCTGTCACAGCAAGATCATTCACAACCACCTTCCCTTCCCCATGGTTTCCTATGTGGCGGGGAGGTTTCCACAGCCCCTCTTCCGCGCTGGAGCAGGAGCCGGTAGCTGCTATCACTCGATTCATCAGGACGCATTTGGACGCCAGCCGCAAAACGTGACGTGACTGGGTTCTTCAGTCAGCGGTGAGGCTTTCCCACGGCTGGGTCCCATCGGCGGGCAGCACCCTTTTCGGTAGCGCGGGTGCATAGAGCGGGTCCTCGATTGCTCCGTGAGTCATACGCCCGATCTGCAGTGAGACAAAGGGACGAGGAAAGGAACAGGGCTTCCTGGTAATTGTGTTTTTCATGGTTCTCTTCACTGATCGAGTAACAACATAATCATAGAAATTAGAGACAGAAAAGCTCTCGCTGGGGCATTGTGTTAACACTCTGCCAGTTCCAGATTGCGATCTACCGAGCTGTGGCAGGTAAGTCATCACCCCCCGGGTTGTGCTCCACCCAGGGGGGGAAAAAACAACACATGAAAGGAGAAAAAAAAAAGAGAGGTATTAAAAAACAAGCTGAGCTGTGACATTGCCACCACCTATTATGGGCGACTCCTGGTGCAGAAGCCTTCATCACATCGACTCTGCGCTGAACAATCCCCATGGCGGGGTGCCGGGCTTTTCCTCGTTTTTAGCCAAGGAGAATGGAAGCAATTATGGATTTTGCCAGCTCTATTCAAACAGGAGAAACACTGGAGCGTTGCAGAGCTCCCGGAGAAAGCAAATGCTGCACGGCTCCCGAACTGCTCCGCCATTCCACCACATTCCAAAGTTGTCAAAGGTCTGGGGAAAGGGACAGTAAGGAAAAGCAGTAGGACAGAGTGTGACGGATGTTTTATGGGTATCAAATGTCTCACCAAGGTAAGACAAGTGACTTGGGTAAACAACCGTATGCTGAGGCAAACATCTTAGTTTGGAGACAGTAACTAGGAAGCCAAGATGTTAAATAGCAAAAGGTAACCCCTTCCCGTCTAACTGACCTATTTCCCCAGTGGAAATGCCTGGCCTATCACTTGTCCCTGGCTTTTAACTACAGAACTATCAAAATCATGTCCTTAAAATAGTATGGCTTGTATTTTTCCTGTTGTACTGGCTATTAGTGCTCAAAAGTATGGTCTGGAATGACTCCCTGAGCGTGCGTTCAGTGCTGGATGGCTGCGCTCCTTGCACCAGGACGGTGACCCTCTCTGCTTTTGCTGTGCGCGCTCCACAAAGTATGTAGCACCGAGACGTTAATGCATTGCACAAGTCGGGCTATATTATTTGTCATCTTATAGTACGTTCTTTTTTTCTTTGATTTTGGAGTAAGTGGTCATAAGAGTACCTCATTGTCCTCCGGTTGTTTTGCCAATCTTGGCAAGAAAACTTTCCTACCACCTGAAAAAAAAACCCAATACTGAAAATTCTTCAATTTGTATATAGTTCTGGCAAATCATGGCTGTGCTGGGCCTAAGGGGGAGGGAATGGAGATAACTGATGCACTTAAGCATGTGTCATTCTTCATCTCTGCACACGGTACTTGACAGTGAAAGGGAAAAAAATGGTACCGATCAGGCTGCTCACAGATGGTGCACCAAAACTGCGACGGCATTTTGGCAGGCTGTGGTACTGTGGTGAAATGAGCACTGAGAGCACGGGCCATGGTACCGAGAGCCGAAACAGGGAGTGCCACCAGTGGCCCTAGGGAAGGAGGAAAGCAGGAGAAAGGAGAGGGACTTGGCAGAAGGGCCTGGATACCACCACTAAAGCTGCAACAAGTTCAACCGTGACCTGTCTCAATCTGTAGCCACAGCTGAAGGGGGAGATTCCTTCCCATCTTGGACCAACGCTTCGTTAAACAGTTTCCAAATATCTGACATCCCTTCCCAGCGCATCTGTGCCACCATAACTCCAATTTACATGATGTGCCGGGGCAGCATCATGCTTTCAAGGAGCCCCCAGGCCCCCAGCTGAGGGCAGGGGACAAGCGAGTCCTTGGGCAGCGCTGGGGCTCACATGGGGCAGGGCTTTGTCACACGCTACTGTAATGATGCCGACTCTAGGGGAACGTGGCCGGGATTTAACACAAATAACATAACCCAAAAGTAACTCAGGTCAGTTCATGGCTGTTACTTGCATGAAGTAAGCCTTCATGGTGGGACGGAAGAGTTTGAAAGGGCGAGCCTTGTTTTCATCTCGCTAGCAACTGTTTTAATCCAGCATAAACACCAGTGTTTGATTATTAGTAAGTTACACAGTTGCATTTGCAGTGTTGGGTAATCACCAGCTGTGAAATTTAGCCCAGACACAAAGACGAACCTTTAGCAACTTCAGTGGATACGTGTCCGTTTGTCAATCTCTAAGCAAACCCAGGAGAGCTATGCCTAAAACACATGAATTTTAAGTCATGGCCCTATGCACGGGGATTCTATGGCCTTGCTCACTGCCCTGACTCACCACATAGTAAATACTGCTGTGATTTAAAAAAATGTAAAAACCAGTGACTTACGTCAAGGAAGCTGTATGACCACATGTAACAAATAACATCTTTGATAAACAGATAGCGTGTATCAATCTGAAAGAAAGACTCTATGAAGTACTCTTTTGTGCTCCTAACCTAATGCTTCAACTGACGAGAGGTTTCCTTTTGTTTACGTCTTTCCTGGCAATAGCATCATGACAACCGCAGTCTGTCTGCAAGAATGTGCATGGACCTGGGAACCCAGCCATACGTTAGCAAACTGCGCTGTACTCCACGCGTTTCTCCTCCTTTGCTTAATAGCCTTGTGCTTGTATACAAAAGGGGGAAAAAAACTACTTGTGCGCAGTACCTCATTCGTGCCGATCAGCTTCTCCCAGGCAATGCTGAGATCTCTGTATTTGTCATCTCCGAGATAAAATATTTCTTAGTAGAAAGCGGGGAATAACATTGGGAAAACGAGCATGCACAGTTTGTCATTAAAGTGTAATCCAAGCAAATTTTGTTTGTCAACAGTTGCATGAGCCAATACAACAATATTCTAAAATTATTTTTAACTGGAAATGTTTTCATGTTAAGTAGCTCATCTGAACTTAACAGTAATGGTCCAAGGCTTTCCCAAGTGTCAAGCAAGCGCGACGAGGGTGCTGTCGCAGCATCTCTGCCACATGCATTAGCCGTAGCTACCACTGCCAGGGTCTGCCAGCTGCGGTGCCACTGTCCCTCATGGCACGTCCCTCGCTCATACGGTAAGAGGACATTGTGCTCTAGGAGCCACGCGTTTTCTGCTTTACACTGCACCGATGCCAAGTCAGAAATCCCACCAGAGCAGGGTGGACGAATCTCCTTAAACACCAATAATTACACTCACCTGGGACAGAGGTTTGGCTTTCAACTCATCCAGCTTTTGTTCAGTTATTTTTCACCTCAGCTCGCTCTCTTTCTCTCTCTCTCTGATTTTTCAATAGACAATATGAAACTCCGCACTCACACCTCAAGAGCCAGTGTATCATATTTGATCCAGACTTTCAGCATCATAACTGGGAGCAGAAGTTGGATTCGTTTTTTTCTTCCTCTCTCAAAAGGTCAAGGAAACATGAAACTGCAAAAGTCTAATTCTTCTCTGTGTCACATTTGTGTAAGCCCAGAGGGCAACATGGCAATGGTATTTTTAATGCTTTTTTTTTTCTCCCCCCTGCCTTTTCAATCCACAGTCCTTGGCACATCTGGTGACAGCTCACACAGTAACGCACTTACTCTCACATCGCTCCTTCTAAGAGGTTGCTTCTGATGAACATCGACAGCACCTGAAAGGGTCCCAGCCACCGCCGCGCCCGCGAGATAAGCAGGGGGTTGAGGGAGGGGGCCGCATCGCAGCGCTCGGCCTCGCCGCGGGTTTTCTGGTCCCAGTGCTGCATGGCCACAATCCACAGTCCTGGGCACACACATGCATGGTTATCATTAAATTGTAAATACCGTAAGAAGGTATTCAGTGTGATTTAAAACCCCCATTAGCGTGCCCCCAAAGCCCCAGCTGGAGAAGCTGTGCTGTGCTGGGCTGAACACTGAGCAACCATTGATCGTTTCTGCCTTGCAATGTTTACAATCCAAGAAGGAGCCCTGCACCAGAGCTCTCTGCTACAGTTTTGTTATTTGTCTTTGGAAATGAGTCATATGATTTAAAGCGTCATAAATGAGCGCGTCCTTTCTTTTGCCGCTACTAGGAAAGCAATTACTTTACAAAGAGCTGTGAAGGCAAAGTCCTATACCTAAAGACTTTATCATCCTGACTAAAAATTAGTCTTTTGATATAAACCCAAAATCCAATACTTCTTTCTGCAGCTGTAACACACTATAATAAAATATGACCTCACGGTTCTCAAACCCTTGCCAGGTAATAATGATTCAGCACGAGCAGGGCAAGGCATCCTAAACGGGGACACGCTCTCGGGTAAATTCACTCCAAGCCTGAATGGCAGAGGCTGCTCCCAAAGCCGTCCCACTGATAAGATGGATATATGCAGTAGTGGCTGTGGAGAAGCCCACAGCGGGACTCAGGTGAGTTAACGTCACCCATGTATATAGCACGAGCGGACGCTATAGGAGTGGCTTTTGGCCCGACGCCACGCATGACAGGCGGCTGCAAGCGCCTTGCAGAGGCTGCACCCAGTGTTTGGGAAGGAAATGACGGTTTCTACAGCTGCGAGTGCTGGCACTGGCGCACAGCCTGGCCATGCCCTTCCTCCAGGTGAGGATCAAACCTCTGGAAGGCAGAGGGGAACCGCGCTGCCCCTTGGAGTACGGCCGGGCGCCGCCGCCGCCATCCATCATGCACACATAACTCCTTCGGAGTTCAAAGGCAAAGTTGCAAAAGACTTGTTATTCCTCAGGGTGCTCTGAAGATTTATGTACTGCCACCTACGCGGGCGGTGGGAGATGTTTACCGGTCTCCTGTGTCAGCTGAGCTCAGGGAGCAGTAATGTGATTACAACACTCGCGCGCGCGCTCAGAAACACTTTCTATCTCCTCACCCGATCTCCAGGACAGCTCACCAGTGTTAAAAAAAAAACAAACCAAAACAAACAAAACCAACACCAAAACACCACCCAGATCCAAGCCATCTGAGGTGTGGGTCCAGAAGCATCTCTAGCATTCCCCTTTTCCCCTGCCATGGCAGCCCTCGGTTTCATAAATGATGTTTGTTCCTCCCACAAGTCTTACCTCATTTGGGGGCAGGGGGAGGTTTAGAGCCAGGGGTTTCACCCACAGGCAGGTTGTACCTGCAAACATGGGAGGGCACGTGGAAGGATGGCCTCACACCACCGCCATCATTGCGTTGCTTGCCAGAGTAATTCAACAAGAGCCGGAAACTGAGATTCAAGAGCTCAGCCTCCGCCGGCTCTCACACTGCCCCGCAGGGAGAAGCTCGTACCTTTTTATTGCTGCCCCCCAGCCCCGATGCACACACAATGGCTCAGGGCTGCTGCCAACGCATCCATCCGTGCCCTGCAAACACCCCTGAGCCCTTTCTCCGCCCGGGGGTAATAATAGTGTAGCCCTCCTTCCCCGCTGCTGGGAGCCGTGGCCTGCGGCGACTACAGACGGTGTCCCAAGGTCTGGTTAATGTTTCAGTACTCGCCAATCACAGGTTGCACTTTGAGCCACATACAGCACATTATTGGTGATCCTGGCATTTATAGGTTTGTTTCCACCTGCCGGTTGGGTGCCTTCTCTTTTTTAAAGAGGAGGTCGACACCAGAAATCTCGTGTCATGTCATAGCGCCTGATCTCCACCCACACCACTGAAAAAGCACTAAGCGCTCTGCCATCAGCGTAACCTTGATTTCCACAGACTCTGGGGGTTTTTTGGCACATGAGAAAAGGCTGCGGCATCGCCGGACACCCTGTGAACAGCCGACGGGGCAAAGTTCTTGTTTCCTTTGTAGTGAAAAAGTTCAGGGCCGGATTTTGATTATCACAAGGAGTAGTAAAGTACACAGAGCAGAGATCGCGCATTGGGTAGGAATTATCACCGAGGTGAAAAAAACAAACAGAAACAGCGAAACAAACTCATGCCCAGCTGAGGCAGCGTTGCCCCACATTCTGGTGTGCGTGGCCCCGTACCTGCGCTGCACACGTGGCTTCCGAAAAATGCCGGGCCACGCTCTCCACACAGCGCAGCCTCCCCTGGCACGGCACGGCACGGCACGGTACGGCACAGCACGGCTGCCAGGGGAGTCCTGCCAGGGCGGCTGGGGATGGAGGGCTCAACCTGCCCTTTTGACAGCTTTCTTCAACATGCAAATTAAAGGAAATCAGGTGAAGTACCAAAGTCCAGTGTCATGTCACTTGGCTTGCACACACACAGACACACACACACAAAAAAAAAAAAAAAAAAAAAAAAAAAAAAAAAAAAAGAAAGAAAGGGAAAAAAAGGCAAAAAAAAAAAGCACAGAGAAGAGACCAATGGATCTGTATTTTTATTTTTTAACAGAACCGGCTACCCTCAGCCAGGCTTACGATGTAAAGGTCAGTTGTTTCAAATGCAGTGATGGATGCACTCCCACACTGCACCCAACCTGCCTCTTTACAAGGGTTTGAATATTCTTTTACAAGTCTGGGAAAGAGGAAAATTCACATTTTACACAAAATTAAAGTCCTGCCTGACAGCTCCCCAGCTGTGGGCTGTGCCCCTGCTGTGTTGTTGCTGCGTCCTGTCTTGGTTGGGCTCCGTCGCAGCCTTGGCTCCTCTCAAGGTTCCCAAAGAAGTTGTTTTGTCTCTGACCATCAGATTCACCCACACCCCCCCCATGCAGATATCCCCCCAACCGGCAAAAGTCATGGGGATTTAGAAGGGAAATGTGAATTTTGCAGTTGCCGTGGCTGTTCGGAGAAAAACGCAGCCAAAGGACCCAGCCCACAGACTCCGCTTGTAAAATGCCACCGGTGGTACATGAGAAGAGCTCTGGAAAAATCTCTCCACTCCAGGCTTGCACAACTGGGCTGCGAGCAGCGAGGGGTAGGAGCCGTGGGAACTGGCAGCAGGGTGACAGAGGAGAGCGTCGGGGCTGCCCAACTATTCAGCTGCAATCCAGAAACGGAGAGTTGCAGCAAAAGCCATCTCTCCCTCCCCATCCTGCGTCCAGCCCTGCAAAACATTCCCTCTCCTAGAAATTTGCATAAGGCTGTGTACATTTCCTGCAGTCCTTGGGCAACAGATAGAGCTGTGGTTCAACAATTTACAGGATCAAAGGCAGATTACGATACTATCGCCAGAACAGTTAAGTTTTTACACATGAGCTTTTTCAGATATCTTTTCTTTGAGATCAAACTCTGATGTATCCCAGGGAAGTGAGTTTAAGAAAACCACTCAGCTGAGGAGCAGGAAGGATTATTTAATATTTTTATGCATAATCAAAAGGTTTTCTAGGGCTTTCTCAAAACCCGTAGTTCTCGTCCTGTACCCAGCCAGCGCTTCCTGGCAGCAGTTTAAAATCCCCCCGCCGGCTCTGCCAGGCTGCCTTGCACCAGGGAATTTCCTAGGGCAGGAAGTGTGTCCCACGGGATGGGAGGCTCAGCCAGCTCTTCCTTCGATGGCAGAAAGGGCCGAGGCACCGAGGGCTGAGCTGCGGCTGTTACAAGCGCCTCGCATGTGATTTCCCCGCTCTCCATCCAGGCCCCTGGCAGCTGGAGAGGAAGCGGCGCGTAATTAGCCCCAGGTGGAGGGAGCAGCTCCAGCTTGGCAATGGCCTCCCTCGCCAAGGGAGCCCACAGGGGCTGGGGAAGGTGTCCGGGGCAGCCCGCTTCAGCCCAGACTGGCTAGCAAATGCAGAAGAGGGCTGTGGTAAGGCCAGGATTAAAGGCAAATCTTCAGGGAAGCAGAAGATCCGAAATCAAGCTCCCTCTGAGACCAACAAGCATCACAGAGCGGCAGGGTCGCACCACCGAGGAGTTGCTTGGCCAGATGGGGAGAGGCTGGCTAACGTAGCCATCAGCTGGTCCACGCTCCCCTCCTCGCTCCTCCGACCCTGTGGAAAGAAACCTGAGCTTCTGTATCACTGCATTTGAAAGGAAAGGAAATTTCTCACAGCGGAAATACCTGTCGCTTATCAGCGTAAATGGGAGGGAAAATGATGCCCTCCCCCCGAACCTCCATGTGTGCTGCTTATTTAAATTCCAGTTGCCTCAAGCCGAGGAAGCTTTGTGAGTGGTGCTGGCTGTTGGCACACTCCCCAGCCGGGCATCACCCACTGCCCTCCCTGAGACCACCAGCAGCCTTCTGGCCTGGGGACCCGCACCACTTCCACTGCTCCCACGCTCACATCCAGCTGAAGGAGTAAGGTGTTGCAGGATCGAGTGGGAACTCTCCCACGGAGAGACCTGTATGCCCACATTCCCACCACCTCCTCCTAGGGTCCAAAGAGATGGTAGGGGATGCCACTCTCCCTTCAGAGGGTGACTGGTACATTCCCCCCCTGCCCCAAGTGTCAGGGACACAATAGGTGAGAAATAAGACCAGGTGTCTCTCAAAGACCCAGAGCACATCTATTATTTTACTGACTAGACAACGAAGGAGGCCTTCTGCATCTGAGCAGCCACCCACAGCCTTCAGAAACTTGGGGACAGCTGCCAGGGCCAAGGCAGCTGATATGGTGACAAGTCCCAGCAGGCAAGGAGGTGAAGTTGGCTGAAGATGCTTGTGGCAGGACAGAGGGAGCAGGGGGTCAAGGAGGCCTGGTTTGTTAGAGGAAGGGTGGTGCAGCTTTACGACAGGCAGTATGCGCTTTGCAGATGTGAACCTGTAAACTAAAAGGAGATATTGACAGGAGGTTTCTTCCATGTATTACCAGCTAAGGAAGAAAGACTTTTGAGGAAGCCCTTGGAGAAAGTTGGCAGCACATCACTGGAAATACCTTGGCTGAATGCAAGCCAGCTGAATTTAACATGAAGAATGAGTTACAGCAGCAACTGCCTAAGTAGCGTTTAATACGATAACCTGAACTAACCTTTTGGTCGAGGTTGGCAGAGGAATGTCTGCCTCACACCTCACCTGGTGGGACGTCCACCTGGGGAAGGCCCATGGCAGCAGAGCCAGGATTGCGTGCTGAAACCAGAAACACGATCGACTCGAAACTAAAGGCAATCCCTCTGTTTTTAAAAATGCCTGATGGATTTTATTATTAATTGCTTTTCTCTTTGGCTTACCCCTGTCACAGCACAGAAAGCAGAAGTTAGAAAAAAAAGCCGAGCTGTCTACACAGGGAAGATGTGCTTTCTCTCATGAACAGAAGTTGATCTTTTTGCATCAGAGCAAGATTTGCTGTTGTGGTTAGTTTAGTGGCGTAGCAAGGATCAGATGACTTTCAAAAAAGTACAAAACTAGTCAAAATAGTCTCTAACGTGGTTAAATGGACTGTGCGTGATATTACGTAAGCGCTCTCAGGTCAAACAGGGAGAGTGATGGTAGAGGGAGAGTTCAAACAAGGAATGCGACCAGAAGTACAAAAGAAAACAAAATAAGACATTCGGCACAAGGTCAGGCAATCAGAACATTGCAGGCTAGAAAAGGAAGTGAAATTACAGGCTCTGGCAAAACAGCTGAACGCTTACTCAGGAAAATTACAAAACTGTTGTGATCCTTACCATCAGGTCTGTGTCTGCTATCCAGAACAATTTCCAAGGCAAACTAAAGGCAAACTACACAAATGCGTAAGAGCAAGCTGGAGGACATCACATTATTCCCACAAATCAGCCAAGTGATTTTTTATTTTTTAGTTTTTTTTATAAATACCAGAACCCATATATGTATTATGTCCTTACTAGGAGATATATAGATATATATAGATATATATATAGATATAGATATATAGCATCCTGGTAAAATCTATAAGCTGGTGGCAAATTATGATCAAAATTGTCTTTTCCATCAACAGCTTCTGAAGGAGAGGTCAAAAAGCCAAAAGCCGCCAGCCAAGCACTAAAATCTATTCACAGATTAACAGAAAACAGTTTTGCTCCTGCAAAAGACCTAGGACACTAGAGGAAAAGTTGAGATAGGAAAGAATATTCAGTTTTACCCTGAAACTAGATAGGACACGTCAGTTAAAGAAACTGAAGGGTTTATCCCTAACGTAAGCTGCTCTGACCCCGAGTGTTTGTTTGTAGGGGAGGAAGCAGCAGCAAGCTTGAAGTGTATGACACATCATTTCCCAAAAAGCTACTAGACTGTAGGGATTTCAGAGGCGGGACCAAACATTTTCCTGTACGTTTATTGAACACTGTACCGGTAAAACTTAGAGGCCTGGCAGTTGGGAATTATTTCCTTACTACTGATAAAAATGAATATTCTCAAAAAGAAGCTGAGCCCTGCCAGCCTGTGCAATGTCACTGATGGAGGAGTTCCAGGAACAGTCGCCGGGGCAGTATGTCCCCAGCAGCATGGCAATGATGCAGAGAGGGAGAGACCCAGACAAGCCATGCAAACGTATATACCTACGGCAAAACCCACAGCACTGGGATTGACCGGCTCTCGCTGCAGTCAGGCTGATTCTCTTCATCGTCAGCTGAGTGATTTGATGACAACAAAAACCACATGCAAGGTTTATATATGCCCAGACAAGGGTTCTTTGCTGCGAGAGGGTCACGTTGTCACACACCTACAGACAGGGCTCATTGTCCAGGGCAAGCACTGGCTGGGCTGCAATTACAGAAAGCAGCCACAGCCCCAGTCTGTGGTCCCAGAGTTGTTCTCCAAAAATATACAGGCTTAGATAGCTGTCAGCTGCACTCATTCAATCCACAAGCTGCCACCTGCCCCCCGGTTAAGTCACTAATTCAAAGCACTGCTACCTGCGAGCTACCTCTACAGGTTTATTACGCATTGGTGTAAGCAGCTGAAAGATCAACGCTTTGTTTGTCGGTGGAAGCACATGAAATTTGGCAGAAACCCTGCTATCCAGTGGAACAGGGATTAGCTGGGAAGCAGATGTGACTTATTCATGTCTGCATCAGCTTCAGGAACCGTGATTCATGTTACGTGGCGAGGCAGCATTGCAATGCCACAAAGGGCTGTGCAGTTTATCTGCGCTTGGAAGCTACCCTAGTCTGCAAGCTCGTGTAGCAAGACTTGTGATACTTCCCGGTTCTAGTCCCAGACCCGATGCCTCAGAGCTGAAGGCGTTAGAAAGCTTCAGAAAGAAAAGAGAGTTTTAAGCCAAGAAAGCCCGTTTCGAAGGGAAAGGTGAGAAAAATGGCTAAATGCCATGGCTGTGAGCTGTCAGCAGGAATGCATGCAAAATTTAGATGGAGAAAGTAGTCTGAGGTTTGCCTTTGTAGTATGGCTAGCATCGCTTTATGTGATTTTCTGTGTGTGCAGAACTCCAGGCACTCATTGTCGTGATAGGGACCGGAATAGACACTGAACCGCATACAGCACACGTGGATGCAATTATTATGTCTGGAACAGCAACAGCTTTAAGTGACGTTTTGCTAGAGAGAGTGGCTAATCTAATCTCTTCTCCTTCAGTCTGAGCACTGGAACTCACGGGAGAAGAGCCCGCTGAACCAGCGAAACAGAATAGAGAGGTAACAACGCCGGCAATTGGCAAACAAGAGACTTAAAACAAGTAATGTCCTGAAAAGTGAACACCAGCTGTATTCCTGCCAGTAATCCCTATTTGGCAAAAGCCAGGAGGGAAGTTGACAACTGCAAGATGCCAAGAAGAGGAAGAAAAAAAATCGAAAACCCAAATGAGCTTTAAAAGAACTACGAAGTACTCCAGGAATAGGTTTTAAGTGTTAACACGAAAACTGCAGAAGCGCTCTGAGAAAAATGATGAATGAAAACAGCCTTTGACAGGCAGCACACGGTTAACTGCAAATGGCCTAAATTCCACAGGTATAAAAGTGACACTTAACAGGGTCATGGTGCACCTGGGCTTCCAGCTGCACCGCACCTTCTGCTGGCTGGGCTTCCCTCCTCTCCAAGGGGAAAACCCTGATCATTCCCCACCACCACCCACGCTTGCTCTCCCCGGGTTCTGCTTACTTTCTGCTGCCACCCCTTTTCCAGTGAGGTTACTGCCTGCACCCCTCTGCCCGGGCAGCAGCATCCCTCTGGCCATGGACAGGAGCTTGCAGACGGGCTGCGCCGCCCTCCCGAAGCAAGTTATCCCAGTTTCGAAGCGAGTTTATCCCGGTTTTGTGCTTTCCCTGCGCCTCTTCCCTCCCCCATAGCACATGAGGCCAGCTGTTACAGCTTCAACGGCTTTATAGACGTGTACATTGACCTCACGGCAGAAGGCGGGAGACGTGTGGGATACCACAAGCCATCCCCCCCTCCTCCGAAACTGGCAGCGAGACACCTCCCCCCACCCCGTGCACACAGGCGGCGACGCCAGTCTCAAGATTCCCTCCCCATTGTAATTATTTTTGCTCCGCACAGAGATTTATCACATGCAGCTGCCACAAGTTGTTTACAAGACACAAAAGCCATGCAAACAAGGTTGACGAAGCCTGCGTGTGAGCGGTTTTCCCTGGCATAGATTTGTCATACCTCTGAGCTCGCTTACACCCTGGCCGCCCGCGCGGTCTCCATTGCCGCACGGCACTGCCTTCCCTTCGTCTTCGGGGTCAGCCCAAGCCTGTGTTTTCAGCCACAGGTCAGGTTTTGACACAGATGCCTCGCAATTAGGTTTATCGTTGCAGCAAGAACAGCAAAACCACCCATGATTTTCCCCCTTTTTTTTCTTATTCCACAGTAAAAAAACAAGTTTCCTAAAAGAAACTTTTCCTTTGCTCTCCCAAGGATGAGTGACCGGCGCATGAAGCCTTTGGTTTGCTTGGTACTAGCACTCCTGCTCAGTTCGGGTCGTAACTCCACCTGATGCCCTACATCTACCTACCTTTGATAAGTTCATCTGGAATTACTTCCAAGTTTCTGCTACGAAATAATAGGCTCGGGCAAACTTCAATAGCCTGCGCCAAAATTATCAGTGCTAGATTACAGGAAAGCAGAAACTCCCTTTTGATATTATTTCAGTGGGTACTCAATATGAGTCATTTTCTTCCTCCAAGTTAAATAACACCTCAGGGTAGGGAAAAGCTTTTACACAGTGTGCCAGGTGCTACTCAGCCAAAGGGGTTTGGTTTATGACTGCAGCTGAACTTCTAGGTGCAACCTTAACGCAAGTAGTAATTAAAAAAAGGAAATAATTGGCCTCAAGCAAAACTGGTCACAAGTCCGCAGGGTAAGTCAGTCAGCAAAATGGAAATGCAGTGCTCATCACACGGGCAGGACGTCGGTGCTCAGTTACACTAATGCCACTTTGTGTGGCATAATGGTAAATGAAAACAGCGCAGAGACCACAGGCTTTTACTTTCAATGCAAACTGTTAACCTGAATGGCAACAGCTTTCTTCCTCATCCCATTTTCATTTTCAGTACTGCAGCTGTTCTAGTGGAATTAAAGAACTGGTCAGCTCAGCAAGCAAAACTCCATTTATTTTTTTTCTAAACTTGCTGACATTTTTTTTTATTTTAAAGGGCAGGGTAATGAAGAGTAAAGATCTCTGAGAGTGCCCTTTAATGATCAGAGTCCCCCACTTTTTCTCTATCCCACAGCACACCAGCAACCTGCTTTGGGAAAAAAAAAAAAAAAAAAGATGAGAAAGTCAAACAAATCAAACAATGCAAACACATTTGCATGACATTGTTTTTCCTTCATCAATGCTTGAAGCGTGGGTGTAAGGAGTGTTGCAATAAAGTTGCTTCCTGCATGTGGACAAGGAAGCATCTTCCAAACCTTTACCAAAGACGACACTCCTCTTTTGGTGTCTAGCACCCTTTGAGAACATATGCCACAAAAGGATGCCTATTGACCAACTTTTCCCTCAACATTGACCTCACAGTTGCATAAAAGTGTACTTCCGTTTTATTTTATAATTAGCCTCTAAAAAAAAAAAAACAAACAAACAACTAAAAAGCCATACATAGGTATCCCAGGAAAAATAACCTAAAAGTATAAAGTACAGTGTGTCCAAAGGGACAAGACACAAGGCTCTTCCTGGACTTACCTGCTATTCCTTGAAGAAAAAGTATACTGCCAAATCTGGCTATATTTAAAGTTATTTTTTCTAGCTTTATTTCAATAGAAAGTATTTTTAAAAAAATTTATGTACACAGTATGTTAGGATGACTGTGTTACTGAACCTGATGCAGACACGAGTAAGCCAATGTTTATTATTTGCCCCCTTTTTTTTTTTTAAATATAATCACTGATTTTAAACTTGAAGGTTAAAGAAAGGCAGAAGCTCAGGAGAATTCCAAAGAGTACTCTAGAGAACAGATGAAGAGTATTTCTAACACTGAAAAGAGATAAAGGCACAACAAAACAACATGTATACACACTGCAGTCTGAATACTGCAGTCTTCTACTCATGATACCCTTAAATTCCTCAGCTCTCCTGCTTCACAAAGCCCTCCCCCAGCCTCACAAACAGACAACTGGTTTGTTTTTAAGGATTAGCCGGAACTGATTTTTTCCCCTAGAGGTCTCTTATTTCACTGTTGTTGGAAGGATAAGGGTGGGTGACTGACATTCAAGTAAGTTGAAATGTGAGCTGCAAGTCTCCACATTTTTCACTAGTAAGTCATTTTCATAGCAAAGTCCTTTTCAAAAAGGTAACTTAGATTCTGTTGGCCAAAATACACCCCAATACAACAGGGATCTCTTCTGAATCTTAGCCAGTCTTACCCGCTTAAGTATCTTACCAAGACCTGGCTCAGAGAACTCAGATTCCAACCCGATACAGCCTCTTCTATTTCAGTCTACTAGAATTACTGAGTCAAAAACCTTGTCATTGCTAGTCCAAGAAATGTAAAAGTGGGAGACCTTGTCCTCCCCCCTCGGAATTTGTCATCAGTGATGTCTTGGAGCTGTATCACAAAGACCTGCAAAGAACGCTCGCCCCAATCCCTCTTCTGGCCTTCTCATTTCATCTTCAGTACAACTTCCCCATGGGCTGTCACATCTCCCAGCCCTGAAGTATTTCTAGGAGCCAAAAGCTGGAACTCTTAGAAGGGCTTGAGATACCCTACTGAAATTTAATGAGTTGCCTACATAGCTCCCTTTGGCCCCTTTAAAAAATTTCAACATAGCAGAACACGGTCAGGTACTTCTGCCCCACTTTTCAGCATTCCTTTAAACATCTGGTTAACAACAACTGCTAACATAGCTCTCTAAACCAAACAAAGTCAGTATGAGCGCAAAAATATTTCTCACTTCCATTTATTTCAAGAGTTTTCTGCAAAGCTCGTATTCAACAAAAATAATCCGTAGCCATCCATTTTTAAAGAAAATATTTTATTACGTTATGGGAAAAAAGCATAATCATCCAAAGTTTGTATTGTTAAAAAAATTGAAAATTTATTTTAGACAGCGTGTCGGTATATTCTGTTCCACATGAGAATGATAAGAAGACTCTATATCATTACTAGATATTGCACAGTCTGAAAGAAACAAAAACGAATCACATGATCTTGGGAACCATCTCACATTATGAAAAACCTACAAAGAAAACATTAAAAAAAAACCAACCCAACACACAATCCTTTCTTTCTACAGTAGCTTTAAGTTTATAATTCTTGGAATGACCATATTCCACTGAAGACCATCTCAGTGACAGGAAGCTTCATTTCAGCAATCCCTTGTGCAAATAAGATTAATAAAAAAAATAATAATAATGCAGTGAAGTCTTTTGATATCGTGTGGGTGGCAATAACCACACAGCTGTTAGATCCCTGCCTGGAAAAACGAAACGGGGAAGGACAAGGAAGGGGATTTAGGCCATAAGTTTCGCCTGCAACTCCATCTCTGCCGCCCTTTTGAGTGCAACATCCACCAGTAGCTGAAATCCACTAAAATCCTGGTTAAGGTCTGGTGGGGTTGGAGGAGGAGTGTTAAAGAGCCCACTTTGTGCATTTGCACCAGGTCCCAGTTTAGATGCGTCCTCATGGTAGGAAAGGGAGTTGTCTGTGAAGCCGTTGGCCGGGGGCTGCGGCAGGTCCGTGGTCTGGCCTACATCAGCCGGCTGGCAGAAGTGGAACGGGGCGTCTTTCAATGCAGTCACAGTCGTGTGGCAAATCACCGACGGCCGAGCCAGGACTGATCCCGGGGAAGCCGGCTTGGAAGAAGACACAGTCTTGCCAAGCGGTGCACCAGCGGGAAGGAAGGCAGTCTCCTCCAGCAGGGGAATGTAGTTTTTTGTGCTGATGGAAGACTCCACCAGGCTGCCCTCAGGAAGCTTGGTCCCTCGCCGCGAGATAGTGAATTGATTTGGGTCTTTGCCATCCTTCCTCAACATGTCAGGTAAAAGCCTGCGGCGTGCATTGATAAACCAGTTGCAGACCTGGGAATATAATGACATCTTAATTTCTACCTTCATTCATTTCCAACTATGTGCCACTAGAGTCGTTGGGTTAGATTAATGAATCCCTCCAAGCAGTTTCCTTAACTGCAGAACAAAAGAGAGACCTACTGACAAGTTCTGACACGCCTGGCAAAGGCCCTTCCCTTGTCCCAGCTCTACCCCCAGCTCCCCACTCCTGTTACAGAAAGCCCCGGGACATCTGAAGACTGCTAGCCCGAACCGGGTGGCGGGGGGTTTAGCTTTTAACTCTGTGCACACACATTAACCTATTAGCTATTGTTCCCTATGCTTAGGTTAATTAACAACAGGAAAACCTTTTCTCTCTGAAAAGAGAGCCACTCCTCCCACAAATAGTTACTGATTTTCCTTGTTCAACTGACTGTGTCGACAGACATAACATGAATTACCTCATTTAAGTTTGTCCTTGTTTAAATATCAAACCAGTTTCCTGGGCGATACAGGATAGTTTATAGTTCAACGTCTTTTTTCCGTTTACTACATGAAGGAGGTTTTCTTCAGGATGTTACATTAAGGAAATTTTACTTTATAGCCAATTACAGAATTTGTACAAATTAATTAATCTGGAAAAATAAAGCCCAGAAGTGAACAGGAACGCTCTATATTTAGCACCTCTCAAAACCAAACCAGGGTTTACCCAAGTTCTCGTGCAGCCACCTTCCCATGAGGTGGAATGCAGCAGTTGTCAATAGCTATTCCACCAAAGATGATCACAGAAGACAAGATTGATGTGTCCAATAAATTACCTATAGGGACACTTGAAGTCTTTTGGGGCCCAATTCCACAAAAATTAGCATGCATGCTTGAATTCGTGACTGACTGTTCTCCCAGAGAAGCAATTTTATTCCCAATAAACAAAGACCATCCTAGCACAATTCATTTGTATTTCTCCTTACAAGTGCTATCAGAGGGAGAGTGAGTAACAATAATAAAGGAAACCTCACATGCAGTGTAAACATTTGGATCAATGACTAGACCACAGGTAAATTAAGAAGAAAACAGCTCCTGTTGAAGCAAGAACTACTTTTTTTAATACCTGTAGTGTGGAAAGGTGTGTTTGTCGGGATAATAGCGCTTTTTCTTGCTCTGAAGGATAAGCATTGTATCGGTGTTCATATAGCCAGTCCCGAAGAATCTGCACGGATTCCTTGGGCAGGTTGCCACGTCTCCTCCGTTTGCCTGAGCCAGCAGATGAGGAAAGATCCAGTGGGACATCCATAGTATCATCATCCTCTGTTTCACTGCCTGATACTGCAACTACACCTACAATTGTAAGAAGAAAACAACAATCAGCCTCCTAAATCCGTAAACTACTGAGCTCCAGCATCCTATGGTTCAGACACTTTTTATTGCATTAACTGTCTTTACTGTGAGTCACGCTATAGCCTCCCATACAGCAGATTTGTCCTGTAGCGTTAACTTGTCAAGCTGTAGCTTTTCTGTCAGCTGAACAAAAAGTAGCACCAATGATCTGTTCCTAGGGGAATTCTTCTCTGCAAACCCTCATTTTCTTCTTCCCCTGGCAACCTTTTATCTGCTGCATGTTATCAGATAGCTCCTATCTAATGACAATATTGTCCAAATTTGCTTGCTATGGTATGCATCCAACACTTTTCTGCAAGGGTAACTATCCAGTGGCTGGGCAAAAGGTCAATAAGCAAGAACTTAAAACACCCTACTCAAGCAATGGGTTATTTAATTACTTCTTAACATGCTGATGCTTCTCTGATGGGAGAGATAGCTTGTAGATTTTATAAATTAATAGCTCATTCCAGATGTATTAATAAAAAATAATGGAAGAAGACAAGAAGAAAAGTTGTGTCTGTCCCCACCCCCGACTGGAATTTCACTTTGGAAGGAAAAAAAGTGCAGAAACGGAAAGAAACAGGTGCCTAGGAGTCCACCAGTTTATCAGGAGATAGATTTCTTTAATTTAATTGCACTTCTGTATCAAAGAACCACGATCATTTAATGTTTGGGTGGGCTGGTTTGTTTGTTTTAAATTCACCACGTTGCATCCTGATTATTTTTTCAACTTCATGGTTTTCATCTCCTATTTTAATCTGTGGAAATGTGTGTTCTGTGCTACACTTACTACAAAGGCTCCAGATTTGCAAGTTAACTGCATACCTTTTTTCTTCAATATAAAGGAAGGAACAGATTTCAAGATTTGATTATCCCTTTATATATACACACCACACTACTAGTAACACAAAGCTATGGTACGTAAGTAAAATTAAAACAAACAAACAAACAAGTATTCAGTAGTTAGGAAGATTACAATTCTACTCCTTTGGCAGGATATACAAGTCACTAAGGAAACAAATAGTACTGTAAAATACAAAGAAAACCATGCTTTAAATACTCACCAGGTTACAGTCATCAGAAATTTTATGAATCTTACAAACTATATATAAATCCAAATGAAATACCACCCATTTTCAACTAGTACAATACTAACTTCAAGTGAAATTATACTGGTTATCAGAAGCATTTTCTAGAAACTGTAGAAGGAAAACAAGCCCTTAATCTTTCTGTGTTTTGAACTTAGATTGCGGGGGCGGGGGGGAAGAAACTTGCTCATTCCTAATATCAAAACTGAAAATCTTAATAGTAAAAACAAGTTAAATGTCAAAAGTAAAATTTTTATGTGAGCAACCACCCATAATTCAAAAATTCTGTTCAAGGGAACAAAGTCAGCCCTAAAATACAAGAGGTGTGCCCATGAAAATATAAAACTATATAAAGCTACAATTATATCCACAAGTAAAGAAATAGAAGGAATTAATGTAATTAAAAAAAAAAAACAAAAACAAACCACACCAACCTCCCCTCCAACATAAAGAGAGAGAGAAAGAGAGAGGGGTGCATGTGGAAGTTTTCCTTAATACTTGGAGGGGGCGACGACACAGGAGGACCTCCTTCCCCACACTTTCAAACTTTAGCCAAAGCTGACATGGTAAATTATTCTTTCCTTCCCCTATTTATGAATAGCTCCAACATCCTTACATTTAGTTTAAGATGTCCAAATTTCAATGCATATTTTTGATATGCAAGCATTCCCAGCAGGATGACCAATCTGCAGTTTGCCTGGCATAGTGACTTCAGTAACTTTGTGTTGTTTTCATTCTCCCAACTGCTGATTTATGTAACAGATAACACCAAACTGACATACCAAATTTCTCCTGTGATGATTAGCTACATAAATTATCCAGTCATGGAACAGGAACAATAGGACAATATTTAAATAGTCAACACAAGATAAACTCTAAATTATGTAAACAGGTTCTTAATTCATGTAGAAAGTATGTCAAGTTTGCTTTAAACTGATTCCGAGCAAACTGCTTTGTATTTGTCATAGCTTCACGGAAAGTGCTGTCACGCTTGCAACCTAACCTGAGAACAAGCCTCGCACAATGGGCTCCTGGAGCCATAAGGAACATTTCTTGGAACAAAGATCCTGCACGGGCAACATGATGGCTCTGCAAAGCAACTCATCCCTTTTAAATTGAATTTAAAAACTAGCTAAAACTAGCCTACGCTATTCAGACAATGTCTTCAAGTGAACTGTTCTTGTTTGTCAGAAACCAGAAGTATTGCAGCACTTCGGTGGGTTGGGTTTTCTGTTTGTTTTTAAATATAATAGTCAGCAAGACAGGACCTTGGAAAACAGGGAGAGGCAAACAGGCTGGAAATAAGAGGGAAGAGAAGCCAAAGAAACTATTCCTATGAGAAAGTTAGGTGTCTAATGGTTTGAGAGCCATATTTATGTGGCATAGCAAAAAGTCCTCCAGACACACACCACCCCATCTGGAGTAACCTCTGCAAGGTCTAACACACAGCAAAAAGACTCCACGGGAGCCTCTCTGAATTTGAGAAAACTGATTTGACAGCAAAACTTCTTCTAGAAGGACTGTTGCTCTTTTTCGCCCGAAAAAGAAAAGCCACAAAATACTGTCTGAAAGCCAGAAGCATAAAAACGTTTCTCTATTTTGCAAACATGATCTTTTGCTAAAGTAAAAGTTGCCATCTGACTAACCATAACCTATCTAGCAAGGAATGAGTCAACAACGGAGCCCGCCCTTTGACCCGCTCACTTAGTGTGTCATATTAATTGACACAGTAAGTTAGTGACACAAAGCAGGTTTTGGTTAAGCAGGAAACTCAGTGTAGTACAACCTTTCCTCATTTAAATGAGCTCATTTAAATAGCTGATCAGCCCTCTGAACCTGTGGCAGATCTCTCCGGCGCGGTACAGAGCGAGCAGCAACAGGAAGTCATGGCTAGAAATCTTGCACTACCCCAGCTGATATTTTTTTACTAGAGCAGGAGCCACGTTGTTGCTGTCAAGGCTCTGTTTTCATTAAAGCATTCCTGCTGATTACAACCCAGCTTTGTTTTTCCGTCTTGTTAGTAATCAGGCTATTCGCTGCTGGTTTCCTGTTTTAACAGGGCCCAACTGAAAAGGCTTCTGGCTAGGCTCCACGACTGGACCATTGGCTTGCTGTTATTTACACCCAGAATAAAGGCCTGTGGACACGACGAGTAGCCCCAGCTGACCTACTAATTTATTTCGTCTTAAAAGCGGGCTAGCGACAAGTTATTTTATGTCTTCTCCTAAATACACTTAACCTAAAGAGAAAAACTGCTTTTATAGGACTAGATTAAAGCAGCGTGAGTTCAGTTGCAGAGAGGTCTGAGAAACAATACAAAATCCCAGTTCTCCACTCCCGCCATCAGCACTTAGATGAGCAGTCCACGCTATTAATGACCTAAGAACTACATGATCGGCATCCCTTCTTTATAAATTACTTCATCCTCCTGGCTTCCCAGCTGAAGTCATATACATGATTGAATGCACCGTTGCATCATATCACAGCCCAAAGACTTTACAGGTCCTTCCGTAATCAGCTCAGGGAATATTACACCTAGGATCTCGAGTCTAGGCTCACCACCCAACCGTTAACAGCTTGAAACAACTTGAGTAAAAGTACATCAATGACTAAAGTCGATTTCAAAATAAACTCCTGCTACTTCAGAAGGCATGCTGAAATACTTGGAGGGGGAGGACAAAGTATTTAGAGAGGCTGAGAGAAATGAAATGGAAGTTAAGCAAATGAAAAATTTAGGCTGAGTATCAGGGGAAAAAAAAAAACAACACACAACTATCCCATTGTGTCGAGGAAGAGCTTCACAGAGGAAGTGGCAGAAGCCAATTGTTATTCAAAACAGGACAAAGTATACCACAAGGAACAATCTCTGCCCTCCAGAGAGGGGATGGACAAAAATCACCTTACTGAAAACCTCCACCCCCTTAGGGTTCTCTGAGTTTATTAAGACGGATTTTTTTTTTTTATGAGCACAAACAAACAGAACCAGTTCCCATTTAAGGCCCCGATCCTGTTGTAACCAAGTTCAGTAGGATTCCTCACATGTATAAACTTGAGCACATGCCTGTGTCTTTGTGAGCTTGTATTCCAAATCAACTAATTAACAAGCTGAGTATGTTCAGTGTGATTGCTATCACGTTATTATTTGTAAATTAAACTATCCACAGAAGAGTCCTCGAGGTTTTAATCCACAGCCTGTTAACTAAAAAAAAAACCCAAACAAAAAAACACCAACCAAAACAACAACCAACAAAAAAATCCAACACACAAACAAAAAAACTAACTAAAACTTAATGTGAACTTAAAAATCAACAACCAAAATAAATTAATTTAAAATTATTCATAAGTAACCAAGAACTACAAGGATGCAGAAAGGAATTTCCACAGTTAAAAAAAACACAACTTTTTCCTCTGAATAGGTTTCATAATTGAGGAACCAGCTTATTTGTTCTCCTCTGCATTTCACAGAGGAGATCTATCGCTTCTAAAGCAGACAGACTTGGCTATGCTATACATTTTTTTTCTTTAAACGGGATTTTTCTAGGAGTGCAAGCAAGAAATCTGTAACAAAGTCACTCTTTGAAACTTCTTGAATGAGCCTGAAATGCCAGGAGGTCACAAATAACTACAAGCCCAACCTTTAATAAAACAAAGGCACCCTAGCCCTAACATCTTTTTAAAAGTTTCTTTCTTTGTCCCCTCACCTTTTAATTTCTGCCACGCAAACCCCAGGCCCATGGCCCCTCTCAAAAGTTCTCCCTCCCGCCTGTCACCTTTCATTGTTTCCATTGTTTCAGCCCAGGACTTGCAATCCTCAAAGCAGATCTTCCCCTCCACCCCTCTCTCTCTCACACACACACACACACACAAAGCCCTACACATGCATACCTAGAAACTACGTCAGCGTTTTTCACACGCATTTATTTCGAAGGTGGCAAGAACAACAGTTGAAAGTGCAGGGAGTTTGGTATTTCACCAACCAGCAGCTGCCCTCGGGGAGAGAAGTCTGAACAATGGAAGCAACAGCAGACAGGAAACCAGCTCACCACTGCTGTGCAAATAGGGAGCATAGGAATGTCCTAAAAATAACTGGGCTAAAGTAATTCAGTGAAACCATAAAAAAAAAAAAAAAAAAGAAAAAATACCAAACCTGCTTGCAATAAGGTTAAGAATCTCAGCCTACCTAAGACGACTGAAACATTTTAAAGTGGCTGCTGTCACTGTCTCCAGGCTCAGCCGGTGGAGCTCGGTATGCAGCACATGTTGTAATCTAAAAATCCGTGTAGTTGGCTCGCAGGCTGCAACGCGCCCTGCGCGCCCGGCTCCTGCGGCAACTCCGAACGCTTCGCTTCTAACCACCACCCTGCCCACCGTTTAAACTTCGTCTTTGTGCCTTAATTCCCTTTGTGTGTGCTCCCCTTAAATGAGTGGCACGTCCAAAGCTTCTTACCAGGGCTACAAACCATATTAGTACATGGCGTTTCCAGCAGCCCGATGATTTCACGAACGACATATGCATTAATTGCTTCAAGGATATTAACAATGAGACAGGCTGCTCTACTATAGAGCCGCAGGAATGCGTAGTAGGGGAAAACCAGCACAACTCTGGAGTACTGAACATGCGCACTGCTCCCCTCTAACCCTCCACTTCGGGTAATTTAATGGTCTTTGAATGCAAAACACCCTTCATCCACGCTACGGACTGGTAAATCGCAACAGAACAGATCCTGCTTTGCTCTAAACTTCTTTCCAGCCAGCGCAGATGTGTTAAATCTGAAAGCACGTTCCGCGTTCTCGTGGCCAAGCTCCAATTTAAAGGCACTTAAAGCACCACAAGCGAAAAGAATTAACAATCCTCTTAACTGTAAAGTTTGTCCGTTTGTAAATCAACACAAAGAAAATTTAAAGAGCCTTATTTTTAGAGCAGGGAAGGAGTCTTCCTCCTTTTAATCGTAACTATGTCGAAACTTTGTACTTTTTTTTTTTGTTGTTTTAAGGGATAAAGGGAACGCAGCAACTTTCAGCAAAACCAGGCGGCCGAGAGCGCCGATGGGGTTTGAGCCCCCCCCCGCCGAGCCCCCCAAGCCCCACGCCGCCGCGAACAAAGAGCTGTCCGACGCCGGCGGGTCGCGGCGCTCCGAGTTGCGGGAGAGCTCGCTTTCCAAGCCCCAAGTTGGGAAAACGACCCGCACCCTCGCCCCTCGTTACCGGGACGGCGGGGCTGTGTATGGAAAAGCGGCAAAAAGCGTTTTAGGGGAGGGTAAGGGGAAGAGGCTCGACGGAGGGAGCGAAAACAAAACTTTGCGAAGGCACAATGCGGTCGGCTGGACATGTTTTTGACAGGGAGCCAGCGGCGCGGAGAGGCGGCCGTCTCCAAACAACA
>VYZM01023046.1:175429-219909 GCA_013398915.1 Dromas ardeola | reverse complement strand
GTTCCCCTCCCCCCCCCCCCCAACTTTATAGGATGTTATGAAAGTAAACCCACTGGTGTTTGTGGAACTCTCAGATGCCATTGAAATGTTTGTGAGAAAATTTATCCCTTTATATTCAGAACAGAATTAAGTAGTGCACAGTAAGTTAAGCAGGTCATACCTTCAGCAATGAGAATAAAGCAATGTAGCAAATAACTCTTCTTCCAGTGAATAAATCTGTCCTAGGCATGGGAAAATGGGAATCGCTCCTATGGTTCACACCCACTCTTCACCTTTTCTTATCCATGACTTTGACTAGTCTCAAATGTATCAGAGGAAAAGGAGAGGCTACAGAAGGCAGATGTGAGGTAATCTTTTCCCACAAATGTCCCATCCAAATCTTTTAATAGTTCGATACAAGTACTGGAGCAATACTTTAATAAAACTTCAAATTTTGTTGACTGAGATAGCTGGATGGTCTTTATACTGGTATAAAAGTTTAATATCTCTACACCATTAAAACTCTGTAACGGCAGTCAGCAGCAGAGTAGCTTGTTGAGTTGTGAAATACATAAAAATGCATTTCTTTTTTGCTTTTTTTCTTACTTGTCTATTTCATTGAATATCTTCTTGTGCTTTGAAACAATAAAAACAGAAGTTCCTGTTTTTTACCTTCTGTGTACGGTTCATTATTTTATATACTTTCATCATGTCTGCTCTCTGAGATGAAATTTTTCACTCTTCTCAATCTCTTTTCCTAAAAGAATTATTCCCAGCTTTTGATCGTTGCCGTGGTTCTCTCCCAAGTCTATTTAGTCCTACAATATTCCATTTTTCAATAAAGGTGACTTTTGCAGCATGCAGTATTCTAAGTAAAGTTATGCCTCTGATTACAATATATATGTATTTGATATTACTCCCTGACCTATTTATTATGGAATCCAGCATGTTAGGCTTTATCTTTGGCTGCTGCTACATACTGAGCACAGGGCTCTATCAACTTTGGATGTTATATAGCTTGTTTGAAGTTTCTGTCGTGCATGCTTTGATACTCATCTTGGTGCTGAATTTCTTTTGTCATTGCATCGTTCATTCATGTAACAGAAATCACACTGAAGTTAGTCACAAATCTCCCTTTTCACAAATATATTTTTGATAGCTGCAGACTCTGGCATCTCACTATTCTTTATGTGTCCCTATTTCTCCCTCTCTCACTAGTCTGAGTTAATATATTAAAGAACACTGAACTGAGTATAGGACCTGGCAGCACTCTGCTGTTAACCTATTGTCACAATAAAAACCAACCATTTGATCTTACAGTTCGATTCTCTTGCTCCAACCAGATATTCAGTCATGACAATCATTTGCCTTTTTCCCTAGCATCTTAATAGTTTCTCCAGTAGCTCCTTGCGTGGAACCTTGTCAAAAACCTTTTGGAAATCTAAGTAAATTATGCCTACCAGCTGTACTCCCATAATTAGAGCTCACTTTGCCACCTTTGTGCAAGGGCAAAAAGGGTAAATCAAAGTCCTGAGGACAATCATAACATTTCAGAACTGCGTAATAGACTCTGCAACTTGAATATGCTTTTCACTTTTTTCTTTTCTTTTTTTTTTTTTTTTTTAATGTGGGCGTTCTTGTGGTTATCAAAGCTCAAACAAGAACAAAAGCCCTAGGAATTCCTTATATAGAATCACCCTGATTCCTGTCTGTCTTATGAGGTATTGGTAAGAATCAGGTTCCCAACCTTTTGGCTCTCAGCATGGGCTTTAGTATGGGCTCGAGGTAACGGGTAGGAGTTATTCCTGATGAGGATCAGCTGCTGGAGCAATCTGTACTTGCTGCTGGCGCTTCCAGACATTTACTGGCAAAGGGGAGCAATGGCTTCTCTAGCCTAGCAGGTTCTAGGGCCGGATCTCTCTCTGGGGCCTCCTTCAGCTCTTCCTTGTGCCAGCCCTTGCTCCCTCATCTCCACATGGTTCTCCCCCATGTCTGTGCCTCAGTATATAAGCAAACAGAAACAGAATATTATGATTACTGTAGTGGCAACTTAAGTGTATGTAGTAGTGTTAGTTATAAGACAATGCAGAAACTTCATTAAGTGACATAATCACTTATGCTGCAAGACTAAAAGCTGTGCAGCTACTCTGGGGAGTGGTTTATGAAACTTGCATTAATGTAAAAGCAATTTCATCTCCACAGTTTGAAGTCAGACCACTGTGTAAAATTAAAATAAGTGAATTATAGATTTAATCTTTCTTGGAGTAATAGTGTTCACTTTCAGGTTTTAACTAACATAAAAGTTTGACAAGGAATAGACTTCATCTTTTCCTTCCAGTTATGCAGAAATGATAGGTTTTGTCCACCACATGTGCATCTCATAACTGCTTTGCCCTCTTGTCTAAGAGGGGGGCTCTGGCTCTGCTATTTTTTGTGGTGCACAAGTGAGCGTATCGAAATCAGGATGACAAATGACATGATCGTTGACAGTCTCAGTTTAGCTCAGGAACTTGGGGCGTGCAAGGAAACAGATCCCTCATTCCTGAAATTTGAAACTGGGGGTGCAATTTTGCAGTTTATGTAATCAGTTTTTGCTTATCTGTAAGAAGTTAAGCAAGTAAAGCGGGTACAGCTGACCAAAAAAAATGTGGTTTTAAGGGGGTTTGGTTTGGTTTTCTTAATTGTGTGCTGACTAACTTGCTTTTACCACAGGCTGGTTAGTGCATACCGAAGAGAAGGCAGGAGGTTTACTGTGAGGCGCCCTAAGCAAGAGTGACCTCACTTAGCTGACCTTATCTAAGCAAATACTAGAATGTCTATCTCTGCTTAAGGTTTTGCATCAGCAAACCATATCTAACTGTACCAAAAATCACTGTATGAAGCGACAAAAACAAAGCCTAAGAGATGTCTACACTTGTTAGCTGATTTTTTTTCAGGGCAGAATGTTAATTTAAAATTAAATAACTCTTTCTTAATAACTGTATTTGGGCACTTCTGTTCTCTTAGTGTAGTCTACTCTAAACAAAATAACTTAACGATCAGCCAAGTATTTGCTTGGTTGAGTCTACGCTAGAAGTTTGTTTTGTTTTTTAAGAAGTATATTTCAGAACATTGTCTCTAAAGTTATTTTTGTCCTTACAAAACAAGTTTAAGTTTGACTTGCAGAAGGACAAAAAATGGAATCATAATGAATGAAATTACACTAAATATTATTCAGTATAACAAAAAATGACATAATTGGTTTTCTTTAGAAGAAAAGCCTAACTTGGAATACTTGTTATGCCTGTGAACTAAGGAAGTGATTGTACCATATCTTAATACTTTGGGAAATAGAAAGTTCTTGCTAAAGATGCACTGTCACCATTCCCTGTCACTAGGGTGAAAGGTTTATGTAGGAAATAAGGATGCCTTCTGGGACCGCAGGTTTTCCATATCTTTTTAGCACAATACAAATGTGGATGTTATGTATTAGGTACAATAATATACAGAAAAACTATTCAGCTGAATAACCTCATGTTCAACAAAGATTGAAAAGGATGCAGACTAGTTAAAAAACAGTGAGATTTTATGACAGGCCACAATTAAACGCTATATACTAAGTTTAGAAAAGCTTTTGCTGCTGTCTCTGCTGTACTTGCTCTGAATATATGCTGGGAGCTTTATTTTCAAAGTTGTCAGCTTTGTACTTTTATAGGTATTGCATCCACTTTATTATTTTTGCTGCTGTGATCGTTTTATTATCTTCGGTGTTATGCAATTTAAAATTAATGCTTAAATTATTCTAAGCTGTAATTTTCACATATTTAAGGGCAAACAGAACATTGTTTCAATATTATAGAATCGTTACAGAGATTTTGAGTGACCACTCAAATGTACAGCGTTATGGCACAGCTTCATCAATTGAACATGTAAACAAGCTATTAATGTTATTTTATTTACTGAGCATTTATGTAGGTACTATCAGCTGAAAAAATTCAGTGCCTGCTTGAGAGGCCCAGCCTTAAGGAGCAAATCTGTAGAAGTAGGAACTACTGCATCTCTCTTCTAGGTGATACCGGTGAGCTGATCTTTTCACCTACCTGGAGCCATGAAAAGGATGTTTGATGACTAAAGAAAAGGGTTAAGTTTTCACTGCTGAAAAAGGCATGTAAGGTTTTTAAAGTGTCAGGTAATGGGTGTTAGCTACCTTTCTATAAAATCCTAGATACAGCCTGAGGCCTTAGTCTTCTGAAGGCAAATGCACATTGTGATGATTTGGGGCTGTGCCTATCTGCAGTTACGATTTAGGGCACCAAGGAAGATCGCTAAACCTGCATGTGGCCCATCCAAGCATGAATATTAGGAGACAATGAGAGAGCTACAGTCTAAGGAAATTAATTTCACCAAGTTTTTATTGTTTTTTTTGGGAGGATCACAGCAATTGGTTGGGGGCTTCTGCTCTCTGAGCCTCAGTATTTCTGTACTCGGGAATATAAGTGAGGTGCCGGTGTGTGATTTTAAAACCCATATCCTAAAGGTTTGCAGATAAAGGAGGGTTGATCAAGGGAGAAAAGCAGGAATGCATGCTATCTGTGTTCAGTGACACTGACGTTTCTGAGTCTGCATGAGGCTTTCTGCTCTGTGTAGTGTGCCCTTCCTACACATGATCAGCAAGTCCGGCACTTCTTAGGAGAGCATTGTTTTGGATTTATAGGATCCAGCATGATGTAGGGAAAGGGTTACTCACTGAAAGAAATAGACCAGTTAGCCAAAAAAAAAAAAAAGCACCTAAACTCCATCAGAAAAATGAGACATAATTTCGTATAAAATTATTTTGTCTACGTCAGGGTATTTCTTGTGAATGCTGAAGTAAAATGATGCAGCCAACAGAATTGTAATTTTCGGGGTTTTCTTTTAACTATGATGTGTTGGTGAAGAGTAAACTGCAACTCGGGAGCATCCCCAGGGCTGGATTTTTGGAACATGGTACTTAAAGATATTCCTGACAGTCCATAAGCACCTTGAGACAACTAGTTTGTTTTGTGAAGGCCTAAGGCAACCCCTCACCAAGTAATCTTTCACAATGTCAAAAAGTGAACGTGAGTGTTCATGGATCTCAAAACACAGTGACCCTGTGTATATCCATCTTGGGCACAGTATGGGACCTGTGGCAACACTTAACTTTAAGTAGTTTGAGAAGCCTTAACTTACGTGAAGTGAATGGCATTGTGACAAGGCCATTATGTCTTCTAAGCATTTTCTTTTGTAAAATTTGGGTGTTTTTAGAGAGTAAATGCTCAAACCATCCTTCACATAAATATTTTTGTGGTAGTCTTTATGATTTTGATCTTCTTCAGGAGTCTTTAAACAGTTGTCTCAAATGCCAGAAATCATGGGGACATTTTCAGTACTTCATGGGTGCTTTGTGGCCTGCATAATTGGCTAGGTGATAAGAGTCATAGCTAATTGTTCTTTGTCCTGCGGTAGGCAGAGCCACATTGTTCTTTCAGAGAAGTAGGGGATAACTGCCCTGGTAACTCAGGGAAAATTGTGGTAATGCATTAGGAGACACTGAAGGTACAAGTATTTGAGCTTGGATCCTCAGTGTAAAGTGCGTACTTTAGCAGCTTGACTGAAAGCAACCTTGGGTTGAATACTAAAATTACAGTGTGGAGATTTCATGTCTTGATAAGAAGGGGTCTCAGGACACTTAAGGAAGAAATTAAGCTAGATGAACAAACTGTGTATACTTATGGAGCAAACATAAGTCTTTACACAGCTGTTAATCATCTGTTGATCTGTTAACTGTTAAAACACGAAAATATGTCTTTCCTCCTTCCCTTGCAGTTAAGAGGCATAGTAAGAGCTACACATCCTAATACCAGTAAATATCAGAATCTCATATAGCTGCCCCACCTCTGCACTCCTTATGAGGTGTAACAAGACATGACAAAGTCTCCTGAGGAGCTGTAATTGAATCACCTGGATGCTAACAGTCTTATGTAGGATCTTCAAATGGCTGAGGATCTGACTTCAGCCTTTCAGAGTTAAACCTCAGGTGTGGAGCTGTTTTGATTAACTGGTTAGTCCTGAAAGGTGTAACAGGAGGCTACGGCAAGTTCGAATGACTTTCAGTCTTTGTGTTGAATCGTTTACAACTTCACAAGGTGTTAATTGTCTGTTTCACCTGTGTGCAGTTAGGGGAGATGATTGACATCTGTTTCAATCTCTTGCAAGTGTGCCCGCAGTCTCAAAATCTAAGCAAGCTGCATACAGCTAGGTCCTGACTAGCATTTCTATTCTTAAATTGCGTTAGTTGAAGATTGAGTAACTTCCCCTTTGAAGATGGAACCTTTTAGCCTTAAATGTGAAACGAAAATGTTGAAAGTTTCAAAAATCCCGTATTTATTTTTTCTTGCTAATTGAAAGCTAATTGTTAATGAACCAATGAATGTGTTCTGACTTCTCTGTGAAGAAGCTGCTGCCAGGTTTAATAAGAGATAAATCATGTATATCTGCAGTAAACTCCAGGGGACACACAGCACTTTGTAACTCTATACTGTCAAATGCTTAACCTATATCTATTCACGGTTAACATAACATGCCTAACTCATGCTAAAATATAGAAGTGCCCAGCCGTGCGTGATTATGTCATGTGGTTAGCCGGAACCATGCTGCCACGAGCAGTGCTGGTCAGGAGGCCAGTAGCGCAATAGTTGCTTCTGGTGAATCTTATTTTTCCTTCTAGAATAAAGAGCCTTTTAGTCAACAGTGATAACTAGATAGATGCTACATTGTATGTGATGTACAACACTGAAACGGACATGAAATCTAGGGCCAAACTGGCATTAAGTACTTACCCTCGCTGAGAGTTTTGAAAATTTTTTGGGAAAAGAGGGAGTTTATGCAATGCATGGGCTTACAATCTGTGTTCAGTTACAGAAGTGCTGAAATAAATTCAGTCCCCCCATTTTCTTTTTAGTTCCTCTCTTTAAACTGAAGTTTTTATCTCGTTCTTTAACACAGACACTGAACCACATATTTGAGAGAGATAGACGTAAGGATTACATAAGAGACAGTACTCATTGCTTGTTAATTAGTCTGGTGGTAGTAAGTGTCATCTTCCAAAACATGACTTCTCAAATTGGTTTTTCAAAGTGGAAAAGCTATTATTCACTCCAAATAATGATGTTAAATGACGTTGTATTACACAGTGTTTTGTTAAATGCAGAAGTTTAAACAAAGCTTGTTCTATGCTATGGAGAAAAAACACTGAGAGAAAACTGCTGCTTTCTTACAGTGCTGTACTGTTCTTGCTTTATTTCACAGTAATACAGTTAATGTATCTATAGTCTTGGTATGAAGGCATGACCATTGCTAATAAAACAAAATTTAATTTCATGTGTAGATCCTACCAATCTAAGAGGAGATGAATAATAACACAGGGTACATTTATCTAATTTTTTTTTTTTTCTGCCTGGTGTTAATATTACAGAGCACTTCAGACTGATGTTCTGTTCTATATGTGTAGGTATGTCCTGGGCTTACGAATACGTATGTGCTTCGAACATATATACACAATGTAGTAACCGGTACTGACCTTCACTGTTGGTGTAAATCTTAGCAGAAAACACAAAGCAGACAACATTAAGCACTGTTTGCCTACATCTGTATATCTCTGTGTGTGTAAATATGCACACGATGCTGTTAGTTATATAACTGATTCTTGACAATGGTATTTTGTAAATGTTCCTTGTTGTCTTACTACATTAATAATAATAATACATGTGCAGATGGAAGATACTGTGTTGCAAATTTGGTAACAATATTATTTTTGGAAGGCTTCGCAAATGGAATGCCTAGCAGAAGTGATCATTCTGGTGTGCGTGTTGTGCCGACATCTGCTGGGAACTGAGGCGTTTCTGTAGACTGGCCAAAATTTAAGTCCTGCCCAAGTGACACATGCCATGCTAAATTAATTTTGAGCCCTGATAACAATATGATTTTGTCATTGTGGCATTCCTGCTTCACTAATTAGCTGAGATGTGAGGCTTAGTGTTGATGAAACACCACACTAATGTAGCTATACTACTTTTCACTCTCATGTCCATATAACACAGTGTTATGCATAACAGCTGCGAAAAAAGTCACGCTGATGATTATTTTTGGCAATACACTTTCCCTGAAGCGGCCAAACAACTTGGTAACTGCTGTTTCAGAAATACAGTGCCCCTGTCAGAAATGTCCATTATACTTCAATAGTGTAACATTGAGTACAATTAAGATAAGGCTTGTTGGTGGCCCAGTGTCAGAAATAGCTTAAGGCAGCAAAAAAGGCAAGCAGGTGTTGGTGGAGATAAACACAAGACCACCTGGGACTGCAGACTGCATGGCCAAGTAAGCTTCTTTGAGTGGGGGGGCTCAGCATTACTCAAGCAGCCACACTTAGTGTTTAGATGGTCTTACAGTTTGGAAGTGAGGCTGGCCGAGTCCAGATTGATGGAAAAACCTCCATGGACTTAAGTGAGGCAAGGTGCTATAACTTCTAGTTCTGCTAGCATTCAAAGATGCTGCACTTCTCATTAATTTAATTTCTGCAATATGAATGGACCTGATCAGCAAATTAATAAAGTGTAACTTGCTTTGACAGAGCCAGAGGGTGATATAAGAGAGATATACTGGAGACAGGAGAATGAGACATGCCTCACATGTTTTCCATTTCGGAGCTGAGCTCTGGTGACAGTGAGAGTGTTGTGACCCTTAAGTAGCTAGGCAAGTGCAGAGCCCTAGTGTTGGTGGGGCTGTGAAAGGGCTACCAAGGGAAGGTGAGGGCCAGCAACAGCTTTCAGTCCTGGCACCTTCCATGTGGGAGCAGTTGCTGGACATTTTCAATTTCAAGTTTAGAACCAGGTTAAAATCTGACGTCTGGGCACTAGTGGTTATGTTGTGTCTCATGGCTGGATGTAATCTTTTTCAAGCTGTAACTGCTGTGATCACTGCTAGTGACAAAACAGGATCACCAACTCTACAAGCTTTGATAGCCATCAAAGTACAAGTTAGTAAAGCAGGAGTCAGAGATCAGAACCTGTTCTGTCTTCAGAGTAAGTATGTGGAAATTGTGACATCACTGAATTAAGTAAGGACATCTAAAATAACCCTCTTATGTTTTGTGGAGCAACATGAGGACCTGAATGTCCTAACTTCCTTGCAAATATTCACTCATGTTAATTTTAAAATACATCAAAATTATCTCCATGGCACTTTCAAGAGAAAGGGGTTATCCTCCATTCTCAGCACCAAAGCAAGAGGCAAAAACACACAGCTCTGGGAGCTCCCAAATTGACAGTACCAGAGGTTCATGGATAATCTTTGACTTGAATATTATGGTTTGTTTTAATGTTTCATAACCATATTCTCCTTGATCTGCAAGTCTTTACGTAGGCAGTTCTGTGCTTTGAATGTATAGGAACAGCCATTTCTTCAACTAGTTTAAGGAAGAACTGATTTCCATTACTTACTCAAAATTAAGAAGAAATACTTCCAACAACGTAGTTGAAGGCATCATTATATTATCAGCAATTGAAATAAAAGCCTTGTCATCAGTTACCCATAATTTAAATACTGTAATTAAAAAGGAGAGGTAGACAACTGAACGTATGTCATGTTTCAACGCCAGTCAGCAACTAAGCCCCATGCAGCTGCTCGCCCACTCCCCCCATAGTGGGATGGGGGAAGAGAATCAGAACGCGTGGGTTGAGATAAGGACAGTTTAATAGGTAAAGCAAAAGCTGTGCACGCAAGTAAAGCCAGACAAGGAATTAATTTCATCACTTCCATCGGCAGGCAGGTGTTCAGCCATCTCCAGGAAAGCAGGGCTCCATCATGCATAATGGTTACTTGGGAAGACACATGCCATAAATCTGAACGTGTCCTCCCTGCCTTCCTTTTTCTTCCCCCAGTTTGATATGCTGAGCTTGATGTCACATGGTATGGAATATCTCTTTGGCCAGTTGGGAGGAGATACAGCCGACTCCAACTGACCAAAGGGATACTCCATACCCTGTAAAATGTCCGCCAAGTTCATTTAATCCATTACTTTGGTCTCCATCTTTTATGGTGGTCACTCAGGACAGGAGAGGCAGTGTGTTGCATGGAGTTATTGGGCACTAAAGCCAGCTCAGGTGGGGTCACTGCTGCACTTGCACTGCTTCTTGTAGGTCATGTTCTCCATTAGTTCAGGTGGTTCCTGCTATAGTAACGCCTATAACATGCAACTCAAATAAGGAGTTATAGCAACATAAAGGTATACACATTACAATCTCCACCCCGGTCCCTCTGGGAGATGTTACAGGGTTTAACTTTACAGTTAACTCCTCCCCTTGCTCCTAGCCTGGCTAGCAACAAGGGGTTCCTGCTATAGTAATTCCCATAACATGCAACTCAAATTCCAGGTTTAACTTTACTCCTGATTACCCTACCTCCTCTCCCTCCCTGGGTGGCGCAGGGGGATGGGGAGTGGGGGTTACGGTCAGTTCATCACATGTTGTTTCTGCTGCTCTTTCCTCCTTAGGGGGAGGACTCCTCACACTCTTCCCCTGCCCCAGCATGTGGTCCCTCCCACGTAGAGACAGTTCTCCACAAACTTCTGCAACGTGAGTCCTTCCCACAGGCTGCAGTTCTTCACAAACTGCTCCAGCATGGGATCCTCCATGGGTAGATCTCTGCTCCACTGTTAACATCCATGGGCTGCAGGGGGACAGCCTGCCTCACCATGGTCTTTACCATGGGCTGCAGGAGAATCTCTCCTCTGGTGCCTGGAGCACCTCCTCCCCCTCCTTCTTCACTGACCTTTGGTGTCTGCAGAATTGTTTTGACTCAAGTTCAAACTGGAGGTCTGTCCTGTCCAGTACTGCAGCACAGAAGCAGGGATGCCCTGGCCACCTGCCAGGCCAGGTGCATTGCCATTGCTGTTATCAAAATGTTCCCAGGTGCAGCAAAGTAAGATGGTAAGCAGTACATCAGTAGGGCAGCAGAGAAAGCAAAAAGCAGCCACTAACGAGTACAAGACTCCAATTTGCAGTAAGGCAAGCAAGCTCCATGACAAGCACAAGAGCCTGCCAATTAATAGCTATAGCAATAGTTATAGCAATAACAGCTATAAATTTGATCTAGCACATTCCAATCAAATCTGTCATTATCTTGAACCCTTGGAGCCCCATGTTGGGTGCCAAAAAGGACTGTCATGGTTTAACCCCAGTTGTCAACTAGGACCACGCAGCTGCTCCCTTACTTCTGCACCCGCCCCCTAGTGGGATGGGGAGAAGCATTGGAAAAAATAAGGAAAACTTGTGGGTTGAGACAAAGACAGTTTAATAAGTAAAGAAAAAGCCACACACACAAGCAAAACCAAACAAGGAATTAATTCACCACTTCCCATTGGCAGGCAAGTGTTCAGCCATCTCCAGGAAAGCAGGGCTCCATCATACATAACAGTGACTTGGGAAGACAAAATGACATGAGTGTCCCCCCCCTTCCTTCTTCTTCCCCCAGCTTTATATACTGAGCATGACATCATATGGCATGGAATATCCCTTTGGTCAGCTGGGGTCAGCTGTCCTGGCTGTGTCTCGTCCCAACTTTTTGTGCACTCCCAGCCTGCTTGCTGGCAGGGCAGTGTGAGGAGCAGAAAAGGTCTTGACTGCTTAGCAACAAGCAAAAACATCATTGCGCTATCAACACCACTCCATCCCAAACCCAAACATAGCACCATGCCAACTGCTAGTAAGAAAGCCAACTCTACCCCAGCCGAAACCATTATATTCCCCCTTTTCCCTCCTTGCTGCTATTTCCCCCCTTGCTACTATTTATTTGAAGAACCTCTGTGTTATAAGAAACATAGTTATTGCTGCTATTTATACTGTAGCATGAAATTAATTAATTAGACTGTAAAGTAATATTATATTTCACAGTTTTCAGGTTTGTTCTGGGTTTTGGTTTTGCTTTTTAAGTATCAAGTTATTTATGAGAAGCATCGAGGCTTCTTCTAACCTAAGTACATGTTGTTTCTCTACTACTGAAATATCAGTGATAAGTGATTGCTGAAATCTTTTTCATTTTTCTCTTTATCTTCACTTGGCCTTCACTGACTTTGAAGTTTGGTTCAGGTCAAATTGTACATTCATCTTTTAAAGCATCTGAGGTGATAACCTCAGTTTGTCTTTTAGATCCTGAAAGCTTACATTTATGTTCAACTTTAATTCAGTTCTTCATGGTCTGTACCAAAATTATTAGAGGTACTGAGTGGTTTATTTTTAATGAAAAATAAGAGGCATGCATCAGGCATCGCACAGACTTTGTAAGAATGTATTGTAGGAAAAAAGCTCTTGGATTTTGCTGCAGCTGTCATCAGTCAGTTTGCTTTCTAACAAAATCTGATTTATGGACATGAAAACAGGACTTTTGAAAGCTGCCTGTCCAGTGAGAACAATTCATTAGTTAGCACTTCTTCACTTGTGATTATGAGCGATACAAAATTATGTCCTGGAATTTCCTTTTTTGCCTCCAGAGAGCCTAATCTGTATAACATGTCTGTGTCTGCATATATGTTATATGCACTGGGGTAAAAGACTGTCATAGATACTTTATAAAATTCTATACTTTATAAAAATTTAAATTTTCTGCATCAACATCATAATCTGTCTGGCAGATTTCTACCGTCATTCTGCTGGAGAATTTTTCTCTCTCCAAAATAGAGACCGCATTAGGACATCCATTTTGAATTATGAGCAGTCTTCCCAGAAAAAATGTTTAGACATCTTAGAGAACAGCCACGATAGGACAATTTTTGGTTCAATCTCAGAACTGTTGGAGTAGGCCCTTGAAGTGGAGGGGTCTGGATTTGTTTTTTTAAAATCTTTTTTTTTCCTTTGTTTTTACAGAAGGGAGCCAGCATGGCTGATAGACTCCCAGCAGGAGTACATAACAATCGGAGGGAGAGCCTGCTTGGCTGAAGAGACAGGTAGGCAGCAAACTTGGACTCTCTGTGAACAGGAGCGCTTGGAGAGGAAGCAGGAAAATCTTTGGCTTGAAACACTGAAACACTGACAAAATTTGGACTGTTGTGGAGGCAAGGCCAAGCTTTACCGAATTCTGGGACTCTGCAGCACTTCCTAATAATAAAGTAACTGGTTGAGAAATTCATTTTCTGAGCCTATGTACCATGTGTCTTGGGTTGGGTTTTTTGTGTGTGAGATAGTGCCTGGAGGTGTCAAACTTGAATTACAACACTGAGGAGGAGTTCTGAGAAAATATAAGAAGATTACTGATTGGGAAAGGGGACTCTTGGACATATCAAGCTGCAGTTCAAAGCTCTTTGATAGCCAGGTCAGGAAGCACTGTGACTCAGGGAAGGGTTTACACAAGGGGTTGGGGCTTGGGTGAGAGCAACGCTGATCCAGAGGTAGAAACAGTAACCAAGTCAGTTTAGAGATAGTTAGCTTTGGATTCAGCTGACTCTTCTGGCAGATTAGCTGTTATCCCAGGCCTGGGGGCTCAGCCTTAGATTTCAGTGAAGAGTTGTAGCAATCTTTGATCCTGCAGCTCTTAATGCTGCGAATAAGCTTGTTTTTCAGAAGAGAAATTGCAGAAATTGCTGCTTTTGTCTTCCATGGCAGCTTTTGGGCACTTTTATTCTGGCTGCATTCATGGAATGGGAACACTGATGCTGTGGGTGTTTGCGGGTCCTCATTTGCCCTGTTATTGTGGGCAAGTCATGATCCCCATTTAAGAATGGAAGACGGAGATGCTAATGGACGAGCTGGATCCAAATGTTAATGTTACAGTGCCTATATTTAGGTACTGTATGTTCTTACTTAATGCCTTACTAAGAGGGGACATATGTGTCCTGCTTAATGAGCACTGAGAACGCATTGGACCTGTTCCCCATCTGATAGTATTTTATCATGATTTTAACTTTGGTACCAGTGAGATTATTACTCAGTTTTTATCCTCTGAAGCAGAAGAATTAGGTTCTTGCATTTTCTCTAACTGTGGGAAGACCTTGACATTGGTTGTGGTCTTCCCTTGCTCTGTGTAGCTTCACCTCTCAGTGATAACACTGAGATACTTGTGGAGCTTAATTGTGACACAGCTTCTTCAGTATCTGCTACTAAAATAGTGAATTAGCTGCCAAAGTTCAGGTTTGTTAGAAATCACTCCCGTTTTCTGTAATTAACAGAATGCTTTCACAGGCACAGCCAGACGTATAAACTCAGTGCTAAAGCATTACGGTAAGGCTATAATGATCATGCACCAGTTTGCAACAGATGCGTACTTCCTTCGTGAACTTTTATTTCACCATTTAAGAAAAAAAAAGTGAAAAAGGTGGGAGAAGAGGACAAGAGGGGAAAATCTTTACTGAAAATAATTACATTAGCTTTTCTGAGACGTGTTCTGTGTAAAAAACTGGGACTGGAGATCTGGGTAAAGGTGACACATTTGAATTTCTTTGCTCAGAGATTTACTGTGTGTCAGCTGTGTTGTGGCAACTGCCGTTGCGTATGTGCTGCTAGGCTATAGGAAGCCTATAAACCTCCAGGAAAAAGGTTTAATCTAAATCAGTCTGTCTCCTTTTGATAAGCTAAAAAAGCAGCCACATACCGTGTTCCTGCAGCACCCTGTGAAGTGTCATAATTCAGCCATACATCAGGGTCCCGAGGTGGAACTGCCATGCTAAAGTTACTAAAACCTTAATCTGCAATGGTTCTTCTTTGGTGCCAGCATCGTTTGTTTTCAAAACAGTGGATTAAATGAGAAAGGTTTTGGTTAGATCTAGATATCCTGCTAGAAAGAGTGATTATGCAATTTTAAAAGTATTTTGGGACCAGTGACTGAGTTCTTAGTGCTGGTCATCCCTGCATTCACTGAAGTGCAAAGTCTAGCTTTGTAAGTGGCGCTTGTTTGACTGGGCAGTCAGCCCTGGCTTAATCCCTAACACTGACTCTGTCCAAGGAAGGCTTGGGCTAAATTTACTTTAAGGAGTGAATACACGCAATGATATGCTTGCGCTCTATTTCCCATTCCTTCATTCATACCAAGCAGGAAACCGGACAGCGTGTACACCAGCTCCTGCCTGGCTGTCCCATGTGGAAGGAACAGCATAGAGAATGCTGAGTCATGTCAGATCTCACCCTGGTGGGACACGTTTTGTGTAATGTTGCTGGAATGGTTTACCCCTTTACAACTAAATTAAAAATACATCTGACTTGACTGTTATTATCCCCCCCCCCTACCCCTCATGTTTATTTGTATCTGCATGTGTTTGTTTACAGAAAGCTGTATACGTTGTACTTAGTGCCATTTTGGATGCCTTGTGATCAACTCTCACCCACAGGTCATTTGATAAAAATCAGTGATCTAGAGGCCTGGGTCAAACATGCCTTTGTGTGGCACGTCGTTTTCTCCTTGATCTGTGACCTAGAGATCACATTGAACAGGCCATGATTTAGAAGAACTAAAATTGGTCTAAATTGATTTTGATATTTTCCAGAGGAAGAATTCACTGTTTCATCCAGTTTATATCCGACACGGCAGGAGAGAGGAAAGGAAAAATAAGATGGCTGTTAGAAACTTTTATGTTTTCAGATCATCTTGCTGGTTTCCTCTGCTTGAATTTAAATACGGTAAGATTCTAGGGAGTTTAATTTTTGAAGCTCCCCCCCCCGCCCTCTGCCACCACTTAGTTAAATCTTGGTCAGGGATTCAGTTTCACATGTTTGTCTTGGTGACTGTTAAGAGACATGTTCCTTGTCTTCAGTTTACTATATATTTTTTCAGTTTCAATTCAGACCATCGGGTCACTCCACCTGTGAGTAAGTAGCTAGTCTTCCTGTCTTGCCTTGCATTTAAATCCTCGTTTGGAAGGATTGCTGTTTTTCCAAGTCACTATATTCAGCTGGCTGTGCAAACAGGAGAGTGACCCAAAATAGCTGCGATTTCCAGTATCACGAGGACTGTTCAAGTCCTCCTTAAGGCTTAAGGTTATAATCTTTCTCTCTCTGTCATGGTCCTCTCCTGGAGCTCTTTCCCCACCACACAGTGGAAACTTTTTTTTTTCAAGCCATGATCTTTAATTCTGGCGAGTCATTCAAAGGTAATGCCAGTCATTAGCTAGAACAAGCATATGCTGCTTAGTCATGAAGTGACACACATCCCAAGGGAATGTTCCAGCTCCCAGATTCCTGCATGCTGTGTAAGAGATCTCTTCCAGTCCTCTTGTAACTAAATATTTATCAAGTCAGAGAGAGGGAATGACTTCCTTTCTCACTCAGCTGCGTTGTCACTGAACACAGTTCATATCTTCGCTTTAATGGATGTGTAGTTATTTATACAAAGCTATATAAAGTTATTTAAACAGCTTGCCTAATAGAGACTTACCCAAGAACAGCCTGTGTTACACAGAATTACAAACCCCTGGGTTAAAGTCCAGTTCAAGGGCCTGAAACAAGCTCTTCCATGGTAGCTGTAAATACTCTAGCCACTAAGCTAATATGGGAGGCTAGGTGCTAAACATACAGTCTTGTTTTGGCTTTTGCAAGCACTACGTATAGCTTAGGGATGTTCAGAGCTGACCTACAAGCTCCAGTTGTCCCAGTGAATGTGCTGGAGGAAGAGCCTGGTTGAAGGCTTCTGCTTTCAGACTTCCAGGATTTGCTTCAGTCAGTGACATACCTATGGGGTGATGCTAGGATGGGTTTGAGGACATCAAGTCATGAAAATATACCTACCTGCAGGGTTAGAAAGCAGCTTTTGCAGAAATCAATAGTCCTTATAGAGGCCTTAGTCATCTATCAATGTATCACTCGATGTTGGAGATTTTCTTCTGTTTATCTGTTATTTAGATTGGAGTTACTGATATTGGAAGGGATTAGTTATGTGTGTCCCACTATCGCCATTTTAGAATGAAACCCAAAAAAAGTAAAATGGTCCTTGAAGCACTCATGAAAGTATCTCAGTTTCTTAGGTAGTAAATGGATCTAAATAACTAGTTGTAGACTTTTAGGTTGATATTAAAAGAAACACTTATTCTTGTTCCTGTATTCTTCTTGACCTATTTGAAAATGTGACTTGAATAAAGGCTGAGTGACTGCATTTCAACTAAAGACATAATAGTAAGCTTGAGGGAACACACCTACCCCTTCCCCTCCAAAAGAAAGTATTTAACAGTCAGGTTTTTTTCTTCTTGTGAGCATTTTCATAGACTCTGGAAGCAAGGAAATATATAGGCTTTGCAGCATGACAGAAGATCAGTGTAGCAATTGCTTTATTTCGGTCTTGGTAGGCAGCAGGAAGCTGAGCAACCTTTTTGGAGAAAGCGTCCAGGCTGAACTCGCTCACTGCATAGAGCAGTATAACCTGATCTGAGGGTTGCATGGAGCTCTCTAGAGCAAAACCAACTGCTTATATTCAGTCTGCTATGAAATAAGTAACCCGTGCACATTGAAAGCACAAACCTTTGATGCCTGTGAAAACTACGTTCCTGTAACTAAGGAACTGCCCAACTCTGCAGTGGTTTCAGTGTCTGGATGTGTTTAAAATGCAATGTGACGTGAAGGAAGAGGAAGAACAGTTTTCAGGGTTATACTTTCATTGGTGCTACTAAGCCTAACTGTTAATTTAACATCAAGCTTAACTTCATTCCAGGTCTTCATTTGCTCAGTTACCTGGGGTAAATGCAAAGTGGATTTAGTTGTATTGTTTCAGACTTGTGCTGAATTAAATCAGGATGTGAAATCAGGATGTGGCCTAAACCATAGTAAGTACAACATATTTTTCCACAGTTCTCTTTTCAGTGCTTGTTTCAGTTTATGCTGACAAATATTGCATGCTTTCTCTACTTGTCTTTTTGCACAGTTGTTTTGAAAAAAGTATGGTTGATGTTTAGGCCTGACTTAATTATTTGAGTTTGAGGGTTTTTTTCCTTTGTCTCAGCAACAGCAGTGTAGAGTTAGGACAGGATTAGGATATGTAATTACATGTAAAAATAAATTAGTTCAGTCACTCTTGTGGGGAGGCACTGCATGCTGCTCCTTGATATGTTTATACGTGTTAATTTATCACAGTTTCTAACATGAAGGCTCTCAAGCAGTCTCCACATCCACGGCTTCCTTCTGATGGCACTCTGAAGCAGTTGGACCGCGTAGCCAAGCTGCTGTAGTATATCAGTCATCTCAGTTGCAAGGCAAAGCCAACACAGCTTTCAGTTAAACCTTCAAAGGGCCCTACAGCATCCTCGATTTGCGCTATGTGGAGGTAGGGGTCATGTCTGCAGTTGCGGTCTTTGGGAAGGGTCTCGGTATTGCTGCCTCTGAGCAGGGATAGTTTTCCTGGGGGTAAGCAGCAAGGTTGGGTGTTTCTGGGGAAGATGTTTAGGGAACGGGGGCTGAAACTATCACAGACTAACACCATGCCTTTTGCATGCAAGGCAAAACCGTAGAAGCAGCGTGCCACTCCTGCTCTGCAGAACTGGTGAGAGGTCTGCGGCTTGGCGAGAGCCAGGATAGCCACATGGGAACACCTCGCACGCAGCCTGGCTGAGGGAGGGTCTGCACCTCCTGGTGGGGGCAGCAGGTCTGGAGGAAACCTGCCTAGGCAGGGCTTCCCCCTCATCTGTGTCCTGGTTTGAGGTAAAACAGAACCAGGTTTTTTTTCAGTAATTTTACTTTTCAGTTAAGCCTCTTCTAACTCTGTGAAATTAACAGCGTACTTTTCAGACAGTGTCCACTTCGAGCAGATAAGGTCTGATATTTATAGTGAACACCAAGGAATAGTATGCAGAGAGGGTCTTGCTTATACTTATTGCTATAACGACCAAGGTCAACTGACTTCGTTATGTGCCAAGATGCAGGGTCAGAAGCAGAAAAAAGTGTAGAGGGGTCACACCTGTGGGGAGGAGCAGACAGGACAGGTGACCCAAAACTGACCAACAGGGTATTCCATCCTATCTGCCCCATGCTCAGTATAAAAGCTGAGGGATCAAAGAGGTCAGCCTCTTTCTTCAATGGCCGGCGTCCAAGGAGGACTCTGTTCATCTGTCTTTGATCCTGATCTGTGCATTCCTGAATCCAGATCCAGAATCCAGTTCCTGTCCATTGCTGAGTCCAGTCTGGGACTTCCCCAGTGCCTGCCGGTGACATCATCCTGGGAGCTTGATGCTGTTTTGTATATATTGTATATATTTCATTATTCTCTTATTAATATTACTATCTTTCTCTTATTACTATTTTTTATTAATATTTCATTAAAGTAGTTAAGTTTCTTTTCAACTCGTAAGTCTCTCTTTTCAACTCATAAGTCTCTCTCTCTCTCTCTCTCTCATTTTATCTCCTCCCTGAAGGGGGGAGAGATAAAAAAGAGCATCTGTAGTTCGTTTTAGTGGCCAGCCCAGCCCAAACCACAACAGTCGGGCACACTGAGCTCTCCTCCACCAGAAGTAGTGGTCTTGTCTTTGGTTCCTCCTCTGTGAGAAGGGCAAAGCAAAGCAGCATCTCAACAGTGAGAATTTTCTTCACCTCCCAGAGGGGAGAGAGAAAAACAGGGTCCTGAACTGTTGACTCCATGTGAGCCAGACAGGTCTTACAGGCATGGCTCTGCTCTACAGACCCACACTGGGTGTTTGGCCTGGTGAGTGTGAAAAGTCTTACCTTCCCTGGTGGGATGCTTTGCATGCAGTGGTGATGTAGGAGGTTCTACCTGAGCAGCCAAAGCAACAAATCCAGCAGCACCCTGTTCGAGATGTGCGTCCCCTTCGCCCAGCACACCCAGCTCCATCACTGAAAGCAACCTTGTCAGTAGTTCAGTTTGTGAGATGAGGCCAGTCCAGTGGCATTGCAACAAGTTCAAGACCTCTATTCCCTTGTGTTCCCTGTTCTGTACTTGGGTCTTCCCCAATATTCAAGGCAGCAGCCTTCAGGGTGCAAGGTGAAGCTTGTCACCACTGTGCCTCACCTGGCTATGGAAGGGAGGGTAGTTTTGGCAATGTGAGGACTATGCCAACAAGCCTGTGAGGCAGCACCAGGGGAGAAGAGCACTTCTGATTCAGTGTGTCCTGACGTAATGGGTGCAAGTTGTTCTCAGATCAGAAAGTGGCACTCACAAAATATGGATTCCTGTGCCTCCCGGGTACCAGATATGATGTGGCTGTTTTAATTTCCAGTTCTATATGAAAAACTTTGTTTTTATTAAAGAACCCTAGGCTGCTTAAAAAGATGATTAGCTGCCCACCACCACCAGGATTTTGATGGAAAACTTTTAAATAAAGGTCGTAGAAGTGTTTGCCTAGAATCAGAATGGTAGTTTAGGAGAATGGCAGTGCAATATATTAAAGAAGTTTTGCCCAGGAATGCTTGATGCATTAAAGATTACCTTGGTACTCTTAAGTTGTTAAAGTAGGTGTCTGTGGGAAGAGAAGTAAATTGTGTGTTCAGTACGTTGGCCTTAGCTGTACAATGCATCCAGCAACATTAGTATTTACCTTGTACATTATTTTCTCTGGTTTGGAAATGTAAATATGTACTCGTAGCTATAAGATCACGTTAATAATTTTATCAGATCAGTTTGCCAAATCTTGCAGCTGAACTATTGCCATGGTCATGACTTATAATTAAAGAGGAGATTTTGGCTATACCATGCAATAGGACTCCAGTGAGATTGGTCAAATATATAATAGATGAGGCCTTGAACTGAAGAGACTTAGTGAATCAGAGCGATTTGATAAGTGACATGTTTTTCATGGTGCCTGTATAAGAGAATGACTAAGAAACCCAAACCCCAGAACGAGTATGCAAATAAAACCCTTTGCTCATATCCTGACCAAATGGTTCAGTATTTGGATCCTCAGTTTGCCAGCCCTTTTTCTAATGTTCAGAGATCTGCACCAAAATAAATGGTATTCTACAGTTCTTTTCCAGCCTGTTATCCACAATGTCTGTAGATTGGACTAGATGACCTTTAAAGGTCCCTTCCAACCCAACACATTCTATGATTCTATGATTAAAGAACAGGAGGAACACTGACAGCAACAAAGTATGTCCAGTCTGAGATAGAAATAATTTTTAAACAAAAAGAGGAGAAATATTTCTCCTTTGGATTCAGACCACAAATGGGACGTCTCAAGTACATTAAGTTAGAGTTTAAAACGGAGATCTGCAAATAATTTCAGCTATATGGCTTTTGCTGCGCACGTCCTAACACAGAGTGCTTGCTGCAGCAATAGTGCGGTCTCTCTGTTCACATTCATCAGTCGTCGTTAAAGGGGTCTTGTAACATTAAATGCAAGTCTGCTGTTAATGTGATGGTTGTAATGAGAAAAGGAAATTATACTGCGTTAACATCTGAATAAACAGGAGGAGACGATCCAGATCCATGAGTGATTCGTCAAGATTATTTTCACCCATCCTTGCTTTAATGTGCAAGTCAAAAGTTTTCTTAGTAAAGAGAGAGCGGCTTTGGGAGGTGACTGAACTCATAATGACACGTCATTTTAATATTTTGCTAAGCAGAAAAGCCTTCTTTTAAGTTTGGAGGGGGACAGCTTAAGGAGCAAACTATTTTGTCGCTACTGTTCCATTCAGGCAAACTTTCAAAGTGTAATCAAAACCATACCCATGGTATAGCATGTCTTTTACCTGTTGTTGCCAGAAATATTTCTATGTAAATCAAATGTTTTTCTTTCTTATCAGAAAGACAGTGCTATGACTTCCAGAGGACACCCAGCCAGAAACTCTTCAGTTTTAATCTCAGCTCCTATGTATCCTTTTAGCTTGTTTCCCTTCTCTGAAGGGCAGCAATAGCTGCCTACATAACTTCTCATCTCTAAGGATGAGTCCTCGTTCTTGTCTGGAATATGGAAGGGAGCAAGGAGCCAATGGAGCCCATGAGGTCCAATATTTGGTCAGCCACTGAGGAGGGAAGAGGAGTTGTTCTGAAGCCCCACTATGTCAGGTCCTCTGTCAGGTCCTCTGCACATGAATGCTGACAGGCAGCACCAGATCTGGGTGCCACCTCAGTATTACTGTTTTCTGGAATATGTTACATATTTTGTGATTATGGGAAGATTTTTACCCCAATGTCTCCACTGAATCTACTTGTCACCTAGGCCCTCAGCCACCTTTATCATTTTCTTCCCTAATGGTAGTTATTTGCCCTCTCCTGAGCTTTGGTAGTTCACTCAGTAGCTATATACAGCCGTTTGCTGTAGGACTGTACTGGTGGTATAGGTCTCTCTGTCTCTGAAAGCCCATGCAGGATAGAAAAACAGTCCTAACCAGCCCAAAGTCCTGGTCTTAGTCACCTAATGATGTTGCAACACAGCCTTTGACAACAAAACCTATGCACAGGAAACTATTTTGTGTAGCAAGTATTTATCCTGTGTATTACTTCTAGGTCAGAATTTTACCTTGAAATGCTCTGTATGACACATTTGTGTCTGTACAGTTAACATATTAATTGAAATCTGTAGGGTCGCTTCCGGGTAAGAATGAATCTGCATGAGTGTGCATGAAAAACAGCTTAAAAAATTTTAAGAGGCAAAGCTAGACAAGATTAGAAACAGGGCAGTGCCATCCCTGCCAGGTAAGTCTGTCACCTTTTCTTGCACCAGTTGCAGGAGTTTCCAGCTTGTTCCCAAACCACCTCCCATGTGCTGTTCTTACCTGGTCTCTCCCCAGGACCTGTGCCCTGTACAGCACTGCTGATCACAGCTGTTGTCTCTTCCAGTGCCAAACTGTGAGCTCCACAGGCTGTTCTTCCTCCCTTCCTCCCTTTCCTTCTTTTCCTTCCTTCCCCACAAACCCTTGTCTTTCGCTTTTCCCAGCCCTCATCCTGTCACCTAGGGGCAGCACATAAAGGACAGTGCTCATTAGAGGGAAAAGAGGAGGCTTGATCTAATCGCCTATTTTCTAGGTAGAAAAAGCAGGGGGGCACAGAAGACAATAAAGTTTTAACTTGATGAATTTATTTTCTTTTTGTGCATGTTAGTTGTATACGCATCTGAATGGATTGTGCCAGCCATATGGATAGCAAAACTTCTGGTTTCTGGGAAGCTTCCTACTTCTGCTTTAAAATGGCTGTCAGAGTTCTGGTGTTACATTGTTAAAACTGACCACAGAGGAGTGGAATAAATGCAAACTCTTGATTTCCACATGAAATATTAAGTAAACTTCTCAATTAAGCAAATCAGCAGAACTGACATGTGGTTTGATCTAAATTTTCCTTTGTGGTTTCTTTTGTCTCAGTCTGATGATGCTCCATACAGTCAGTTCTGTTCTTGCCCTCACTGGGAATGATTCTCTTGTTTTTCTCCAAAACTGCTCCTGGGCTTACCTACCCAATGCTCCTTTGTTCTGTATGTTTTTCCATTGTCTCACCACTCAGAAAATGACCAGCCAGTGCCTTTCTGAACATGCTGTTCTTATTTCAGCTGAATTTCACCATCTTGTTCCATCCCTTGCTAACGTTTCTCCTCTAGCCATTATGAACATGAACGGTTATATTTGTCCTATTGGTATCTCCTTTCAAGACCAGGAACTTTCTCCACGCTTCAAGATATCGCAGCACAAAGTAATTTGGGATTCTCAAGTAGAAAAGATGAAGATAATAGCTTTCCTCATCTCTCAAATATACTGATGCTACACTATTCTACAGTGCTCTCAGCAGCACACTCATTTCTGCCATTCACTGCTATCAGAAGACACTAATAATCCAGGTTCCCTTTTCGATACCAGTAACTTTCATCTCTCTGCTCAGCTTGTCTTCCCCATTTGGTCTTTTTCCTGAGACACATGCAAACAATTTTGATCTTTGTATTAAACTAAATTCTCTCCTTCCTTCAAAACCCCCCAACCAACTTCTACTTGCCTCCTTCTGACTCATACCAGTAGGCTCTTATGCCTTCCCATCACTTAAGAAACTCCCTGTAACATTTGGTCTGGACTCTCCGTCATCACTATTATTGCCCATGGCACAGATTTCCTGAGCTCGCTCTGTAGTGGGAGCCCCTCTGCACTCTCCCCTGATCAATCGCTCCTTTCATGTTGACAGTCCGACTGCTTCCTGTTGAATCTCAAAAGCTCCCTTTTCAGCAAGAGAATCATGAAAGCACCTTTGTTTCATCTTTCTAGGTTTTTCACCAAATACAGTTGAAACTAATTTTAACCTTTATTAATCTTTCACAGTGGCTAATAAATAACAGTATTGCTAATGCTTTCCTTTCTCTTGATAGTTTTTATGTGTTCTTGAACTTGGTACCGCATCATTGTGTACTAATTATAGCTTAAATACTAGTTATGCAGGCATCTTCCCCATTAGGATACCTGCTTCCTTTAATCCATAGCGATTCCCTTTTAGTACCATGACTTCTCTGCCATGGCAGCCCAGAAAGGTCGTATCAGACTGTGATGTTTGGTCTTATTTCTCCTTGCAATCATATCAGCTTGCACCAAAATGTGTTTCAGTTGGGTATATTCTGACTGCTTGGACTGGATCAGGAGCTGTGAACAGATTATCTTGTGCCGTTCTGTGGATTCACAGAGCTTGGACAGAAACTGAGGCTAGAAAGGCATGGAATGTGGCACAGGCTGACATCGCTGAAATTGCCTTAGAAACCTGAGAAGAGGCAGGCTTGTACAGAAATGTGCCAGGAGAAGGGGAATGTGCTGACTTGCGTAGCACCAAAGCTAAGAGCAGGATGTCTTGGGATGCAGCAGATATGCAAAGGGCTGCCTGGGTCAGCCAGCTGGAAATAGACCTATCTGGAGTGTGGAATAGGCTCAGAGTACTGATTCCAGACAATTTAAAAGATGGAGGATTGAGAACAAGCAGGCTTGTTGCATAACGCAGACATGCACCAGAGAATAAACCACTGGATCAATGCCTTGCCACCAATGGAACCACAGATGTGGAGCCAGAACTAGTTCACTTTAATGACTTGCCATACCCATGCTACTTCTGCCAGGATCTGGGGTAGGGACAGATGAATTCTTCCACAGTACGCTGTAAAAACATTGACAGAGCTACACAACTTACTGCAACGTTACAAACCCTGTGCACCACATCTGGAAAAATGGGACCGGGTGAATGCATGACTTGGCTCACGCAGACACTTGTACAACCCCTTTCCCCCAGTGCTTGCCCATTATCCTGTTGATCTCTGTTATGGTGAGCTAATACAACGGGACTGTACTGAAGACCTTCAAACTCATCCTGTACTGGAGAGGCACTCTGGCTGGGGAGCTGAGGGCAGGGAAAATCCATGCATGGAAAAGCAGTGTGATTGAAAGGCATGGAGTCATGTCTGTTGGCATGCTTGGGCTGTGGCATAACAGCTCTGCTGGGCTGTGGCATAACAGCTCTGCTGAGAGGGAGCTGAAAATTGGCAAGATTGGTGTCTGAGGGTGGGGTTGGGCAGGAACCTGAGCAGAAACAAGCATAACGTGTAGTACAGACTTGGTATGTTCCTAAGTCTGTACCCCATCCCCCCACCCTCCACTTTTTAAAGTTATTTAGGCTTGACAGATGCTAATCCTCTAAATTTGGCTTAAATCTTGAAACATTGCTTCAGGTGCTTTGGCACTGAAGACCATTCTAGGAGTCCTTGAGGAGCTCATCCACAGTTTTCCACATTTTAGGCCTAGGCTGTACCTGCTGTATATGGCTGTGGCCATCCTTCTGTTGAATATTTAAGGACTGTTAGAAGAGGGAACAGGTCAAGAGGCAGAAAGAATGTATATGACCTGTACATTACAGTTGCTTTCCCAGGTTCAGATTTGCCCTGTGGCCTTTCCCCAGCTGGGGGAATTTTTGATGTGCAGTTGCTTCCTGAGTTACGCAGTGAAGAAGTTCATCCCTTGCCTGCACACACCTCAGCCTCATCAGCAATTAGTTATAGCTGTGATGGAGGTTACACTTACACTCCACTAGATGTATAGTGGAGGAGACTGTAGATGAAGGGCAGAAAAAAGCATCTTTCAGTCAAGCCCCCGCTGCCTGTGTGTTCTCAAAACCTAGAGATATTCACCACCTAGAAGTCTAGACCCAAGTGGAAGTGGAGAGTGTAGACAGCCTCTTTGTGTTACCTATGTCCTTGCAGAACACGGTATCCAAACCTAATTTACAGAAAATCAGGAAACCAGCATCTTAACCCTGCCTCTCCATTAAATCTAGCTAGTACAGTTGCCCTATGTTAAAAAAAATTTTTTTTTTTTTAAAAGTTCTTTATGGCTGGGATATTTTGATATTAACATATCAATTTTTGCATTCCCATCCACCTTCTAGGTAGCCCCATTTAACTTGCACTTATTTGCAATGACCTCTGGATAGCCAGAGATCATGCTGCCACCTTGAGATTTTATCCTTAAGAAGAGGACCTGTTAAGAGTTCCTTTCCATTTATATGATTTTCTGTCCACAGCGTCATAACGTCTATTCATGCACCAGACCTGCACAAATGTGAATAACTTATTCCTTGAAGTGGGATATGTAATCCTTAATAAGTCAAACCCTCTGTTAGGAGTTGCCATAATGACTAATGCAGCATATGAAGTCCCATCACCAGTTTGCATCTGCAGTTCACAAGTACTATATCCAATAGAAAGATAACATTTTTTATGTAAAAATAAGACTGTTGTCAACCATCATATGAGAAGGGAAACCTCTTAATTGAACAAGAAGAAATGCCCATAATAAGGGTATGTAAAAAATAGAAAAGTAGGTAGAAAAATGAAAATAATTTTGAACCCACTTTTACAGTTCAATAAGAAGAATGCTTCCTAGAAGAGAAGGCAGGCCTGGCTGCTTCTAAGGAATTCTTTGCTTTGAATAAAATGCACAAATTATGTTGGGCTTCACACTGAAAAGGCCCATTGTCATGTCCTTCAGCAACTTCTGAGTTCCAGAGGCAGGTACCTACACTGACTCTGTCTGCCTCCCCTTGTCCTCCCATGAATCTTGCCCTCCTTTAACAGTCCAGCGTCAACAGGGAGAGTAGAAAAAGGTCTCATTCTAGAACCGTTTCTGGTGTAAGAGCCTTGAGCCTTCTTAGGCTCAAAAGGAAATTGCACCCAGGTCTCTACTTGCTGTTCGTAAGCTCTAGATACTAAACTAAAGTGCAAAAGGCATGAATCTCATCAGTCGTGATTTTGCATGAGAACATAGAATCATAGAATGGTCAGAGTTGGAAGGGACCTTCAAGATCATCTATTTCCAACCCCACTGCCATGGGCAGGGACACCTCCCACTAGACCAGGCTGCTCAAAGCCCCATCCAGCCTGGCCTTGAACACTTCCAGGGATGGGGCATCCACAACTTGCCTGGACAACCTGTTCCAGTGTCTCTCACAGTTTCCTCCTAATATCTAATCTAATAATCTGCCCTCTTTCAGTTTAAAACCATTGCCCCTCATCCTATTGCTACACTCCCTGATAAAGACTCCCTCCCCATCTTTCCTGTAGGCCCCCTTTAGGTACTGGAAGGCAGCTATAAGGTCTCCTCGGAGCCTTCTCTTCTCCAGGCTGAACAACCCCAACTCTCTCAGCCTGTCTTCATAGGAGAGGTGCGCCAGCCCCCTGGAGCCCCCTGGCACTGTGCGTGTACTTAATTCAATGCTGTCTATCCTTACTAAATGCATTCAGGGTATGACTACTGGACTCAGCCCATGAAGGCATGGGACGCGAGTTAGGCCCAAAGACGTCAACACATTGTAGACTGCATGTGGCTTTAGGTTGGAAATCACTGAAGCCGTTCAGCTCAGCCCAGAACATTAGATGTGTTATGAGTATTCCTGAAAGAAAATTAAAAAGGCCACTCTAGACAATAAGGCATGTAAGCAGTTAGGACAGGAAAAGTACGGTTAACTCTGCTACGAGTTCAAAGTCTAAGTTCAGTATGGCTTGAAACCTGGAAGTTCCTTTGCAAAACCTGTGTGTCTATGCTTATGGGACATTAGTAGCTGATTAAGTCATTTGTTACCTTAGTTGTCTCATGTTCTCCAAAACAGAAGTTCCTTTCAAGCACTGTAGGATGGAAACAGATCTTCACTTGTTAAAAAGTGAGTTGCAGGCACAGAGCCAAAATTTGTCTGTCAAACTTGTATGAGTACTGGATTTACTTGTATGGACACAGACTAGGATTTGGCCAATATAGCTTGTCACAGTCCCAGGTGTTTTAAATGGCAATAACATGCTGTACTCTGGCTAGCCGTTAGCGCAAGGATTGAGGGTGTCTTGGCAGTAAGGTCAATAACATGTAGTTGACTCAGTTCCTAGGCTTATAAAACCAGTCTTGCTGAGGCTTTGGCGCCACTTTCACCTATGTGATTCATGGTTACATTGCCACCTGCATCTGTAATTACCTGGGTTAAGCACGAGGCTCTCTGGGAACCTCTCTGAGGGCTCTCAGTAGGTCACTAATTTGTGCTACTCCAGGAATTGATTCAGACCTCATTTCCTCTTTCTCTGCGTGGAAGGTCTTAGCCTGCTGACACATGTAACCATTTAACCCAGTCACCTCTAGTTACATGCACACATTGGTTCTCTCCATTCACGCATGGTGCCAAAGCAAGATGCCCACGTAAAATGGACTTCTTTTGCAGCTGCAGTAGCACAACATAATAAAAGCTGCATAAGATGAGATGAGCTCTTTTAAGACACAGTTTCTGACATCCAAACACAGCATGAGGTCTCTGAGGAGACATTAGAGCTGCAGATATACCAGGGTGCAGACCTGTAGGCTCTGCAGCACAATTGACGTTAAACAGATAGATTTCATCCATGCCTGGAAGGGTCAGCAGAAACTTCAGCACTTCCACAAAGGGAAAAAAAACCCTCTGGTACTTTATGAGAGGCTTTCCCTGATCCTCTTCACAATACACTGATGTGGAAGCCTTACTACTAAAAGCAGATAGCTGCTGAGGCTGGAAGCTAGTTCTCTCACCTGGCTGCTTGGAGGGCTGTGGCTCAGCTTCTGCGTGCCAGAAGCATGCAGACCATATGGTGCCCAGATGACGTCTAGTGCCATTTATTTAGTGGCCTGGAGATCTGACGTTCCACTGGCTGGCAAAAGGAACAGCTTCCCTCTGAACAACAGTTACTGACAGGTGCCAGCGCTTGCATTTGCTCTTTTGTAATACCATGCCCGTAACGCAACCAAGAGCTGCATGGAGGAGCCGTGCAGACAGTGTCACAGAACCATGATTAGCAACTTGATGACAACTTAAGCCAAAACACAAGATAAAGCACAGCATGTAGCTAGCAAACAAGGTACAATTGTCTCCTTTTGTCATTAGGCAGTGGGATAAGAAAGGGTGAGGCAGCCTTGGAATATTTGGGTTGCCACTTGTTATCTAGAGGACTGCTAGCAGAAAGCTGCTAAATCAGCCTAGCCAAAGCCAGAGGTGGAAACGATGTTCTGATGAATTAGAGAGGGCCCGGTGGAAGCTGTTCAAACATAGCTTTTGTCACCTCTACTGAAAAAGTGCTTAATACTTTTATTATGGAAATGCCTTAAGACATTATATTTTCAAACCGCCCCCCCCTTCCTCTGTTTTGCTAGACACTGTACAAACACAGAGGGAGACCTACGCACCTGTCTGGAGCTCTGAGAGCATTGTGAGCATTGGCAAGGAAGCTGCTCTTCAGACAGCTTTTTTTTTCAGTGTAGTAAGAGGAAATATGCTCAGCCTAATAGCAAAATACCTACTAAAGTCATCTCATGAGTCTCTCTCTCTCTCTCTCCCATAAAGTCGTAGCTTATTTCAGGAGTCCAAACTATTTTTGTCTAAGGATTACAGGCCAGACTATCTTTGCACAAAGTTTCTATCTTAAGTCTGCTCTTATTTCTTACTTAGCTACAGTAATAGCATATCGTATAAGATTATATAAACCAAGATTGTACTGCGCAAAGGGCCCCAATTTATTTAATCAATATGTCTCATAGTATCTGGATGATTACATACAAAGTGCCAGGGGCAAAACAGCAATAAAAGCAACAAGACACTAGAAGTATTGTTCAGATAGCTGTGTAATAATCTTAAGCAATTTAATTTTCTGTGTTGAAAGTTAATTACTTACTTTAGGGAAAGACCAATTTAATGTCTTCAGTCAACTAAGTGGCTAAGATTCATTAAAAGGAACCCGTATTACAAATACCTTCATGCCACATTGCTTTTATTTCTGGGACAAAAACTTCTTGCCCCCTACCCCCAACCAACTTCTATTCTAAACAGATTTTATACAGTCCTTTTCTCCATAGCTTCTGGGAACAAAAGCTTGAAACAAACCTTTGTGGACTGTGTAAGAACATGCCCAGATAACACAGGTGTCTGTCATCAGCTGCGTATAGCAGAGAAATGCAAGGAGATTCACCAAACGAAAATTTCAACAGCCACAGAGATAAAATGGGGCAAACTGTATAGAAAAGTCATTAATGTAATATTGTTTAGAGTCAGAAACTCAAGCAAACTGTACCTTTAAAAAAAAATTGTAAAAAAAAAAGCCCCAAACCTAAAAACAGCAGAGTCAGGAAATGAGCCAGAATTAAGTATTGGTATGTAAAGATAAATATTGGAAACTCGCATAATATTGCTGAAATGGCCTTTTTAGGTGTGCCTCGCTGAATTCAGTACCATTTCCCTGTAGAAGGAAAGCCTGTGAATAGGCTTAAGACAGGCACGGAGGAATTGGAAGGAGAAGAAATAACTAAAATAAACACACCCTAACCTGTTCGTAATAACAGCATCTCCCAAATGCTTTCCTTGCTTTTATCGTCACTTTAAAAACCACCAGTAGGTAACAAAAACATTCCTGCAAAGGGTGTGTGCGAGTACTGAATCTGTTAAGAATAACAAGTTAAGAATAATCCAGAATCAGTCACACAGGTGTAAAGTACCCTTCGAGTCTGGAAAGTGTTGTGAAAATAAGCAGCCAGCACCCCTTTGTTTGATACTTGCTCTTTCATAGCGATACTTGAGATCAGTGGTGGAAGAGGCATAACTTCCTGACCCGAAAACCTGGCATAGGGTAAGATCTTCCAGGCATCACTAGGAATTACGAACATCAGCCAAAAGAGTCTCCTGTTTTCCTAGCCCACTTACCTACTGCCCTCAGATGGCAGGTTTGTCATGTGTCGCCCCGTTGCTGTGCGGCCAGAGATGTGCACAAGAATCCGATTTGCGTTTTCAGCCAAGAGCCTGAAATGTCTGTGATACTGACGTCCCATTTAGACACTGCCAGCATTTTCAAAGCTGCCACTGAATTACTCCTTGATCCTGGGGTTGCTTGAATTTCTACTCATCAAAATTTGCAAAGCCTGCCTCAGAGCTTATTAGCTGCTTTGAATCTTATCTCAAGGTGAGGACCAAGGTGTGGTACACAAAGTAGGGAAGGGAAGGAAGGGAATGCCTTTCTTGCTTAAGGGCCTCAACCCTTAGGCGTGTGTAAAGCTTGTAACAGAAAGGGTAGATGCAGACCACTGACATGTGGAAGGCATTTAAATGCTCACATAAAGAACAGGAGGCGGGGAAAGAGGGAGGGAGTGAAACATCAAATATGAAACAGAACCCTGGAAGAGCTGCCGTGGGTTGCCAAAGTAAGGGGCTGCCTCAAGAGCTGACTAGGCATTGGTGTCCAGTCTCTGGAGAAGGCTGACTACTGGGATCTCAACTAGAGAGTCATCCCTCTGATCACCTGCATTAGGAAATGCTTAAGTGCCTCGGCCTCTGTCTTCTCTCCTCTTCCTGGTGTTTTAATTAGTTTAGATGGCTACTCAGTTACCCAAATGCTATGTCCAGACCTTGGGGCAGAAAATTTCAGGGGCAGCAGGCTGCGTGCATTGCAACAGAAACAGAGTAAAACCAAGTATTTCCAACAAGCCTCATCACTGTCTGCTGATTGCTGTCCAGTCCACATTGCACCTTGCTTCCAAATTTGGCTGTAGCTGTTACCAGGTAGGGTTTCTGTTAATTACGCAGTTATAACTAGCACTTCAGGCAACAGTCTATCCCCCTTTTGGGGGGTTCAAGTAGCCCATAGTCATTTTCGAGTAACTGAATCAGAGTTCTGCATTTTTGCAGTGCATTCCCTACTCATCCTTTCATACAAGTTTGATGACTTCTCCTTCCTCTTAGGTCTGCATGTGGTAGGACAGCCCCAAACATGGCCCTAACAGTGCTGCTGCACTCTGCCTCACCTGGGCAAAGAGGCCGTGGAATAGATGGATATGCTAAAAAGCACCAATAACACCAGCAAGACAGATGCTGTTTGCCTACCTACCCGTTACTGCAGAGAATCTAAGTTATTAGTTAAATTCTGAGATTATGTTCAATTAGTTAAAAAAAAATCAAAGAAAGTCTGAAAGAAATGGTTTTGACAATTGAAAATAGCATTGCTACCTTTTTATTTTTTTTTTTAATTAGCAGAGGAGGAGGGATGGCAAAGTAGAAGGGTTTAGATGTATGGCCAAGTTCCCCTGTTTGCCAACAGGATAGCAATAACAGTATTATAGCCCGTGTTTTGCACAACATATGGCTCAGGTTCTAATAAATACACAGTAACTTATCCCCTAAATCAGTAAAAGAAACAGGCAAGCGCTAACTACAAGTAATTTTGTTCCATTTAATTCTCTTCCAAAAATGTATCACAAAGTTCATGAGCTTATCTTGCCAACATGAAGCTTGTCAGCTCCCCTTTGAGCTGCCTCCGGCCCTATAGCTTTGAAGCTTGCTGGGGCTGTGGGGCACGGAGCTGAGCAGATTTCTCAAGGAAATCTTGTGTGCATGTGTGTGGGGGCAGCGTGCTGTGATTGTGGTCTCACTGTAGCTTTCTGCAACCATTCCCAATGTCACAGTGACCCACAGTTACTTGGAAAGGAAATTTCCATCTGCAAGTATCTTTAATTTGCAACTCTTATCTACTTGCTGAAAGAAGCCTGCTGGGACTGGTATGCATCCCTATTGGAAGTTGTGTGAACGCTTTTTTGTATTTTTAAATACTCAGTTTACATGACACTTCTGATCTCTTCCATAGAAATTCTAGTTAGGTTTGCTTTTCATGGCTAATGAGTGCTACTAAAACAATTTTTGTACTTAAGCAATGGGATGCGTAGAGTGGAACTTGAGACGAGTCAGCAGTTAGCTGAGGTTATTTGAATAGCAATATGAACCATGCCTGCCGCTAGGAAACAGCCCACAAAGGTCATACCAAGTGCCTCGTATTTAGGCACTACCACCCTGGTGATAGGAATTCTCTTAAGACTCTCATGGTTTTTAGACCAAGCATCGTTCTGTTTGACATTTGGATGTGGTCGTATTAAACGCCCGCTGCTTGGTATCTGGATGACAGGGAAGAATGCTTGACATCTTCGGTACTATTCACAGCGAGGCAACGCCTGCCAGATTGACAGATGCTGCTCTCTCCCCATCTAGGGGGGTTAGGTACTAAAATTAGTAACTATTAAAACAAGCCTACTGAGCAAGGATCTGCTGAATCTCATCCACAAGAAATACTGGAGAGAAGGTAAGGAGTCACCGGTGCTCTTTCTACGGGAGTTTGGGCTGTAATTCACAAGCAGGGACAGCGCAGCTGACAAAATGACTGTCCCCAGTACAGTGATAGCCACGTGGCTCAAGGATAATCGGGTGTCGAGCCACCATGGTAAAGCCAAGTAAGGGCGGTGACAACCTTTACAAGTTATTACCTACACTGATGAGTGTGTGTGTTGGGGGGTTTTAGGCCAGATACAGGATGTGCAAGACAGTTCCCCAGTAAGACACCCCTTCTCACCCACAGTCCTGGAGAGGAAAGGGTTTATAGGCTAAAACTCATTCAGGGTTCAGCTCTGTTGCCTCCGCAACCCCAGGAAACAGGCATACCAGCTCCACTTGTGAATCACAGCTTCTGGGAACTTCACCTTGAAGAGCAAGAAAGAGTCTTTCTTCAGGTAGAATTGATCTCTTTAATCCCTTCTGATGGGATCCTTGCCTAAGCTCCTTCATTTGCCAAAAAAGAAAAAGGAAAAAAAAAAAAAGAAACAGAAGCACAATAAGAAACACAGCTGTTTCTGATGGTTCCACCCTCCCTTATTCAATTGTTCAGTGGTTTAACATTCAGCCCAAATGTTGCAGACCTGCTTTTAATTCTCTCTTCTAGTTGAGAGGATTCAAGGCCACATTGTTCCAGCCTTCCACTCAAGTGACCTAGCTACAAAACAACAGAATTAATATTAAAAAAAAAAAAAAAGAAAAAAGAGAGAAAGACATCCCACCATAAACACTTTCATGTTCTGCTGACCCACTTCAGTAAGAACACTCAGAGACTCCGAGTGGCGTCTCACTGAGACTGATTTTGCCAGGACTGAAAACTGCAGTTATTCTGCAAAACCAGCGTTACTGGTTGCAGACAGAGACTTTAAGGCACCTTCTGCATTAGATGTGAGCAGGGGGTTTAAAACTTCTTTGCAAGAGAAATCTCAGGCCTCTGAATTACCCACCAAAAGTCTGTTTGTATCTGTGTCTCCGACATGTTTATATCAGAGCAATAAATGCCATTAAACTTGAGAGGGTAAAACAAAAGATTTCCGCCAAGACAAGGCTAAGAACAGCAGCATTAGTGAATTACAGTTGGTCATCACGAGACCGAGTGGCATAGAGGTGCTGCTATACGGCAGCATAGCCCTGGCCCCTCAGCAGGAACTGGGGTTTAATAACTGGCATTTATGGCTATAGATAAATACCAGCTGCCTCGCTCAACAGTTAGTTTATATCACCGGTTTTAGCCTTTCACATGTAAACAAAGTTATGCAAAGATACAAATTTGAATTTCGGGTAGTTTTTTCAAAGCTGATCTTGCACAACAACAACAGGGGCCCTTACTGAGATGCTGAGAAATGCAGGAGCAGTGTGTCTGGTTTGAGTTACAAAGGCTGGTTTGAAAACCAGTCTTTCTCGAACACACACCACGTGTGTGTTTGTACATACACGACTGTAACAACGGCTCGCAGATACCTCTTTCCACTTCCTTCTGTAATGAATGAATTTGATTAAAGAGCCAAAATGCAATGCATGTGAAAGCAGCACTTTGAAAAATCCCGACAGCGTTAGTCCTTGTTGTGGCAGGAGCAGAGATGCTGTGGGGACCGACCGGATTTTCCTCTGTTCGCTGCACCAAACGAGCTCTTTCGGACTCAAAAACACAAGCAAAAAATTGTGTTGTGAGCCATTTCCCCTTCAGCTCAGTGCTAGGAGCTGTAACGCCACCTACTGATGGCTCTGGATAGTGGCCTTAAGTTGCCAGCCCGCTTCCTTTCAAGGAAAGAGCCAGGCGGGCAGCGCAGACGTGCTGCGGGGCGGAGGCTGGGAAGGCGGGCGGCTGTGCCCAGCTGGGGGCTGGTGAGGACCTGGCCGACTTCGCCTCCTTCAGACACCGCAAAATTGGTTTCACAACAAAATACAAAAGTTCTTTTTCGAGTTTGTTATCCCTCTGCCCCTTCTAAACGTAAGTATTTTCAGCAAAAAAAGCAACAACTGAGAGAAAACTTATTTTTGAAGCATTTGGATTTCTTCTGTCATCTCTGAAAGTGTTTTGAACCCTTTCCCCCCCTCTGTTTTTCAGCGTCTTCTGTACTTTCCTTACAGTCCTGCTGTTCGCATCCTGTGCTCCCTTACGAGTCAGGACAGCCCCCATTCTTCTGCAAACCTAACTGGGACTGAGGCAGAACAGAAGCTTCAGAGCATTTTCTTACAGGGTACCAGTGAATGAGTTTTTTTAGGCATTGATCTTCTCAAAAGACAGCAGTCCTGGTAGGTTGTTCATGAAAGAACACTGTATTTCTAAACCAAATAATCACTGTGTAAGGAAATTTATTAGAAGTTCAGTTTGCGATAGCAGCCTACCAAGAAACAGCAGAACGCTCTCAGACCAATGACGTTTCTTATTTTTGTAACCTAAATACTTAAGGGATAACAATGTAATTCCTAGAAGTGGCAGAAGCAACTCTGATCACCCTTTCTCTCAAGACCAAAAAGCCATAACCACAAGTATTCAGATTATGGCAAAGTGGCTTCAGAGTACTGTAGCAAATCTGCTATGCATTCCGTACCGCAAGAACGAGAGGATATAATTATGAGAAATGGAACAAAAAAGGCATGCTTCCTCCTTACACACCCAAAGTACCACTCTCAGCAGAAGCTCTTAAAAATATATAGTGTATTGTTTCATTTGGAAAGCCAAAATAACACTTTCAGAAAGAAAACAAAAAGGACAGAGGCAGCACACCTTCCTTCTTCATCCTGCCTCATTCTCACTGTGCTTTGAAAAAAGATGGGAAGAGGAAAAGAAAGAAAAAAATAAATGGTTGCAATGAAACTGAATGAATTCTGTATTGTCAGTCCTGCAGATGTGGTAAGAAGCATCACTCAACCATTCTAATCACATATGGTATCTTTTTTTAAGAAAACACTAGGATTTACCATCTAAGTTCTTAAAAAGCAGTGTTAATACTGTACTCTGGGTCAAGAAATGGAGGTGCTAAGGTGGTAAAATACCCCCTCAATTACACCTGTAAGATTTAAAATTTTTAATGTGCAAGTCTAGACCAGAAATCATTAATTTACAATGCAGTAAAATTTGAAGGATGGGAGCTTCTTAATTGTATATGCTCACCGCAATAAGTGAAGTACTCAGTTGCTGAAGTAAAAAAATCAGTATGCTGAAGTGATTTATGCTTCATTTTTAAGGCAAAAATAGTCAACAGCAGAACTGCGTACAGTTGCAAAAATATTTACAGATATGATTAGATAAACAGTTCACTTCTAGCATGAAAATTTTCATGACGTACTTAATAGAGCAGAGTTTTATTTGAAACGTTGCCATTAAAAATGTGAAAATCTAGATAGGATGAGTAGCACTGACATTTTCACCTGGGCCTCCACACTCACGCATCTCTGTCCTTAAACCTCTGTCACTGTAAGCTGTCCTCTCTCTCTGCCCATTTCCAGTCTTATGACACAGGTGCAGGGGTGTCTGAGCAGCCCCAGAGTCCACAGGGGGAAAAGCTGGAATGTTAAAGATGTATGCAAAAGGTCACAACTAGAAAAAAAGAAAAAACAGATCCTGAGAAATAAAATTACTGGGGGGGTGGGAAAAAGCTATCTGCAGGTATCCAGGGATCTGCTCAGTCATCCTTGTCTTTTGCCCCATGTTTCAGGATGCGCGTGAATTCAATGTAGTTGAAATTCCCCTTTTTGTCGATGGGTGCCTCTCTGTACAGCTCATCCACCTCTTCATCTGTGAACCTGTCTCCCATCGTCGTCAGCAGCTCCCGCAGGTAGTCTTCCTGAATGAACCCTAGGATGAGATGGATAGAGAGAAACACAAAAGGGAAGCCATTTCTCAGCCGAGTCTTCAAAAGCAGTAAGACAGACATGCAATTCACTAATACAGCATGCAATACATGCATTTGCACCAAAAGCCCAAAATACTTTCTTAACTGAATTCTAAAGAAATTCCTTGAATGCAAAGAGAAAGAGAGGGGAAGTTTGATGCATTTCATACAGATTTTTGGAAAGAGGGCCTCATCTGCTGTGATCTAATAATACCTACTTTCTATAATACCTACTTCAACAGCTCAAAGTGGAAAAACAAGTTTCTGTTACAGCTACTCTTAATTACACAAGTTGTTCTCTTAATTGAATTATATTTTTCTTGACTTAATTACATATATTTGTGTGTCCTCTATAAACTAGTTTCCTCTGGGGACTAAATAACCACTGGCTGGCTCTTCACTGCTGCACAATACTGTTGCTGGAGGCAGTTTACATGGATACAGTGGACTGCTGGCAAGCGTCCAGGGTAAGAGTTTGTAACAGAAAAGACTTTCAGGCAGGATTGAGCAAGTTAACTCAGGAGGGAGGAAGAACGTTTACTGTAGAGAGGAGAAGCGGAGAAGCTAGTCAAAAAAAGGTAGGATATATTAAGTTATTTATTTTATGCTAAAATTTTAGCAGAAAATTTTGGAAGAAATTCGGAAGAAATATTCTGTTAATTCGATTTCAATAGACGAGCAGAACCACCAGTTGCCAAAAAATTCCAGGAAAGTTTAGATATTAAAAAAGGAATGCACATAACAAATGCTCAGAGAAGGTGCGGATGCCCCATCCCTCAAGTGTTCAAGGCCAGGGTGGATGGGGCTTTGAGCAACCTGGTGTAATGGAAGGTATCCCTGCCCATCATGGCAAGGGTGTTGGAACAGATGATCTTTAAGGTCCCTTCCAACCCAAACCATTCTATGATTCTATGAAATGGTAGACATAAGAATGCACAAACTGCTTAAGGTTGAAATAAGACCTAATATGCCTTTAAATGCACAATAGTTGCTTCATTTGAGAAAGAAACTGGTTATTGAACTTTAGTTGGAGAACTATCAATAACAGAACAGAGGAGGCAGAAGTATGTTCCAAAAGAAAGATACGTAAACTGTGCAGAACAGCTGGAAATCATAAGTAGACACCCACATCAACTGATGTAGATTCAATTAGAATGTGATTAAAAAAAAAGTTCTGCTTTGGAAAGAGAGTTGAATAACTTAAGCAAACAGTTCATTAGAGAGACAAAACCAAACGGAATCAGGGGACCAAAAGGCAGTCAATGAGCATGACAAATTATCATAGGGTTGGTGTATGCTGCGGGGAAAGGAAAAAAACATGTTTCAACATATGCTAATTAAAACAGCATCATATCCCAGTGCAGACAAGCCCTTGACTACTGACTCCAAATGAAGAAGGCTAACAGAAATGTTCTACTTTAAAAACGGTGAGAATGTTCAGTTAGCCAGGCCCATCTTAATCAGGTCAAACTTCGGAGTTGTCTCTTTGCAGATGTCCGTAAAGAAGGGGAAAAATAGCTGCAACAGATTAGGCTCTCTATTCCTGCAGTCCTACAGAGACCAAGCAGTGAGGAGAGATGACGTAAGGATTAGCATTCAAAGAATGCAAGGCCTTTGGTGCTGCAAGTTTAGCCTCAAGGACTTAATCGCTTCACAGAATCACAGAATCATAGGGTTGGAAGGGACCTCTGGAGATCATCTAGTCCAACCCCCCTGCCAGAGCAGGGTCACCTTAGAGCAGGTTGCACAGGAACGCCTCCAGGCGGGTTTTGAATGTCTCCAGAGACGGAGACTCCACTACCTCTCTGGGCAGCCTGTTCCAGTGCTCTTCCACCCTCAAAGTAAAGAAGTTCCTCCTCATGTTGAGATGGAACTTCCTATACTCAAGTTTGTGCCCGTTACCTCTTGTCCTGTTGCCGGGCACCACTGAAAAGAGCCTGGCCCCATCCTCCTGACACCCACCCTTTAAGTATTTGTAAGCATTAATAAGGTCACCCCTCAGCCGTCTTTTTTCCAGACTAAACAGACCCAATTCCCTCAGTCCTTCTTCATAAGAGAGCTGTTCCAGTCCCCTAATCATCTTGGTAGCCCTATGCTGCACCCTCTCCAGCAGTTCCCTGTCCTTCTTGAGCTGGGGAGCCCAGAACTGGACACAGTACTCCAGGTGTGGCCTCACCAAGGCAGAGTAGAGGGGGAGGATGACCTCCCTCGACCTGCTGGCCACACTCTTCTTGATGCACCCCAGGATGCCATTGGCCTTCTTGGCCACAAGGGCACATTGCTGGCTCATGGTCATCCTGTTGTCCACCAGGACTCCCAGGTCTCTTTCCACCGAGCTGCTCTCCAGCAGGTCGGCCCCCAACCTGTACTGGTGCAGGGGGTTATTCCTCCCCAGGTGCAGCACCCTACACTTGCCCTTCTTGAATTTCATAAGGTTTCTCTCCGCCCAACTCTCCAGCCTGTCCAGGTCTCTCTGTATGGCGGCACAGCCTTCTGGTGTGTCAGCCACCCCCCCCAGCTTTATGTCATCAGCAAACTTGCTGAGGGTGCTCTCTACCCCCTCATCCAAGTCGTTGATGAATATATTGAAGAGGACTGGGCCCAGTACTGACCCCTGGGGAACACCACTTGTCACTGATCTCCAACTAGACTCTGTGCCCCTAACCACGACCCTCTGAGCTCTGTCTTTCAACCAGTTTTCTATCCACCTTACTGTCCACTCATCTAACCCACTCTTCCTAAGCTTCCCTATGAGGATGCTGTCGGAGACCGTGTCGAACGCCTTGCTGAAGTCAAGGTAGACCACATCTACCGCACTCCCCTCATCTATCCATCCGGTCACAGCTTCATAGAAGGCTATCAGGTCAAACAGATTAGTCAGACAGATTAGTTTCTGTCTGAACAGCTAGGTGCTTAAACACTGAAAGAGGTTGCCAGACTAGGAATACACTAAAAGTTTTAGCAGCATCGAACTGTAAAGCAAACAGTACACCCCACAGGCCCTCACACACCGCTCCGATGTAGAGGGGAAGCAACAAATTAATGAAGCAAAATTTAAGATTCAGCCTGTGGCAGACAGCACAAAACAGATGACAATGCAGGATCAATGAACAGACAAAAGATACACCAAATGCAGACAGATATAACTTTTATACTAATTTCATAGTACAACATACAACAGTAATGCTGAAGCAACATACCCAACTAGATTGGCAATATAGGAAATGTAAGTAAAAACCAACAAGTACAACTAACTTATCTTCATCAAGAGGATCTGATTTGTATTATTCTTTTTCAAAAGAACTACACTGATGTAGAGCTAGAAAATCAGGCCCATAGCACATGCACATGGAGAGTATGAAGTGGAAAAAAAAAAAAAGGTTTGACATAGCTGGAAATGCATTTCTTCATTTTTAAAAGGAACAAACTGATCAGAAGCCAAATCTGAGAATAAAATGAATGAAAGGCAAACATAACATGGGTTCTACAAATACGTCACGCATTATTTTGAAGACTGCATTTTGACTGTTATGAATCAAAAATCAATAAAAAAGCATAACTATCTAACATGTTTCCTGGTTAAAATTTGAGGATGGCATAAGACGCAAAAAAGACTGTGGAACCATTATCCTCAAATCATCCTAGGAACTAGACTAAAACATTTACCACACAGAGTTGAAAGATAATAAAATCAATCTTATCAGTACATGGAGGCCTGAACTAGTAACTTATTGTTTACATAGATGTAGAAGGTTACTGTTCAAAAGAAGTGGTAGCACAATCATTTTCTTTATATCGTAATTCACAGGCGCTTGTTTTGGAGCACACAAAAAACCCCTGTAGCACAGTGAGTCAGACTACCTGCGGAGAGAAAATAATTAACCTACTAACAAAACTTCCTTCTCTAGGAGATGGTAAAGAGATTTCCCTTGAGAGGGAGGAAGTCAATTAACATTTGAAAAGGCCTTACCAACAGATAGTCTGTTTACCTACACCTCAGCAGGAAGGGGATGCTCTTTGAAAAGGCAAAAGGTGCTAAAAATACACAGACTGAAAATAGCTGTTTGAAATGGAATAATATCCTTTGAAAGGTTCATAGCACATACCCACAGGTGAGATTGAAACATTGCGGTGGACAGCTGTGAGGAAAGTTACAGGTACGGTGAAATTATGTAGCCTTTGTACCAGAGATGTCAGCACAAACTAGTAAGACGTGTTCACAACATGTCAAAGCACTGATATTCTGTAATTCCGCAGAATTGCCCTAAGGATTCATTCCGGAATGAATCCTACAACACTTCTCTGGGATCTTAGCCTACATGAATAAATAAATAAAATCATAAACTCTAACCTCAAGATTACAGGCACAGCCTTGAAAGTCTGATATAATAAAACTGAGGTCTGCATTTTCCTCTTTCCCCCCACCTTGCTATGCAAGTCAGTCCAATCTGTCATTTCTGTCTTCTAGACCCCACCCGGTTTTTATCTTTAGATCATTAAGGCTACAGCCCTTCCTGCAACCTGAAAACAAACTGAGCTGTGGGTGAGGGCATGACACATGGCATTTGTCATCATAACCACAAGATACACTGGGCAAGATGAGGGTTTAAAAAGGGTTTACATAGTCTGAACAGCCTGTCTTCAAATATTAAAAACATCAAAGAATTCAGACGCGTCTCAGATCTACTGCAGGCGGAGGGCAAACTCAGTTGTATTAAAGATTTCACATCCGTTACCTTTTGAATGCCATAGAAAATTACATATTACCAATTCCTTAGAGCAAATGCATCTTACTTTGCGCTGCCCGGTTAAAACACACTTCTTCAAAGCCTCACAGGAAAACATTACTACTAGTCTTAAGTACTCACACAGAACAGCCAGACAGTTTTTACTCTCACTCAGTAATACGTCAAATTCTCATTACTTGGTAGAAGATCCTAAAAGGATCACTGTGTCATACTTCATTTATAAAGGTCCAAAAATCAGCAATTTAGAAACCCAGATAAACAATGTAAAACTACCCCCCTACCCCCCCGCCAAGTGGCTGAGTTTCATCCACATACCTGTTGCTTCTTCATCAAAGCAAGCAAAAGCATTCCTGATTACATCTTCTGGATCGGTGCCATTTAACTTCTCACCAAACATTGTGAGGAACATCGTGAAGTTTATGGGGCCTGGAGCCTCATTCATCATGGCATCTAGGTATTCATCCGTTGGATTCTTCCCTACAAATAAAGGGATACATATTTGGTTCAGCTTTCAAACGAAAAGAAAAAGTAATCTGAATAGCGCAATAGAAATGGAGGCATCTCTCATAAGCTATCCCAAACTCAATACTTTAATTTTAACAGCACAGATTTGCTCGGCAACCGTAAACAGAAAAGTGACATTACCAAGGGAGGCGAGCATATCGTGCAAGTCCTCTTTGTCAATGAAGCCATCCCTGTTCTGGTCAATCATGTTGAAGGCCTCCTTGAATTCTTGAATCTGCGACTGATCAAACATTGCAAATACATTGGAAGTGGCACGCTGAGGCCGCTTCTTGGTGGTCTTCGTCTTTGCCTTTTTGCTAGACATGTTGATTTTTGGACACTAGGGAGAGAAGTAAACACAGTAAGACCAGAGTTAGGACTTAAAAAAAACCCTGTACTAAGATTTAATGTTACAGTTCACAGATAGAAAACACCTCTAACACACATATTTCCCTAATCAAGAAAGGAAAAAGAGAAGCAGAAAACACAAACAAATGAAAGACAGACTCCTAACTAAAAAAAGTCACTAAAAGAAGATGTAAGTTAAACTTGCATTTCAGTCTGCAAAGGGACAGCTTTTGTCTGGGATCCCGTCTTGATACACGCACCCGACTTGTGTCAAGTCTAAAAGAGGCTTTGAGAGCTGTCGTTAAGCTTGTGAAAGAGCTCTGTGTGGATATAGATACACAATAACTATGTGCAATATCAGGTAGTAGGGGAAGGAGAAACTCAAATCAGTTCACCTGAACTCTGAAGCACCTGTACTTGACACCTGACAGCGGTAAGTAGTTGCTACTTTGTATCATGTCTCTGTCCTTTCTTTGCCTTCTGTTATTTAAAATGCATTAAAACTAGAAGAAAACTGTGCAAGCTATGTTTCTGCTCCTAACATTAAGGTCTGCCTGACCTCCATTTAATTTTACCTGAAATATGGTACGGGTCTGCCATACCTGAAAGCTGACTTCCACTGCCTATTCCTTTAAGCAAAAAGCGAAAGCAACCAACTCACATTGCTTTTGCTCCTCTCCCTGGAAAAACTGCTCAGAAAAGGTGTCTTCACCTGTAACACTCAGGTTAACTGAACTTAGGTCTCGATGAAACAGAGCAATGGTTCATTTCGTTGCTCTCACTGCCATTGAATTTACCTGCAGAAGCTTCCATCGTACAGTGCTGCAAAGCAAGCTCTAAGATTTTTATCAAACAAACCGGGAGAGAATGCATTTGTCTTTTAGGGTCGGCGGGAAGGGATGGATGGGGCAAACCTACACGCCAGCCCCTTTCCGCTTTAACCACAGAAGGCTGTGACCTGAAAAACAACCTGGCACCCACTCCTTGCCCTAAGCTCGGAGAGAATCAAGCTCGGCCGCAACGCTCAGCTCTCCAGCGAGCACAGCACTGAGGAGATTTTTAAAAAAAAAAAAAAAAAAAAAAAGATTTTTTTTTTTTTAAAATTGTAATTAGTTTTCATTAAATGACAGATTTTGGGGTTTGTTTTTTTTTTTTGACCCCGGAGGAAGGATCTCCCTTCAAAAGCTGCATCCCGCCCCAGGCTTCAAGGGCCGCACAGGGTCGAAGAGCTCTCGCCCTCCCCGTGAAGGGACGATGGCGCCGGGGGCCCCNCGACCGGCGGCGAGGGCGAGGAAGGGGCCCCCGGCGCCATGGCTTCTCCTCAGCAACAGCTGCCCCAACGGCTGCCGCCAACGGCTCCAACGCGCTTCCCAACGGTCACTCTCCCCACAGCCCGTTCCCGCCCCTCAAACACCACCCTCACCCCAACGGTCGCTGCGGGGATCCCGGTAGCAGGCAAGCAGGCGGCGGAAGGGGAAGGAAGCGACAACGGCACGCC
>VYZM01023046.1:156370-175064 GCA_013398915.1 Dromas ardeola | reverse complement strand
TTTTTAAAATGTATCAGGTTGAAGATGGAGCGCCGGCCCGTGTTCCTGGCGCCCCAGCCGGCCCCCGCGCAGTTAACGGGTTGGTGGTGTCGTAGCAGTGAGGTAAATGAAGCCTGAGCGTTTGGTAGCATGCTGCCCGAATTAAGTGTGTTATCCTTTACACCGAGTCTTCCTCATGTTTCGCTCAAGGGGTCAGAAAAATTCTAGTTTGCATCTTTAAGTCTTCTAAATGAGCGCTCCCGCATGAACAAGACTTAACACCTTTCAACCTTTCACAGCCATAAATTATGAGACCCCCTGGAAGATGTATTTTTGCTTATATGTTCTTCATTAAAACAATGCAAAGGATAACACTTGAGGTTTTTTGGTTTTGTTTTGTGTTTTGGTTTGGTTTTTTTTTTGCTTTCTTCCATTTACTGATGTGGTATCTTAAAGAAATTGAGGTACAAGCTCGTTTTAGTGCTCCCCTGAGGATGGGGTCTGAAATCACTTCAGAAGAAGCAATTGGGTTTTAGCGTTTTAGCTTCGGCATTTTTGGGTTTATTTCTGAACCCAGTGCTTATTCACATTTTGCATATTGAACTCCCATATAAATCTCTTGAGCTTCAAGAAGCTGTTGTAAGATTCTGAAACACTGTCAGATGGGAAAGCTGCCCTTTGAGTCAGTTCATCATTCTTCCAACTCCTTTCCTCCCTGTTACCAGTTTTGTTGGTATACAATCGGTACCTTGGTAAACAGTAACTCCTAAGAAGGAAAGGAAAAAATAAATAAACGTCTTTTTGCTGAAATTACCAATTATATTTACAAATGTAAATGGATTATGTTTAGGCACCGTACATGTGGAAGTTAAGACAGTCTAGAAGTTGCAGTCACAAATTTGAAGGGAACCACTTTAATTGCTAAAAGGCCCAACTTTCTTTCCCTGCCCTCCCCTCAAACCAGAAGACCTATTTCATGAGGTCTGAAAATTTGGCCTAATTAGCTTGTAAAAATACTTTCCGGATGAATTTTAATATCACTTTTCTAAAATTTGGCTCAAAATGCAATGGAAAGAAATATTAAACTTTGCTGAATTGAGAGCATGCGCTTTTTCATTGAAAAAGTTTTGGGGGAAAATCCTCTGTACTTACTAGACATGGCACATAGTTTCAGGATAATTATATGCAAAGTGTGAGTGGGCAGAAAAGCAGCAGAAGCACCAAGATAGTAATAGAGTTATTAAAATACTCCGTGATAATCTTGAACAACTGAATTGTCTGTTGAAATTTAATTATGAAAATCGTTATTTGATATCTTAATTTAAAAGCCTTTCATCAGTTACTTTATATTGACCCACTGCTGCAAACATGCTACTCTATATTGTACTGTTTTTCATGCTATTAAAAAGGTGTTATATGAAACCTGTCACCCTGTATGTTGTTCCCAGTGTTTAACTTTCAAAGATGTGAGAAGAGGTACAGTAATATTACTCACCCAGTATGAGATCAGTGATGAAATTTTCTCCCTCTCTCTCTTTCTCTCTCTCTCAAAGCTTTGTCTCCAATTTGTCACATCATAATGGAATGAGAAGCAGTTGTTAAATGCAGACCATTTTGTGTGCGATGTAAATCTGTGTAACGCTTTTACAAATGGTTCCATTTAGTGATACCAGTAAAGAAATTTAAAGGGGAGAAAAGAGATTTGTTTTACCTCTTACAATACTTGGAGAATATTTTTTTTTCACTCATTGACATAAATCTTAAAAAGAAAGGTAAGAAAAAAAAGGTCTTTTTTGTGACTGTATTAGCTTGTGCTTCAGCTCTTACTCAAGAAGATGTGTTGTGATGATCTCTCGGGTGAACGACACTTTGTTTCTGCTGTTTAAACCTCCCTGTGGAGAGAATGGTTCTTGAGGATGGTAGCTGTGAGCTGCCAGCAGCCTTGAACAGTGCTTAGTTCCCCGTGACTGCGCATTCCTGGCTGATGCTGGAGAAGAGCGTGCCTGTAATCCTATTTTCCTGCTGCTTTATCGGCTGTTTCTGAGAGTACAATGAAGCCACAGGCTGTTTCTTGAGCATGCAGGCTCCTTTCTTGACTATGCAGGCTCCTCTGTGCTCTGATGGTGCTCCCTGGCTGCACAGAGAGCTGTGCTTGCAGATGACTATCTGATGGGACAGCAGGTCTGGTCTTGAAGGCGGCCTTCAAGCTCTTCTAGAAGAACAGTCCAGGCACATCCTAGGGAGAGCATGTTCTGGGAAGCCCGAGGTTGAAATGGGTAGCTCGGCTGCTAAGTGGTTCATCCAAACTTTTGCCACCACACAGTGCCAAGTGTGTCCAGAGTGAAGCACTTCTACAACTGCTCTGCAGAGAGAGCGTCCTGTGTGCAGGCCGGGCACCGCGGGAGCACTTGGGGGCAGGGGCTGCCCAGGCCGTGCGTCGGAAGGATGCTTATGTGGTGCTGTACCAAGAAATAGTGCCACCTAGTGAAGAGCTTCAGTTTTATACAGCGTTTGTTTTGCGGGCTGGAGAAAAGTGCTTGCACTACCACATCCAAGAATGTACGCCCCGAAATTGTTTATTTCTCAGTACCGCTAATTTCCTGCATAAACCTTTCAAAATAGGAATAAATTTATTCATTCTGAAAACATGGTATTTTTTTTTTAAATGCTGAGCTCTTAACTCCTTCAGTTTTCTTCTCTCTGCTACTTTTTCCTTCAGTTCTCCCACCTTTCTCATTTATGTCAGTCTTGTTTGAGAAAAAAACATTTTAAGCAAAATATATAAAATTTTCCTATCCTTTCCATCTAAAATTCTCAAATACTTTGGTGTTGTTGAAATGTTTTCCTAGACTTGTTTTCTTTGGACTGTCTAAAAGCCTGCAAAATTATCTGTTTCATACTTAAGTTCTAAGGCAATAGACAGCAAGCAATTTACAGTAAACATTTTCCCTCCTTTCACTTAATTCTCTCCATTCCCTCACCTCTGCTGAGTTAGGATGACAGTGCGAATATTTGTGATTAACTTGGTTGCTTAATGAAGCAGAATCAGTCTGTGTCATATGATGCTTCTTTATGAATCTCATTAATGTTTCAGGAACAGCTGCAGTGGCTCACAGTAAAAGTCTGCCTAGTCCAGTGTGCCTTAGCTGTAGAGAGATGTGTAGTCTGGGTGTGGAAAGCAGGGAGAAAAGCCTTGTCCATCCTTTGGTGAGCTGCTGTTCCCACGGGCTGTGTCTGCACTGTCTGCCCTGCAAAGGCAACTGCACTGAACAGGTAGGGGCCAGGGGACTGATCTACTTGTTTGCAGTCGTGTTGTACCACTTGCTCACTCCAAGGCCAGAAAAAATACCAGGATCATCCCCAGTGCCTGCATTTGGCCGTACGCAATGGTGAGGAGCAGAGCAAGCCTGTCAGGATTGCTCAGGCTGGAGTTTTGCTCAACATTCAGATCTCGCTGCTTCCTAAGAAGGTGAGAACCACAAAGCTGGGGTTAAATGAGATTGTTCAGGTCTCCTGATTTTTCAGCAAGTCAGAGTTGGCCCATAAAGTGGGAAAGGGGAAGCCCAGCAGCTGTGTCCTCTTACTGCTTCTTGCATTTCTAGGTGGAGCGCCGCTGGGTTGTTTCTACTGACTCCTTGGATGCCTTCAACAAATAATAGGTGCTGTGAGGTCTACCCTAGCAGGTCCCTGGAGGGTCTTATTGGTTTGGTTTGTTTGGTTTTTTTTCCTGAACTTTGGATTCATCAGGTTTTTTTGAAAATCTCTTTCTCTATACTTCCTCTTCTTTTTGGAGAAGAGCAAGCACTGGGTTCTTTTAGCCTATTCTTAAGGGGAGAGCAGCAGCAATGGCCATATGCAGGTATTGAGAGAAGACATAGAATCAGGGAAGCCTGTGATATCCTCCCAGAATCCTTTCCTAACCTCTTCTATGTTTAACTCATGGAGGGGTGAGCAACCCTGAGCCAGATGTGGTATTTAGTAACCAATGATGAACTACTTTCATAAGCTTGCCTAATATGTAGTCCTTGAATTCATGTAAATTTAGCATTCACAATATCCTTTGCAGGTGTTTTTGGATTCCTTTGCAAGGTTGCTATTTCTTACATAAAGAACTTCACCTTACTAATTTTGAACCTATCTATTTCTGGTTTTATTCAGTGCTCTAGAATTTGTATTGGAAGAAATGCTAAGGCTGAGTTGTGCGTCCACTTCTGTCATGTTACATCTGCGTTTTCCGTCAGCTGTGGCAAAGAGTCCCTCTTCTGTAATTTTTCTTGTACAGAGGCTATTTCATACCCTTGCTCATCATAGAAGTAAGACTGAGGATGTCCACAGGAAACAAACGAAAGAGTACAAAAAAGGAGACTAGATGAAAAAGCATATTTGTGATTTTCACATTGAATTAAGAATTAAAAATGAGTGAAACTTAAGTGGTTTTGCCAGTTAAGAGATTTTTCTGAGTGTATTATCACTGTCCAACCAAAGTCGCAAATGCTGCTTGCAGAGGCTATGTACTGGCAGCACAATCAAATACTTCCAAATTTTCTAAGTCACTTGTAGGTCAAAACAGTCATTTAACAAAAGCATTTTGAGTGTCAAGTTGTTTCCCCTAGTATTTTGGCTCATCCTTCTGCCTTTCCATCTTCTCTTCCCTGATTGCAGCTGGCATCTGTTGTCTCTGTCATGCTACCCCAGTGCAGTGCTGTATCAGTCAGACTGACAGTCATTCTTTTTGTAATGCTGGGAGTGTCCCAGAGTTGTTCTGGAATTTCTCCAAAAATAGCTCCAGCGCTGTAATCCAAACAGAAAACCTTTGAGAAGTCGTGAGTGAAAGAAGGGATTCTGAATGTGTATCTTCACTTGGGTCTCTTGGAAGGCCTCAGGGCAGGACTTCTATCCGCCTGGAGGGTTTTCCCCTCTTTTCATTCAAAGATCTCATGAATAAAACCGGTAAGTTACTGCTTTCCCAGGTGGTCCCTGCCACAATGTAGGTGCTGAAGCATGAAAAATAAATGCTCTCAGGGAATGTACTGGAGCCTATAGAAGAAAGATACATTCTTTCTCCATATTGAAAATGAAAAATAGTTCTGTTTTGACTTTTTGGTAACTTCCAGTGTGCGTAGCTGGAGAAAAGGTGAGAACATAAGTTCCCTAGAGCGTCGTATGACAACGATATGCCAGGGCCAAGGACAAAGCGGCGAAATGTAATGGAATATAAATAATATAAAGTCAGTCTCTGAAGCATTGTAAAACAGGAGAAAACGAAAAACCCCAATATAATTTTTTAAATCCGTAGCTCGATCACTGTATGGGTGGGCACTGAAATGTGTTTGACTTGAGTATTGAGGGACTGGACTAAGCAGACAAGGTGCTCCTTGCATTCCCAGGTCCAAAGTCCTTTATATACAAGAACACAAATTTTAAAAAAAAAAAAAAAAGTTGAAAAGTACATCTTGGGCTGTTGATTTCTGCCAGGTTTTTGTCCCTTGCTACCTGTTCGCTATGATAAAGAAGTCACTGTACTGCCACTTGTGGTGTATGTCCATCACTTGTTTTTTATCCCCGTTGGTAAGTTCCAATAATTTTAGGCAAATCTTTGTGGGTTTTTCTCCCCTTTTTGCACTAGTTTTGAACAGAAATATTGCCAGACACCATGATTCCACAATGATTATAAGTGAAACGCAAAATTGAGTGTTGGTAAGGTATTCTCAGTAAGAAGAGAGTGAGGCCTCCTGTCCTTCAAACACATGTAATTAATTCTGCTAAACCTAAGGACATAGATATGTGCCCTCCCCTCACGTGTTAAATTAGTGTTTGTATCTATCTGACAACGTGTATGTACAATTAAAGAAGCAAATGAAACGTGCTCAATGCCTGGCCAAAGGCCTAAAATGGTATTTTAAAACAGACCCAGAAAACAAGGAGGAGTGTATTTAGTCAGGTGTTTGACGTAAAAAGCAAGCTGTTACCTGTTTTCTTACTAGGTGATGTCTGTGCAAGTTTGGTTGGCTGGTGGAGCAATTTCAAAATCAACATGCTTCTTGTGGGGTGGTAATATGTTGCCAGTATAAAACCTATTGCATTAGAGATGGTTAGCTCACAATTAAGGAAGAAGAATTAGATAGAGGGAAAAAAAAAACAGTGTCTGTTCGATACAATGCTAAGTCAAGGCTCAAGTTACTTGTGTTTGACGCCAACTCTATTTTAGAAAATGCTGAGACAGGGCTTGCAGGCCTCATTTTACACCCACTCACATGAATATGCTAGACAGAGGCTGGAAATTATTGTGAAACACTGTCTTTTAACTCCCAAAGAGCTATGCCCACAACATTCATAAGGAAGAAACCAAAACATAGTTCAATCTTTAATTTAGTGAGGTTGTACTCACTGATACTCTAAAAATTGTCAAAGTGAGGAAATTACAAATTAAGGATTAAATAAACCTTGCAAAATTGAGCAGTGGCAGTCTACAGGAATGCCAAAATGAATGCTGCTGTCACACACCATCTGCTCCTTTAGGCACGCATATTAAGGTTAGTCTTGACCTGCCTAATCCTGTAGTATTTGTAACTGACTTCCAAGCTTCATCACGGCGCAAGGCTGGTTTACTAAGGCACCGAATCACGGCTGCGTGGCAGAGGAGTCTGCGTGCAGCAAGCGGTTGGGATTTTCCAGGAGGTAGTTTGATTTCCTGCTCTCCTGCCAATTACATGCTTCCGAGAAACATGTAAACATCTTCCCTTAGATATATTACATTCATGCAAACTGCATGACCCCTTAAGCCCTGTGATGCAACATCTGTTATGTATGAACTGTTCTCTAGGGAATATCACGTGTTTGGTCTGAAAGGATTCCTTGGCAGTATTTATTTCTGTATTGTTGAAATTTGCAATACAAGTTGTTTTTTTAAAGGTCTAGCGCAGGGATTCCCAAAGGATGTGCTACCACAGCAGCCTGTGTGCTTTGCTCCCAGCAACTGAGTTTGCTCCTACCTGCAATGAGTGGTCCCAGGGAACAACATGTGTACGGACTGCAGAGGAAAATGGGAGGATCAGCCTCTTTTTATCTTTTTTTCTTAAGATTAAAAGTTTCCTATCTAATATGTCAAAAGTTTAGGAAAACAGTGATCTCTATGGAGTTGCAGCTCAGAGCACAACAAAAATGTGCTGTGTAGAATTTATTTTTTTCCTGGTATTGCTTTTCAACATTTAATGATAACTTATTTTTAAGTTGCATTTTGAGAGGCATTTACTGAGTTCTCTTTGCTTCGACATTGTTCCTGGCTTCTATAATACTGTTTCTGAGTTACTGTCATCCTAAATAACTTTTCCAAAGGAGGAGGTTATCTAAAAATGACAGTAGAGTTTAAAAAATTAAGTAAGCAAGCCAAAATAGGAGCATGGATACATGGGCAATACCAATGATTAACTGCTGATATCCAAAATGTTCCTGACTCTGATTATTACTCATCCGTTATTTGGACTTACATTGTCTGAATGCCTTCAGTATGGTAGAAGAGCTATTTGTTGCCATTTGAAGTTCCGTGGGAACATACCAAATAATAGGTTAGTTCCTGACAAAAAAGGGCCATGGCCACGAGAAACGTGGTGACAAGATTTCAGGCATTTTCCAGCTTTCAGAACCAATGCACTGGGCAGGACACAAAAGCACACCATTACTGATGGATGTCCTGTGCCAGGATGGGGCCCCCGTGTTACATTTTGTTTCTCAACATAAGCTTGTGATCCTAGAAACAAGCGATCTAATGATAGCTCTTAGGTCAGTGGTGAAATGGATCCTTACTTCAGAGTGTACGGACACCACCTCTGTGCCATCAGTTGCTGAGCTAGTGTATTAAGTTGACTTACGATGTTGTGAAATGCTTTGGTCATCTGATCGCTGTGTGATAAAAGATGACTTTATTTGCTTCAATGCATCGTAAAGAACAGAAACAAGTGTATCCTGAGTTGGTTAAAAAGCTGCATATTACAAATACCTCCAGCAACAGTCAGGGGGGAGGGGGAAAGCAGGCAAGCACATACTGGCAGCACTTCACACAAACGTTGTCCTTGTTGGAGGTTTTATGTGCAGCTGCAAGAGCTCTTTGGCTTCCATTTGACCTTTGCGGATGTAGCCTTAGAACAGGGTAAATGGGTCATGTAAAGTAAATCACTGCTTTTCAATAGTGCTTCACAGGCCATTATATATCACTGTAGATGTAAGACTATTAAGTGTGTGCATCAGCCTATGAAAGTAGTTTTTCATCATAAGCTTCATCTGGCATGGAGCTTGGAGACCATTATAGATGAACCCCAAGGGAAAAAAGATTAGCTTCCAAGATTTTGACTGCAAAATGCTAAGTCGTAAGTCATCAGAATCTTAAGCTGTTTCAGTGACCAAAGTTATTTTTTATTTTTGGAAGTGGATTATTGATGACGCATCCCTACAGCCCTTGGCACGCAACCTCAGCTGTCTGGACATTCCTTGCTGCCTAGCTACAAAACTCATCTGATGCTCTTTTATGGTCTCTTGGCTGGCTCTGTAGGTCTTGTAGCCTTCCAACACAGTTAAGGGGTTTGTCCCCACTCCCAGGTTAACTGTCTCCTATGTTACATACTGGGGAAACCTGAACTTGGGAAGGTCATCATTAGACTGAAACATCCGTGGAAATTCTTCCTTAATAACATGCCTCCCTGAGTAGGTATCTTTACCCTAATGGGGAGGACAGTTCCTGTCCTCCCCACGCCCTGATCGGAGAGAGCAGCCAAGAGCACAAGAAGGAACAAAGCAGCTACATCCCACATTTCACCTGGCTGTTCAAAAATTAAGAGCAGCAGTACAGAAGATTTTGAAGTGGACAATTTCCTCTCAAGGAGGATACCAGATTTTTTTAATGTAACTTGCATTTATGATTTTAAAGTCACTACTTCAAAACTTATTTCCAGCAAGAAAACTGCAGCTGGCTTATCTGCTGATTACACAGTGTAACTAACATACCAGCACCTGAAATTTACTGAGAAGGCAGGATGAGGAAAAGAATGGTTTGGTGACCCAGTGTTCATAACAGAAGAAAACTGAATCTCTGAATCTTATGCCATTTAGACATTCAAAGGGAGAAAATTATCAAAATAGTCTAACATCTATCCTTAGTGCAGGCATCTTCCATGTATGCACACAATATTGAATTGCATAGATGTGACAAGATCAGTCTAAAGAAGCGACAGTGTAACTGTTCCTTGGCCTAATGTTACCTAGCAACATTTCAACAAGCCCGTGTTTCCTAGATCCCCACACTGTTGTCTTTGCCATAGGGGCAGTGTAGGTGACAACTTCCATACATGCTTGTAAACTACATTCTACAAAAAATCAGCTGTTGCTGGAACCTTGCAGGCATCCCATGAAGAAATACCTCAGCAACCACACTGGAGAACACTGAGATAGTTTAAAAACAAGGGTTTGAGAAAAGGAGCAGGTGCAGCAGTCTGAAGTAGTATAGCAAAGAGCATAGTCTGAGTAGGAGAAAAAGAAAAACTGAAGCTCAGTTCCAGTTAGCAGATAAAACACAAAATTGGGAAAAGAACAGCTGAAAACGCATTTTAATTAAGCCCAGCAGTGGAAGAAACCACTCAAGAATACAAAAAGAAAAGTAAAAAAATAATAAAAAGTATGCCAACTGCGTATACTTTGTCAAGTTAACTTATTTAACAAAACTAAATCCAGAATATCTTCAAGAACCACCCTACTGGGAACACAAGCAAGATTAGTAACCAAGCCTCTATGCTACCACACGGGAAGCGAGACAAACCCTCCTCACAGCATAAGCTGTCCCAGCCTTTACAAACCCTTTAGCTGAAGTAGAATTCCTATTCCTTGGGGTCTTAAGTCATGCGAAATAGCTCAGGGCATGGTTTCTGGATAAGAGATCATCACTTTAATTGATAAATACATAGGTAAGAAATTCCCCTCATGCTTTTCAGCTTGCAGTATCCAAGAGAATGAGACACATGGAAGGACACGATCATGCTAAGATCGAAGAGAACAACCTTTCTCATTTCTTGGTATTTGAGACAACAGCATCAGCACAGATGTTTCTGAATAAATTAGTCTTGCTTTTGCTTAAAAGCCATCCTTTCAATGGAGTAGAGGAAAATGTATGATCTTTTAAAAAGTGAGGGGGGGCTTTAGCACATACAGGGTTTTACCAGGTTAATTCTCAGAACTACTGTGCTCACATTCTCACATGCAAATTAAAAGCTGCAGAACAGTAAAGCTTTATGTAGGCTTTCTGGCCATGTATTGCTGTTAATTAGTGCCAGCACAAACTGTAGCTCAGAGACTGATTCCTTTGCACAAACTTCCTTCAGCAGAAGGAAAAAAAAAAAATATGCTTAATTCCTTAAAAACTGTTTAAAAACTAAAAAAAAAAAATTCCTTAAAAACTTCACAGTCAGGGATGCAAACTTTAACATGAAAATATTGCTAAAAATCTATCACTATTAAAAGGAAATAAACACTGGGCATGGTATCTGCTTAAGAATCATAAATGTTCCCTGCCTGCTATTAGTCAATTTTAAGAATCTTCCCTAACGATTTCTTTGGCTAACTACTTACACCAGTCAGATCCCGCTTCAAAAACCTGAGGTAAGAGATCTGTACAGCTGCATTTTTAGATAGAAGCACATACTGCTAGGAGCATTTCAGAACTGTGTGACACTGCACAAAACATTATGAAAATAAGTTTTCCAGCTTGATTTGCAATTGCAAGTAAAATACAGTTGATACACCTGCATTTGTAAATGCATAATAGAAATCTCATTCTTCACAAGAGAATTTGAGGTATTTTATCTATATAGCAATCTTTATTTCAAAATGGCATTTATTACAAAAATGTAAAAATCCAGCTAGATCAGAAATATTGAGATTATTTTCCTGGACTCTCAAGTCCATGGATCTTTGTCCCCGTATCCTTTTCCTCACAATATTTTCCCCACTTCCAGTCTGATTACACAGGTGCAAATGTGCCTAAATGGCCTGGAATAGATAAATACATTGAGAAAGGTAAAAGTTGTAAAGCTAAATGCATGCAAGAAGTTCTATCAGGAAGAAACCCTCAAAAATAAACGTAAGTGTAAAGTAGAGATAATCTACAGGTATCCAGGGATCTGCTCAGTCATCCTTGTCTTTTGCCCCATGTTTCAGGATGCGCGTGAATTCAATGTAGTTGAAATTCCCCTTTTTGTCGATGGGTGCCTCTCTGTACAGCTCATCCACCTCTTCATCTGTGAACCTGTCTCCCATCGTCGTCAGCAGCTCCCGCAGGTAGTCTTCCTGAATGAACCCTAGGACACAATGGAAGAGGACATAAGAAAAAAGGAGTTTTTACATTTATCTGCTAAATAGATGGATGATGATTTCTTTGAATTCTTTGTTTCCATTAAAAAGACCTACAGTCTTTGTTGCCAAATGAAAACAAAGCCATTAAAGCCTATTACTATAATTGCCAAATAATTAAAAGCACTCAATCAAGTCAAGCCTCTTCAGTCATTTGCATGGTCTCACTACTTCAAGTTGTAGTAATAATTCCTAAATTGGCCAGAAAGTAAAGGCTGTTTTATGATTTGCCTGTGTTGTTTCAAAGAACATACAGATTTGTCAGTATATATATTGGACCATCTTCCCAACAGCAGGGCTATAGTCCTGGTAGTACTGAGAGCCTTCTAACAACTCTGCCTTTCACACAAAGGGATGAAAACCACTAAAAAAAAAAATAATGATGGAACTCAGTAAGTACAGTAATGATGTTCAGTAAGTACATGAAACACAGGGAAGTTTGAAATATTTCAAAGATTTTAAATTGATCTTAAATCAGTGACAAAACTCAGATTTACTAGACCGGTTGCAAAGAATACATTTTTGGCGTTGGTTATTAAATAAGCAGCCTTATATAACTTGTGATTCCTTCTATCACCACTCTTGTGAGTCTCTTTCTTGTATTAGTTTCCTTCTCCTTTAAGTGCAGCTTAACAGAGGGAAGGTGGATACAAGTTGCTGACAGAAAACAAGTTCTTCATAAAGCATAACAGCTTTGAAGACAAGGATTCCCCTTACAAAAGTTGCCCTGAAGCTGAATTTTAAGTTAGGAAAAATTTTGGACCCTGGTTCCCAGTCAACATATTTTTTCCATTTCTCCTGTCTTGAATAACAGAACCGAAGTGACAGAAGTTTGGGATTTAAAGTTTTATAGCATTTGGAAATGTAATTTCAGCTGCTCAGGATACATGGCATGAGTTTAGTTTGCAGAAATCAGAGTTTTCAGACTTAAAATTCATCACCACTGCTATGAATAGCAGTATTTATCGTTACAAAAGTAAGTAGAAGTAATACATGTACATGTTTTTTTTACCCACATACCTGTTGCTTCTTCATCAAAGCAAGCAAAAGCATTCCTGATTACATCTTCTGGATCGGTGCCATTTAACTTCTCACCAAACATTGTGAGGAACATCGTGAAGTTTATGGGGCCTGGAGCCTCATTCATCATGGCATCTAGGTATTCATCCGTTGGATTCTTCCCTACAAATAAAGGGATACATATTTGGTTCAGCTTTCAAACGAAAAGAAAAAGTAATCTGAATAGCGCAATAGAAATGGAGGCATCTCTCATAAGCTATCCCAAACTCAATACTTTAATTTTAACAGCACAGATTTGCTCGGCAACCGTAAACAGAAAAGTGACATTACCAAGGGAGGCGAGCATATCGTGCAAGTCCTCTTTGTCAATGAAGCCATCCCTGTTCTGGTCAATCATGTTGAAGGCCTCCTTGAATTCTTGAATCTGCGACTGATCAAACATTGCAAATACATTGGAAGTGGCACGCTGAGGCCGCTTCTTGGTGGTCTTCGTCTTTGCCCTTTTGCTAGACATGTTGGCTGTTGGTTCTAGGGAGACAGAAACATATTCAAGATTTAGCCTTATTAAAATCAGATTACAAGTCCCTGGGGGAGAGATGGATAAAGGAATACCAAATTCCATGTTATAAGCAAATACCCCAAGTACACATTTATTTTAATATCTCCTGCTGTATTCTCTTTCATTTGGACTTCACTTGCTATTAAGCATAATGTCTTTCAGGATTCAGGGATTGGCACTGTAGGCCAACCGTAGGCTACATCAAAAAACAAATCAAATCATAGTTCTTGAAATTAAACTCACCCAGTGCTTGTATTGCTGATTCAATACGCTCTCTGCATCTTCCACAAATTAAGATGAGTACATACTTAGCAGTTTAAGAAGCACTATTGACCTACCACGTAGAAGGATATGGGCTGCGAACCCAGCATAGTATGTAGTGGTTAAATAAAACAAGCAGTACGCTAAACTAACATTGGGGAGGGGAAAAAAGGTATTTTAGGCTCATAATAGCATTTTGTTAGAATAGCTGCTCTTAAAAGAGCAGTAGGTCTTGGTACACAGAATGACCCTGATGAGAGCTTAATGTTTTTGTGAAGATCATTGGATGGTGCTGGAGCTGGGAGAGAGATCTGCCAAAGAACTCCTGTTAGAGTGCTTTCATCAAAGTCAACTAGAGGATTGTGTGTGTTAGAAAAAGGACACTGACGTGTTTCAAAAGCGCTACATTGCTATTCTCTTACACAGTGGAACTATTACACGACACATATGCAAATGCAAGCATACTCTTTTTTAAATGAATTAATGACATAATAGTTTTAAAATTATGAAGACTGTTTCTTTTAAATTATTAACCTTTAAAAACATTTATATATTCTCGTAGAATCTTCATATAGTTTCATGTATCACAAATATACTAATTTCATTGTCTCCCTTGACCAGTCAAATGAAGAAATAAATGTATTGGCTTACATGTTATAACACTAATATTATCAGGGTAGAAGTGAGGCTTTCAAGTTAACTGCTTCTCTTTAGCTGGGAAGATACATTTAGTGTTCAACTATGGTTGACGGTACAAACACAAAAAGCTGAGTCATTCGCCGAAACGCGAACAGAAAAACCTCAACATTGCTATTGGATCAAAGTAAGGTAGACCTTCTCTACTGTTGTTTCTATAAGTCTCATACACCTCTATGCCTAAGTTTTGTTTTATGCAAGCAATCCACATTGCTAAAATCCTTTACTGTGCCCAAACCAAATGTTGTGCAAACTGGATTCCTTCCATCCTTGATTTTGAATGCTACAGGAAGCACCTGCAGCAAGTGTCCTGAAAGGACACATTTAAGCTCCAACTTTAGTCACAAGAATGCCGACATTTTGAAATTTAAACTGAATGTTAATTTTGTAACTTTAAAAAAATTATCTGGTCAGAAATGCAATTCTAATCAGAGTCACAGCACAGTTCTGACTATTTCTCAGATAGTTTGCCCAAAGTTACTGTATCTTCTGTTAGACTCCTGAAAAGCAAGACTAAAGTCACTAACTTGGATTCATCCTTAAAAAAAACAGGGAGTAAAATTAAGCAAAGCAACTCCCTTACATGGTCAATCAATCCAATATTCAGGCAAAAAAATCAGTTAGTTTTTTTTGTTTTAATTAAAGGAAAGACATTTTACCTTGCTTTGTATCAGATACAGGACATGCTGTACCAAGCATCTGGATCATAAAAGGATATTCCATGGTTACGTCCTTCTCAGTCTGTCTACAAACAGCGCTACTGATTTCCCCTGCTAACTCCACACTTTTAAATCCTACGTGCATACGCAACGTTCTTCTGACATATAAAAAACCCTATTATGTCTGGAACTAAAAATAGCCTATGAAATGCAACTGCACACCATTCAACAACACTGAAGTTCTCTTCATTGCATTCACTAACCACAAGCTATCCGAGATGTTTGGCCTCCAACAACACTTCAACAAATAAATATGAACTCCTGACATCTAGATATTTATGAAGACAGCTGACAATAAAGGTAGTTTGCTTTCAAGCTGCAGACAAAGGTTGTGCATAACTTCAGTCTTTTTCTTACCTCTGTAAAAACACTCATACAAGTTACTATTACACTCTGAATTATCGATTAAAAGTTCCACTACCCAGAAGAGAGTTAAACAGTATTTGTTAATAACTGTTCTCTGAAATAATTCATAGCTTTCAGGATACGGCCTATTCAAAGTAAACTAAAAAGTTTACTTTGCACGTGCTGCAAGACAGCCCTCCCAGCAAACCACCACCTGCGATTCTCTCAGGTATAATTCAATCCTAATCAAGAGGAGGTAACAACAAAAGCAGACTACTGCTGACTGTAGCTACACACAGTGGGATGAAAGCCTGTTTCTTTTCTAATTCTGTTCAGAAGATTGCCACATACTAGATATCATACTAGAGAAGACAAAAAATTTGCCAATGCTTGCATTACTAATTTCTAAGTCTCTCTCACCAAGGCTTAGTAGGCAGCCATACAGAATACGGAAAGCACAACTCTTTTACTCGAAGAGACCTGTCAGCCTGCAGCGTAGCTATGCCTGAAATGGTAAAAAACTGGCTGGATGGCCGGGCCCAAAGAGTTGTGGTGAATGGAGTTAAATCCAGCTGGCGGCTGGTCACAAGTGGTGTTCCCTGGGGCTCAGTATTGGGGCCAGTTCTCTCTAATATCTTTATCAATGATCTGGACGAGGGCATCAAGTGCACCCTCAGTAAGTTTGCAGATGACGCCAAGTTGGGTGGGAGTGTTGATCTGCTTGAGGGTAGGCAGGCTCTACAGAGGGATCTGGACAGGCTGGATCAATGGGCCAAGGCCAATGGTATGAGGTTCAGCAAGGCCAAGTGCCGGGTCCTGCACCTGGGTCACAACAACCCCATGCAACGCTCCAGGCTTGGGAAAGAGTGGCTGGAGAGCTGCCTGGCAGAAAAGGACCTGGGGGTGTTGGTCAGGAGCCAGCTGAACATGAGCCAGCAGCGTGCCCAGGTGGCCAAGAAGGCCAGTAGCATCCTAGCTTGTATTAGAAATAGCGTGGCCAGCAGGACTAGGGAAGTGATTGTCCCCCTGTACTCAGCACTGGTGAGGCCCCACCTGGAATACTGTGTCCGGTTTTGGGCCCCTCACTGAAAGACAGGCATTGAGGTGCTGGAGCGTATCCAGAGAAGGGCAACAAAGCTGGTGAGGGGTCTGGAGCACAAGCCTTATGAGGAACAACTGAGGAAACTGGTGTCGTTTAGCCCGGAGAAAAGGAGGCTGAGGGGAGACCTCATCACTCTCTACAACTACCTGAAAGGCGGTTGTACCAAGGTGGGGGTCGGTCTCTTCTCCCAGGTAACAAGCGATAGGACAAGAGGAAATGGCCTCAAGTTGCACCAGGAGAGGTTTAAGATGGATATTAGGAAAAATTTCTTCACTGAAAGGGTTATCAAGCATTGGAAGAGGCTGCCCAGGGAAGTGGTTGAGTTGCCATCCCTGGAGGTGTTTAAAAGACATGTAGATGCGGTGCTGAGGGACATGGTTTAGTGATGGTTTTATCAGTGTTAGGTTAATGGTTGGACTCGATGACATTAAAGGCCTTTTTCAAGCTAAACAATTTTATGATTCTATGAAATCCTGCACTCAGCTCTGGGAAACTATTAGAAAGTGTGTGATAAATTGGAACATGTTCAGAAGAACAGGGACATCAATCCAATTAGCCAAAGAGATCAATTTATGATGAAAAAGTTCAAAGTGTTTACACTTAAGTGTTATGTCTCCGTGTTCAGCAGCAAGTGATGTAACAAGCAAGAACTATCCTCATTTGAGTCAAGCACTGGACCCACTAATTTTAGAGAAAATAGAATTTCATCTGATAAAACCATCAGGTCATTTATTCAAAGAAAAAAATCGTGCTTGTATAATTGAAATAGTGTAAGGAAGTATAGACTGGAAATAGAAGAATTTCAGTAGATAAAATGTAGAAATACTTCAGATTACATAGTACAAGTTACGACAGGCAGGTTTAGTCTCTTGTTTAATACTGTGATGCACTGAATGGTCTGGGCCTTGTTTTAGAAACTGTTCAAGGAACTTCTAAATTGAGAACTTGCCTGTAAAACTTACCATAAGACATCTCCAAAACCATAACCTTTATTTTGAAAGATTTTTCACATATTAAAAAAAAAAAGAATAAATTGCACCCACTGGACTAAAGAGGTAGTAACAGCTCTGTGCCACTCTGTGCTGCTTGTACCTGTACAGTCATTTGTTCAGTTGAGCAACAGCAGTGGATATCAAACTACAGAAGCACAGAAAGTCACCTTATGCTCCTTACCTCCGGGAAAGGGATAAACCCTGGAAGGAGACAAAACTGAGCAACTGAAGAGCTTGAGCCAGACAGTAAGAGATGAAACTTTACAACCCACTAACAGTGGTGCAAGTTTGATCCATTCAGAGGCAGCGACCAAAAGTTACACTTCAGAGAACAGCCTTGTGTTTCAACAGTCGGTTTTAAAGTCACTGTGAATTGTCTATCACTCAAAACTAAAAAAAACCAGCCCAAAACACAAGCACACACACACACACACAAAAAAACAAACCAAAAAACCACAACACAAAAAACACACCTAAGAAAGTCTCTACATAAAATTTAGCACTGTTTTATTTTAACCCTGCCAGTTATTTGGGAACTTTATTAAACTAAGATATCAACAATCACCTTCTCTCAGATCATCACATTCCAAAGCCAGGCCTCAAAGCTGCATCCCAAGTTCCGTCCGCGTTATCAGCTGCAGCAGCCGGTGCCACCACTCGCCCATCGCAGCCTGGGCGGCAGCAGGAAAAGATGACAAGACCAAGGCGCGCCACCACACCAGTGGCAAAGCTCAATGAAGAGCACATTTCACTTCGAAAAAAGTACCCTATGCAATGTCACCTAGTCCTAAAAGCCATCTTAACACACCCCTCATTAAGGGGCTTCCCCAAACCTTCGTACTGGAGTCAGACCTGCCCCAAAACCCACTTTCCGTGACTCAACAAAGCCTCTGTCCGCAGGTTAGAGAGCGGGAACCGCTGCCAGCTGTCCCCGGCAGCTCTGTTGCGGCCACACCTATTTCAAAACGCGGGCAGGAAGGGACAGGCTCAGCCTCGCCGCCTCCCCCCGCCACCTCAGCCTCCGCCGGCAGCTTTCACACCAGCCCCTTCCCCAACAACGGCGGGGGGGCGGCCCCTCCCTCCCCACGGGCTGCCCGCGGTTGCAGCCCCGGTGTCGTCCCTGAGGGCCGCCTCCCCGCTGAGGGAGAGCCGCGGGGTTGGCGCTCCGGCCGGGCCCGGCACCGGCGAGGCGAGGGCCGGGGTGGGGCTGCCCCCGAGGCGGGTAACGCCTCAGGAGGCCCCCGGCCCGCCGCAGCCCTCACCCCCACCCCGGGCTCCAGACCCTGCGAGCGGTCGCTGGGTCCCCCCCAGACCCACCTGGCGGCTGCGGGAACGGGTCCTGGTCCGGGCGCGACGGGGACCGGCGGCGGCACTTCCGGAGAGGCAGCGGCCACCGCCCCGCCGCCGGCGCAGGGGAAGGAAGGCGTGGGCGAAACCATCCGTGCTGAGTACGGGGGTGGGGGGGAAGGCGGCGACGAGTCTCGTCGCTTCGCCGGCGAAGCGGCGCAACCCGCGTCAAGGGCAGGGTAGCGACGGCGACCGTGAGTTTCCCACTTTCTCCCAGGGGCCTCTGCCCTCCGCGGGAGAGTGGGGTCGAGGTTCCGGCCTCTCTCCCCCCCCCGTCCCTCCC
>VYZM01023046.1:64187-156092 GCA_013398915.1 Dromas ardeola | reverse complement strand
TCAGTTACAGCGGTGTTACGGTCTGAGAAACACACAATTTATTGTGGTTGGGACAGTTATTCCATCGCCCGGTGAGCCCTCCCCACCCGGGAAGCGGAACCGGGGAAAAACCAAAGAAACACGGGGGTTGAAATATAGATTTAATGGGATAAGGCTAAATAATTAACATTAATAATACTAGATAACCAGTATCGATCCCTATGCCAATATAATATATACAAGAATTATCCTCAGCCCGTTCCACCGGCGGAAGCCGTGCGCTCCCAGCCGTGGGCAGCAAATGCCGGACACTGCGAGCGCTGCGGCGGCGGGGGGAAGGGAAGGGCTCCGGGGTCCGGCAGCGGGGCAAGGCGTTCTCAGGATCGCCGCCATCATAGAAGAGAGAAAACTCCTCAGCAAACTTTCTAATCTATATTGAATGTGACGTTTGCGGTATGAAATAATCCTGTTGGCCAGCCTGGGTCAAGTGCCCAGGCCTCGCTCCTCCTCATCCCTGCACCTGGCAAGGCTCGAAAACACCGAGACCTTGAATCCCGCGTAGCCTGGCTGGCTATAAAGTAAATATTTTCACGAATTCAGACACTAGCATCTTCTAAAAATGCATTTTTCCCAAGCATTAGAAGAGAAGTGAGTCCCGTGTCGCTCAAACCAGGACAAGCGGCAGTTGCCTCATGAAGCGTCACAGGCCTCAGACATTCCCGCTTTCTGATGGGAAAAAATAAGTGATGCCCGTGACCCCCCGGGGCAGCGCGGCGGTGGGGCGGGGGAGACGGACACCCAACCCGGCAAAACGTGAAAGCGCTGCCGTGCGGCGCGGGAGGTGCGACGTCACAATGACCCATGGAGCCGGTACATCTGGAAGGTTGCTTTTAACAAGTTAATGACTTGTCTGTCTTGGGTTCAGAGACAATAAGTCAAGGCTGCGTATTTGGCCTGGTTTCCTAAGGAAAAGGGCTGATGCCGGTCTGTCAGCTGTCTGTTGTCCCATCTTGGAACAATTTTTATGCCAGCAGGCATAACCAGCAGCCAGAGGCCTCAGGTGTATTAAATTCTCACTTTCTGACTTTATTGAGGGAAATAAAACTTCTTAACTGAGTGATGGGGAGACGCAGCAGGCTGCAGCGCTGTTACGGTTTGAAGAACCCACAAAAATTTATTGTCGTTTAGACAATTGTTCTATCACCCAATGACCCCTCCCCACCTGGGAAGAGGAATCGGGGAAAAAACAAGGAAACCTGAGGGCTGAAATATAAACAGATTTAATAGAATAAGACTAAATAATTAACATTAATATTACTAAAGAACCAATCACAGAATGGTAGGGGTTGGAAGGGACCTTTGGAGATCATCTAGTCCAACCCCCTGCCAAAGCAGGTTCACCTAGAGCAGGCTGCACAGGAACGCGTCCAGGCAGGAGAGAGAAGGAGACTCTACCACCTCTCTGGGCAGCCTGCTCCAGTGCTCTGTCACATTCAAAGTGAAGAAGTTTTTCCTCATGTTCAGATGGAACTTCCTGTGTTCCAGTTTGTGCCCGTTGCCCCTTGTCCTGTCACTGGGCACCACTGAGAAGAGTCTGACCCCATCCTCTTGATTCCTGCCCTTTAGATATTTACAAGCATTGATGAGATCCCCTCTCACTCTTCTCTTCTCCAGGCTAAACAGACCCAGGTCTCTCAGCCTTTCTTCATAAGAGAGGTGCTCCGTACCCTTGATCATCTTTGTAGCCCTCCGCTGGACTCTCTCTAGCAGTTCCCTGTCCTTCTTGAACTGGGGAGCCCGGAACTGGACACAGTACTCCAGATGCAGCCTCCCAGGGCAGAGTAGAGGGGGAGGATGACCTCCCTTGACCTGCTGCCCATGCTCATTTTAATGCACCCCAGGAGACTGTTGGCCTTCTTGGCCACAAGGGCACATTGCTGGCTCATGGTCAACTTGTCCACCAGGACTCCCAGGTCCCTGTCAATATTGATGCCCATACCAATATAAAATATACAAGGATTATTCTCAGCCAATTATACCAGTAGGAGGCTGTGCGCTCCCAGCAGTGGACAGCAAATGTCGGACACTGCAAGCGCTGTGGCTTTGAGAGGAAAGGAAGGGCTCAGGGGTCCAGCACCGCAGCAAGAAGTTCTCAGGATCGCCGCCATCATAGAAGAGAGAAAACTCCTCAGCAAACTTTCTAATCTATATTGAATGTGACGTTCGCAGTATGAAATAATCCTGTTGGCCAGCCTGGGTCAAATGCCCAGGCCTCGCTCCTCCTCATCCCTGCACCTGGCAAGGCTCGAAAACGCTAAGACCTTGAAACCCACATAGCCTAGCTGGCTATAAGGTAAACATTTTCATGAATTCAGACACTAGCATCTTCTAAAAAGGCATTTTTCCCAAGCAGTAGAAGAGACCTTACTGAAAAGTAAAATTATGGAAAAAGGAATTAATCCCATGTCACTCAAACCAGGACAGGTGGGATGTGTCCCCCGTGGCTGGGGAGCCGGAGAGCTCCAGGGGAACATCTCCTCCGCCCAGCTGCCGAGTCAGGAAAAACATCTCCGGCTTGCATGGTTTTCCCTGTCACTGATGTTGCTGGTGACATTTTTCACTTACAGGGAAGCGTGGTGGCTTCTGTTCCATCTCCTGCATTTCCCTGGTGTGCTGGTGGGATGCTCCAGGCTGCCCACATGGGGTGAGTCTTCTGCACCAAACCAGGCAGCACCGGACCCCAAGCACTTGCGTTTCTGTCCCAGAGCAGCTACGATGTGGAAGCGGAGACAACCTTCCCTCTTGTGATCCAGAAACAGGTCGTTCCTCCTGCCCCATATGAAACCAGTGCCTGTTCTGAACTCCTTTTTCTCTTTGTTTCTTATGTTTCTTATGTTTCAAGAGCCCAGTGCTTCTATTGCTGGAGTCAGTGGCAAAACTGATGTGTAATTTAGGGGAGTTAAGAGCAGGAAGGGGAATCTTTGTCTATTTTAGGGGTTATATTTGTTATCCAACAATGCAATAAATAATATTCGATAACAATGATTTCCTAATTTTTTTCCGTCAAAACTTGATACAATATTAACTCAATGATTTATAAGTATATTTATTGTAATGACCTATTCTAAATCAATTTTTTATCTTACCCCAAAACTGGAATAATGAAAAATGTACCAATAAAAGAACAATCAACGGCTAAAACATGAATAATGAATATGTAGGAAGACCTGTCAGAATAAGCCTTCATACCTGGGATCTGTGTCTGAAGTGTCTGGATATGAGTAGCTGCCAGGTTTAATATTTAACACAGTGAGTAATAATTAATACATTGACTAACCACAGAGGACTTCAGCCTATACTCTAAATTATGATAGTTGAGTTTACCTTATTGCCCACTGACCTTTCGCAAGATTTTTTTCTGAATAATTTCTTAATGGGAAAAGGAGGGCAACCTTGTATTATGAGAAGTAGGGAGAAATTTAGAGACTCACTAGATTTCAGGCATCTTTAAGAAATAGAGACAGCAGTAATATTGATTCATGAAGAGCAGTCCTGTTTCCAGAAAAAATAATTAGCCAGTTATAAAAAAATACATGATTCATTTGTAACATTCTCCTTCATTAGCTTTCATTAAACTTCTTTAGACAGTATAAAAGTGTCATGAGTTCCACTTTACAGAGGGTGAAACTGAAGCACAGGTGGGCTAGACAACCAGTGATACATAAATGTTAAAGAATGTTTGGAATGTAAAAGGAATTTCAGTAAGGTAAGTAGTTTCAGAGTCTCCCTTCAATGGGATTTGGAAGCTTGCACACTTCCAAAACACCGACGAGCTTCCAGTCTTTGGACACCTAAATAACTTTAGAATCTACCTTAAAGTGATTTACCTGCTACTTCCTTAGAGGTCAGAGGGCCCTACAGGAAGTTTTCCAAGGCTGCTTTTAAACTCTGTCTTGAATATATGCTAGACTTCAGCTAATCCTTCTGGGTTGGTGTCTCTTTTGTATGTGTGGAGAGTCTCATTGCAGTAAATACAGTATTAACGGAGCAACCAGGCTCCTCTCTCGGCCAGCAGGCAACCTGCCCAGGACCTCCTCTGTGGTGGCTTGTTTGGGGAAGGATCTGCCTTCCTGGGCTTGCTTGGTCACTGGCATCATCGCGTTTTGCATCTTCCATGTCTTTCCGTGCTCCACTGTTGTAAAGCTCTCCACTGCTGCTTTCTGTATACTTTTGGGGAACTTCTCACTCTCAGTAATAGCTTTGTCTGTATGTAGATTGGTACTTTCCACATACACATATACAACATGTTTCCCCTCCATGGAAATGATCGTATTGCAATCCAGGCTGGCAATGGCAGCCTACAATGGATGATATCAACTTACCAAAATGAGTCTGCAGCCAGCAAAGTCCTGGCCATGTGGAAGTAAAGGGGCAGAATGTCACACCTCTTCATTAGTGTCTCACAGTGTGTCTCCTCTGTGAGGATGTATTTTACTGGGAGAAGCATACTTTTATGAAGTGCATACTTTAATGAAGCTCATGCTTCATAACAAAACAACTTGGTGGGAGTGAGACCATTCAGAGAAACCAAAGCTGAGCACTGTCCTCAAGTAGATGATTTACCTACTCTAACCATATGTCAAAATGAGTAATGAATATGTAGGAAGACCTGTCAGAATAAGCCCTCGTACCTGGGATCTGTGTCTGAAGTGTCTGGATATGAGTAGCTGCCAGGTTTAATATTTAGCAAGTCAGGGAGAACTCCATCACAGACTGCCTTTGACTCCTGGGACCAGTCGACGGGCTGAGCCTTTCTTCCCCCCGTATCGGGGCGCCTTTGGGTGAGACTTAAACTATACCAAGCGCTTCTTTGGGAAACTTAGAATTTTCTCTAGAGAATCTCTTTTCCACATTCATAGCCAGGCTGTATCATTTATAACTTTGTCGCGTGTTCTGTAACTAGTATTACCTTTACTTGCACGTGCTTTGCAGACAGTGTACTTATTACCGACAATCCTAAGAACCTAAGAAGCAATTTGTCTAATGCTTTTCAGATGTTTTATTATCTTTGTCTAGAAATGAAATAATTACCAAAGTAGTTAAATAATATCAATAACAATTAAAAAAAAAATAGTAGTAGTAGTAATACTAATACTAATACTACTGATCATAATAGCAGCTTAATACATTTGCAACAAAGGTCGGAAGAATATATTATTTTATGGTATTCAGTTATGTAAACAATAGTATAGTCGGACAGTTAAATAAAATAAACCAAGGAAGGTGGACTATAGTTACATTCTGGGAATGACCAGTACTGGTAGTCAGGAAAGAAGGAACATGCTCTGACTTGTTACCAATTCCAGCAATCAACACACGTCTTCCACACTCCAGGGAATAATAGGAGTTTACTTAACCAGTGCAACTCCAGCACGTAGAAGGTGGTGAGACACTGGAACAGGTTGCCCAGAGAGGTGGTGGAGGCCCCATGCCTGGAGACATTCAAGGCCAGGCTTGATGAGGCTCTGAGCAACCTGATCTAGTTGAAGATGTCCCTGCTTACTGCAGGGGGGTTGGGCTAGATGACCTTTAGAGGTCCCTTCCAACCCAATGCATTCTATGATGATTCTATGATGATTCTATGAAGGGGGGTGCCACATTGCGGACCTGTCGGTGCCATTCCTAGGACATTCCTAGCATGGGAATATGGCCCTGCACCTCACTGACCCGTGAAGACGTGCCTGTGGAGAAGTCAGGGGTGCTGCTCCTCGCTCGCTCTGTGCAGGCTGAGCTGCTTTATCCGTGTAGTCCCTTTGCTTCTCGCACAACTCAGGTGTCCCGCTCACAGCTGAAGTAAAGAAACATTTTGAAAATGCAAAGTGATGTCAATACAGTTGAGAAGAAACCGAACAAAAGCGCTGTCTAAGCCAGGCCACCATTCTCCCGCCCCGTGAGGTGGTGAGCCACCGCACGTGAGAGAGGAATGATCAAAGCGTCTGAAGTGTTAAAAAAGAGCCCTTTGGTGGGCTGTCCGTACTGGACAGCTGTGTCTATGTACTGAGTTAGTCCGCTGGTATTGCTGAAGAGCAAATAACTGCAAAGTAATGATAAAAATACAGTTGCCTTTGATTACGGTATGCTGGATGACATCAGATCGTATCTTTCATGCTCTTTTCAGAGACTTCTATCTGCTACATTACTTTTTTCCCCAGGCCACATTACTTTTTTCCAGCCGTGATCAGTACAACAGGAGCGTTTTTTAGTCTGAACATCTCTGCAACGTTTCTGTCTTTTTAATCTTGCAAGTGCATCTCTCTTTCATTTTGTACTGTTGTATTATGTGTGAAGCAGATTTGTGCTTCTATTTTGGGACAATACCTGGTTCCAATGTTGATTGCAAGGAGTCAGGCCACGCACTGGGCATTGCAAGCACTGGAAGTGAAAGGAATGGCGGCCCGTCCACCCTCTATGCCCATTCTGCTCTGTGACAGCTTCTGTCACACCTTGCTTATCTGTGGGCGGGTTGTGCAGTAATTGGGGGTGCACAAACCTGACGCGGATGCTGGGTGAGCAGATGATTGGGTTCAGGAGCAGCACGGCCACATTCCCACCGCGCTGGCTGCGAGGACTCCCAGGACCCCCTGGGTGGCAGGTGAGACATCCCCGCTCTCTGCAGCAGCACTCCCTCATTCGTTAAGCCTCTGTTGTAATCCTCATCCTATAATTTATATACGGCTTGTACTAGAAATGTTTTATTTTTTTCCAGGTTATTTCTTTCCCTGATTGCTGTGGATGTTGACTGTGCTACGTTTAATATGAAATAGCTCTTATGATTGTGCCTTGCTCCAGGAGGAAGATGTCTGTTTTATAGAATCATAGAATCGTCTAGGTTGGAAGGGACCTTTAAGATCATCCAACCATCCACCTAACACTGCCAAGTCCACCACTAAACCATGTCCCTAAGCGTCACGTCTACCCGTCTTTTAAATACCTCCAGGGATGGCGACTCAACCACTTCCCTGGGCAGCCTCTTCCAACGCTTGATAACCCTTTCAGTGAAGAAATTTTTCCTGATATCCATCCTAACCCTCTCCTGGTGCAACTTGAGGCCATTTCCTCTTGTCCTATCGCTTGTTACTTGGGAGAAGAGCCCGACCCCCACCTCGCCACAACCTCCTTTTTACAGCAGTAGGCCGCTACCTTTCCCTGCTGTCCTTACAAAGCCTGGGACAGAGAGACTCCATCCGCGCCCGAGGCAGCGCGGCGGTACCCGCTCCCTGGGCTCGGAGTCCATCCTCCGGGCAGCTCCCTTCTCGCCCCCATTGCCAGAAACCCCCACCGCGGCCCTGCTGCCGCCTGCTCTCAGGCTCTGGGGAGGCTGAGGATGATTTACCCACCTTGTTTCGGAATTCCGACCTCGAGCTGGGCACGTTTGTGTCACTGCAAGGCGCCCGGAGCACCGCGGGCAGGTCCCGTACCGGCGGCCGCCAGCGAGGGGAGCTCCTGGTTCGGGCAGGACCCGAGAGGCGGGGGAGGTCCGGCACCGCCGCGGGAGGGAGGGGGGGAGGGAGGGAGGATGCTGGAAATTGACATTAAATCCATTTGTTGGAGTGAGTCCAGAGGAGGGCCACGAAGATGATCAGAGGGCTGGAGCGCCTCTCCTATGAGGACAGGTTGAGAGAGAGTTGGGGTTGTTCAGCCTGGAGAAGAAAAGGCTCTGGGGAGACCTTACAGCAGCCTTCCAGTAGTTGAAGGGGGCCTACAGGAAAGATGCCCCATCCCTGGAAATGTCCAAGGCCAGGTTGAATGGGGCTTTGAGCAGCCTGGTCTAGTGGGAGGTGTCCCTGCCCATGGCAGTGGGGTTGGAACTAGATGATCTTTAAGGTCCCTTCCAACCCAAACCATTCTATGATTCTATGCTTCTAAATCCTCCTATGGCCTAGAAAAGGAAGGGGAAAGACCCTACAAGTACGGTGGGCTCCAGGGTGACACTTGGGGTGCTTCTGAGTTCCTCAAATGCCTGTAGCCAACGTCTGCCCGCCTCTACCAAGAGAAATTGAGGAACATTTTACAAAGTGGGTGTCTGCCTTGCTATAGTAGCCCCTCTTTGCTCTGCTTCACTGATGTTAATTGCTTTTTCCCAATCACCAGAAACTTACAGAAGTGTCTCCAAGCTCTGGTTGCTTCAGATGCTTTCCTGTGAGTTCGGTTTATCGCAGCTGTTAAAGCTGTGTGAAAACTGACATCACAGTTTCCCCTGGGATGAAACCCTGAGCAGCCTCTCGGGGTTCGGTACAGCTGGGAATCAGGGTGTTCCTTTTATGAAAAGCTCAAATATTTTTTTCTGGGATGGGAAAGCATTTCGGTTTACGGTGTTGCAATCAAAGTTACAAATCACAGAGTTACAGATCACAGAAATGCAGTAACAGGTACAACATCATAGTAATCAACACCACCAATGGTAAACATGTTTTCTGCTTGTATAAAAAAATAAGTCTCTCTGTTTTCAGCAGAAATTCCTGTGCAAGCATGATGAGCCAGAGCTGACCTACCACTCAAACGAGGTTTGCAAATCTTCCTCTGAATCCGGGTTGAATTTAGAACAGGCCAGAAGGAAACTATGACTAAATCTAGGTTGAATAAAATACCCACATGCTTGGAAAGTATATGAAAATAAATATTCTAGAGTAGGCCAAGAGCTGGAAAAAATGAGATTTGGGGTGATTTTAATTCAAACCTGAAAGCCAACAAAGAACTCATAGTTTATGAACCCTTTTCATCAAGAATTGATGAAATGAGCACATGGGCAGCAGTGAACAAACAAACAAACAAATTACAATGAAAAATGAGCAAATGGAGACCGCCAATTAAACCCAGCTTTGCAAAGCACTAGGTACACCTGCCTTCTCCAGCCATGCTTCCCAGTCCAAGTCTGCCTGAATACCCCACAGAAACAGGTTAATTTTGATGTTAGTATTAAGAATGTGTTCTCTCCTCGTGTAGCATAGGAAAAGTAATGAGGACTTAACAAGGACTGTGAAAAAATGATGGAAGAAATAAATGCTTTTAAAATCAAATATTTTGAAATTTTCCTGTTTGTAAGCCTATCCCACCGAACATTATCTGAATGTTCTGCTTGCAGCCAGGACTCCACTGGCTCCCTGTGGCCAGCTATGGAAGGAAATACTATTTTTTCCATTGATGAGCTGGAAAGACATCTCAAAAGTCCTTGTTTAGAGAGATGGCTTTTGTGCTTTTTAAAAGGAAATCTCACTTTAAAAAACAAAGTGTTAAGTCTCTGGCCATTTTACGCATGAAAGCAGCCTTGAGACCAGAAACCAGACGATAAGGTGAAATGGGATGTGTAACTTGACTCAACTGAAAGCAGGGATAAGGGAAAGCAGAATCATTTTCCAAACGCTCCACCCAAAACTGCAATCTGACCCATGGCTCTGGAGTGATAACAGTGAACAGGAGCTGATTGCAAATGGTAGGGGGAATAAATAAAAAACTGTTTTGCAGTCCCTGTAGATACTCACATTTTAAAGGCAGTCTTCTTGATTGTCCCGTATTGCAGAATAGCTGCTGACAGACCATGCTCCCCCAAGATGGCATGCCAAAAAATATTCCCAGGGGCAGCTGACAGATGTAATAAAATCGCTTTTTCCCTTTTCCGCCCCTTGTACTGATTTCAAGGAAGAGAAAAGGACAAGGGCCCACTTTTCCCCCTGGGAGTTTTGAAGCCCTTCTCCGAGCCTTTTCCCACCAGGGAACCACCCACACGGGACTCCAGGTCCCCTGCTGCAGGCTGGGGGTCCCACTGCTCCCGCACCCGCCTTGGCTAGGGCAGGCAGCGCAGGCACCGGACCAGATGCTGCTCACTTGTGCATTGCCGTCAGGAAGACTTGTTCCCCTCTTCATTAGCAACCCGGCAGCAAGAAAGAAAACAAAACAAAAACCAAACTTAATTGCTCCACCAGGAATTTCTGAAGCTCAGCAGCAGCTGTTATTAACCCTCTAGCAGTCATTACTCAGATGCGCTTGGTCGTGAGCCCCTGCTGGCATGAGCAGAGGGAAGGGACATATTCCCTCTGTGTTTACTCTACCAGCTGGTGTAAATGTCCCTAGAGAGCTATAAGGAAGAAGTAAAATTTTAGGCAGATGCAGGAGGGGAAGCAGAAAAGCAGCCCCACATCAGGAAGCCACTAATAACTTTTGCAGAGCTGTTCGGAGCAGCGCGCACCCTTCCACCCCAAAACCCTAAACACAGGACTTTTTTTGTTGATGGGAAATGTAAAGTACTGTGGTAGGCTTAATAAGTTAACCTTTTTTTTTTTTTCTGTAGGCAAAATGAGAGAAATCTGATATCGGCTGAAAAATGTTCATTGTCTATTTTATTTTAATGACACTTTCAGGCCTGCAGAAGTAGTGGTAAATAAATGTATTAGAAATTTCAAGGTATCTCTGAATGGCGTGATGAAAACTGTGTCTTCATCATATATAGATAAATACAAGAAAATACTGGAAAAAATCTTTAGGAATAATATGTTTCTGGTCCCAAAATATTGCCATTTCCCCCCATGGCAATGGATTAATTGCAAAGATTTTTCCAAAAATCCCATTGGAATCTGAAACTTGCAAGAAGTTCAGCCTCTGCAAGTTAAGTAACCTAAAACTTTAATTCATAAAACCACAAAATTGAAAATAGGCTTGAACTATTCAGTTTGATCTCTCCCTTGTAGCTAACTTTAATTTTCATTGGCCTTTGTCCAGAGCTAAAGCGATGTTTAAATAAATCTTTTTTTGCAAGAGCAAGTACAGTAACTGTGGCTAAACTTCGAAGAACTGCCAGGAGGTGATGAATGGTCAACAGATGGTCTCGAATTTGGACCATCTCATAGAAAATCAGTCACATCCAGTGGACAAATGCTTCCCCTCTGTTTTTGCATGTGACTATAAAGAGTAAACAAAGATACGCCCCATATTTTCTGCTGCGCACATTTAGTCCTTGGGTTGGTATCAGCTTTATTGCACAGTGAATCATATGAACTCCAGACTCCCCACTCTTCTGACTTTATCTAATAACTTTGAGTGTTGTGGGTCCGTATCACTGTTCTAGTTATTTGTACAAAGATTGCACTGTTATCTGTAAGAGTTTTTCTAATTAATCCAAAGACTTTATGTATATAGAGATAATAATTCTAGAGGCTATCTTCCTTTTGCTGTTTTCCTCACAGTAGATATAAAGATTAGGAATAATATCCATTGGTGTTAGCAGTGTAATGGGCCACGCGGAGCGGCATCTCTTGCGGTAAAGGGATTGTGTTGCAATTATATTAGCAGGCATTTTAGGATCATGTAGAGCGCGTGCCTATCCATAAAGAGTACAGCCCTCTGCGTGTAGTTCCCTGAATTACTCATCTAGCCTGTTTTAATGCACAGGGGATGAGTGCTGGAGGAACTATTATTATAAGAAGTTCAAAACCAGAAAGTACCCGGGCAAAAGAGATTTTTCCACCCCATCGCCAGCTCGCTACCAGAAACGATGAGATCAAGTATTAAGGGCATATGCAGGTGAAGATCTTTATAATACAGTTATCAACAATTCAGGGACTCAGAACAACAAAAATCAGGATGCTGGTATCTCTCAGCTTCTTGAACTGGAGACAGCTAACGTTAATCACAAAAGAAGCGTATGTAAGGGCACCAGACATAAATGCAGAATGATTCATGCCAGGTCCCAGGCAGGTTTCAAATGGCTGCCAAGCTGCTCCTGTAGCACGTTTACTAGGTGAGCAGGAGAAATCCAAGGAAGGCAAGGAGATCACCAGCCTTCCAGTTGTTGCAGAGAATTAGATTGCAACATCTTCCTTGGCCAACGAAGTTAATACTGACACCAAGTAGGGGTGGACCTGCTCTACTGAGGAAGGTCTAAGAGAAACCATTTTCAGAGTAAGACGAAGCTATGCAGCAGCAAAGTGGCTGTGACTGAAAAGCTTTAAATACCAAATAGTTTGCAAATGCACTTTGGAAATGGATCTCCATTCAATTGTGCTGCAGGGAAAGGAGAGAGAAAAAAAGAAAGAAAAAGTTACAAAGCCAGTTATATGGCAGGATTTTAATGTTTGCAAATTTGACTGGAGGTTGGAATGCATTTCCAGCACAATATTCTCTGGTCAGTCTTGCACATATTTCGCTCTTACGTCGTATCTCCTTGTCGCCTTCTACCTCCATGGCAGGCTGAAAAGACAGAGATCACAGTGTAGAAAAGGCAGGGAGAGGATAATCCCTGTGTGCCCAGACCCTACTGGAGCTGTTCCCTGAGACTGTATTCAGATTTGGCAGCCCTACACCTGCCTGCTCAAGTTGTGATCACGTTGAATGAATATTTAGTTCCTCATGAACTCTAAATCCACCATTATAAAAAGCTGGCTGTTAATTAGGTGTCTATGCAGCTCACCCAGTGAGTGCTGTTCACAAACTCCCCAAATACCACATCTTGAATAGTCATAGAATCATAGAATCATAGAATGGTTCAGGTTAGAAGGGACCTTAAAGATCATCTAGTTCCACCCCCCCTGCCATGGGCAGGGACACCTCCCACTAGACCAGGTTGCTCAAAGACCCATCCAGCCTGGCCTTGAACACTTCCAGGGATGGGGCATCCACAGCTTCCCTGGGCAACCTGTTCCAGTGTCTCACCACCCTCACAGTAAAGAATTTCTTCCTAATATCTAATCTAAATCTCCCCTCTTGCAGTTTGTAACCGTTACCCCTCGTCCTATCGCTCCACTCCCTGATAACGAGTCCCTCCCCATCTTTCCTGTAGGCCTCCTTCAACTACTGGAAGGCTGCTAATGTGTAGTCTTTCTTCCTTGAAGTATTTTGGGATTCTTAAGAGGTGTCTTTCCCAGGTAATTGCTTCTCCTAGGTAAAATTATTTGAATTCCCAAAATCAATTTGACATTACAAGCTTGTTTTAAGAACTTGTGCTGAGAAGGGACTTAAACTAAAGAGCTTTCTGAATTGTACAGTTGGTTTCTGTTTGCTCATTACTTCAAAGTTATTTTCAGTGAAATAATATTATGCTTGTATCTGACACTTGAAAGGAAAAAACTAAAAAACAAATAAGGCATTGCTGTGTTTGCTAGAGATGGTGAATATCAATATTGCTTTCAGCAGTTTTCACTGATCTATGCAAATAACCGTGTGGTTGATTAGCTAGTCTGAGCTTACATTGGGAATACTGATCTATTAGTTATACACATAATTTGGAGATGCTGTGCTCAGAAAATTAATGTTATACACCAATTTTAGCAAGCAGATTCCAATGTTAAGATGCCCATCCTTGCCACAGCTCTGTGTTCTCACAGCTTGCAATATCTGTACGGCTCAATGCTTTCAGCGTTAAATAAGGTAAATACAGATTGCTCGTCTGTAACACTGATGACTGTTATCAATGGCTTTCCCTTGCCATTGTCTAGTGTGAAGAAGTTAATCTTCCTTCATACGGGTCATTAAACTCCTGAAATCACTTCAGCCTCTGTGGCTTGGTATACAGCTCTTTCAGAACCTATGGAAAGGATTTCCTTCTTCTCAGGTCCACATCCTTTATCTGGACATGCAGCTGAAGACCTAACCATGCTTTCGGACATCATATGCTTGCTCATATTAAATGTTTGTAGCTTGTGAGCCCTCACGACAATCTAGCAGTGATGCAGCACTAACCCTTCCTGGAGCTACGTCCAGAGATCATCCAGATGTTTGCATTCTTAGGAGGCACCTCCCCTCTGGTGATAGCACCCAACTGACTGTAGGGAAACTGTTCTCCTGAGAGGCTTTCACCAGCTGTGTCCCTTCAAATGCTCCCAGACCAATGGCTTGAGCTCTGCCACTGATTTTTCACGGTAAAGCAAAGCATGGGAAGCATGAGATAGGGACACAGGATGGAAGATGAAAAATTGGGCAAGTACCTTGCTATGTAAAAATACCCTTGAGAACTTCTTTAGAGCCTGGCGTTGTCAAAAGTCAGTCCTTGGGTTGAAGAAAAGCTGTGCACCTACAGGTAGACACTGGAAACTTGTGCAATGGAGCAAAATTGCTTTGCTTTGTGTCATTGATAATTTGCCATTGATAAATTGCAGGCTTTGGGGATGACTTTGGTCCTAATGGATCTGAACCGGTAACAATAGTAGAATACAGAACTGTTTAAACTGCAGAAATTTTTAAAACAAATCTGTCATCAGACCTCCAAATGGTCTGTTGTTATTCTACAACAGTGCTGGCAATCTGTGTGCATTGGGGTGACCTGGAGGAGTTCAAACACCAGACTGTAGAGCCAGAAACATGTCACAGTTTTTAAAAAATGCACACGAAAAATCAAATTATGATTCTGTAGGGAAAACACCAAATTTTTGAGCATCTATAGATGATGCTCCTGTCTCTCAGCTGTTAGAATAGTCAAGGGCTAGGACAGGTTGCTCAGGGAGGTTGTGCAGTCTCCATCACTGGAGGTTTTCAAGACCCATCTCAACAAAGCTTTGGACAATCTCACAGCTGAATCTCCCAGCTGGCCCTGCTTTGGGCTGGAGGTTCAACAAGAGACCCTCCAGATCTCTTCCAACCTGAATTATTTTGTGATTCTGTGATTCTCGTTGTCGATCCAAATTGCCATTCAGATGTGCTTTACTGTATGTTGATAGTAAACTAATTAATAGAAATTATTGGCTGGACTGGCGTTATGATACCCTGAGATGGAAAAGAGTATGCAAATTTCTACAAACATAAGGTTAATTAGAACTAATGGCCAATAGAGAGATCACAATAAAATGATGCGACACTTGTCCTCTGTCTAGCACCAGCAATCTTACCTTACAACAATGTATGACCGATTTCTGAAGTCCTTCACTTACACATAGACTTAATTTTTTCCAAGATCAGTAATGACTTCCTTGGCAATTGAATATTGTTCCAAGTGCATAAACGCAATCCAACAAAACATGCAGACATGCAAACCAATCACAGTAGCTTAAAAGGCTGATCTTACACTGCTGCACACAATTGAGAGTCATTAGAGAGAAGTGTGGCTGTAAACCACAAATGAGCTGGATTTAGAAATTCTGCTGGTGGTGCATCATTCTAAATAGTAATTCCCTATGGTGTAAGGAAAATTTAGAAATCAGTGTTTTGTGCAGCAAAAGCAATACTAACATCCCGTGAAGAGCAAAACATTCATGGGAAAGACAGGAAAAAGAGAAAAAAGCAAAGGAACAACACAGAATAAGAAGACAAAAAGTTCTGTAAGAGAGAAGAAATATAAACCAAAGTGTTCTCATTCGTATGGCATGGGTAGTGTGCAGCGGCGATGGTTACAGACTGGGAAAATCTCCCAGATACCTATGGTTTGGTAAAGGGAGCAGTACCAAATTACCAAGCTGGCCAGCAAAATGGGGTGTTTTGCCACAGACATTGGGTGAGGTTTTTTTCTTGGAAACCAGGAAAGAATGGAAATTTAATCACGTTCTCAAGACTGATTTTTTATCTGTTGCCGAGAATGTTTTTGTCTCGGGCTATTAGCAATGCTTGACAGTCACTCATGTGTGAGATCCTCCAGCAGGGTTTCTCCAGCTCATGTTTACTTAGTACTTCAGAAGGGCCAGTGGTTGCAAGAACAGGACCCACCGGCATGGACAAAATCAGTTTTTCCTTTTGCAAACCATTATATTGCAGCTGGGTTTGTATTAAGATTCTACATGAAGTAATTTTCTTTGTCTGCTAGACTGATCTTCGATAGTTTTGCAGAAAGGACTATTTAAAATAAAAATTATTTAAAATAAATTTAATTCGTATTTGCAGTCTTCCTGGATGTTTTCCAATATGGTAAGAGAATTATTCTTTATGGGCCAACGTTCAGAATTTTTTATTTAAAAATTCATGACATGGGTAAAAAAAACCCCAACTGTTCTTTCAAACGGGAAGGGGTCCAATTTAAAACATATAGGGAACTTCAGTTTAGCTGAGACAGCCATGACAGGTACTACATAGAAAAGTTTTGACACAAGAAAATAAGAACTGATGAAAAATCCAGGTTTATAAATGAAAGTTAAATGAAGTAATATTTAAAATACAAAACAACTGGGAGATGTGAGATACAATATCTTAAATCTAAAATGGTGATTCTTTTGAAAGGACAGAAGCATGTGGAAGATTTTTGACAAATGACTTCACACAGGAAGCTTGAATCTTGCATCTCTCCAGCTCCCACAGCTCTGCTGTGATTTATGCAAAGCAACAGTAACCATCATCAGAGTCAGGAAAAAAAAAAAGAGCTAGAGAATGTTTCCCCTTATCAATTTGCATATTCTGAATAAATTTGTATTACATATGCCTGTCAAATTTACAAGCATATATAAAATCTTTGTACAGTTTCCACACAGAGATTGAGCAATAACAAAGTGTGGAAGAGATTCAAAGTAGCTGGTGTGAAACAGTACAAAGATTTTTAACAGAAAGATTTTTAGCCTAATTGGACAATGATTTGTTTTCAACATCCATTTAAAATGACTGGAGCACTAAGCGAAATGTACTGTAGATGAGAAACTGAGTACGCAGAACGGGCCATGCTGTACACTCGACAGTGGTACAGCCTGTGCTTTGCACAACAAAAATGGTCCATATGTCACTTGTTTCTGCCATATAACATCATATCTCAGCCTTTTAAGACCTTATTCAAGGTCTTAGAAATTGAGCTCCTGGGATACCATTTACCTTTTTGACAGCATGTAGAGTGGTAAATTTCTCTATATATTTCAAAGACTAAATAAGCCATGCCAAATATCATGGTTTAATATTTTGTCTCAAATCCTGATGAGCAACATCAGCAAGCAGGAACGGTGTTTCGAAGTGAAAAATCTGTAGGCGAAAAGTAAACAAGAGTAGGGGTTTTAAGAATAGCACAAGAAGAGGAGCGAGGGAGCAGACGATCAACGTGCGTCCACATCCAAGTGATGTGATGTGCTGCGTACTGGGAGAAGTGGTGGAAAGTACAAACGCATAATGAGACACGGGGACAGCACTAAGGCTGCACAAGCACAGCCTTGACTTAATAGCACTCTCATGGGCTAGGTAAGTAATTTTCTTTTTTCTTGTTTTCATTAGGAGGCAGGGCTTTTTCATTATATGCAGTTGTGATATGCCTCATCGTATAATGTCATCTGGGTTTTAACAGAGTCTTGATGACCTTAAGCTCTTGAGCTGAAAAAATAATTAATGTTATTTCCATACAGCCATCACCTAGAGATATATCTGAGAGAACTTTAAGCTAGCTGGTTCGTTTGAGCTAGCTCTACACCTGCAGCGGTGCCGAGATCAGGGCTGACTGAAGAACTCACCCCAAACTGATTAGCTCAGTAAATAGCAGGTGAAAAGGTCCTGTGCTGAGCTTTGTGTTGCCAGAGCTACACCATCACTGATGTGGGATTTAGCTAGTTAAATCTGTATTTTAAAGCTATGGACTCTGTGATAGGTGTTATCAGGAAAAAAAAAAAAAGATGTTCTGCTTTTTAAGCAAGCTGCTTGTGTAGGCAGAGGAGGATATTTTAAAAGCTGAAGCTCACCCCCTGCTTGGCCCTCCCCTGCCCTGTAAGTGGCTTTTGGTACCTCCGCTTACTTCCCCCACCTGCAGCCACAGAGATTTCTTTCTCTGGCAGCGAACCTGCGGTCCCTTTTCCTCGGGAGCCAGGGCAGCCAGAGGGGTTTGGGCACTTCTGTTGTCCACATGGTGTACATCTCCCACTCAACATCGCTGCAGCTTACAGGGTGGGAAAACTGAAAAGAGGTATAAATGACGCATACAGAAGTAATTATTTCTTCACTGCTGGCATACACAGTATTTTGGAGGACCGCTTCTGAAATGTAGTGTGGCTAAGTGACTTGGAATCAGAATCAGAGAATGGTAGGGGCTGGAAGGGACCTCTGGAGATCATGTAGTCCAACCCCCCTGCCAGAGCAGGGTGACCTAGAGCAGGTTGCACAGGAACGTGTCCGGGCAGGTTTTGAATGTCTCCAGAGACGGAGACTCCACCACCTCTCTGGGCAGCCTGTTCCAGTGCTCTGCCACCCTCAAAGTAAAGAAGTTCCTCCTCATGTTTAGGTGGAACTTCTAGTTTGCAAGATCAGGATTCGCATTTTGCCACTGCTGTTGTTTAACCTTACAGAGAGTCAGGAGCCTTTCTTCGGGTATAAAGATGCTGGTTGTGAATCCCAGTCATTAGAAACAAGGCAGCGGTTCTCCGCTCCTTCCCAGTGACTGTGCGGGAAGACGTGTCCTGCTGAAGGAGATTTCAGAGGAAGAGGCACGGACATGCTAACAGGACACTGACAGCTTCTGGTAGAAAGCCAGGAACAAGCTACAGAGAGAAAAAGACAGATGGGAACCAGTAACTTTCGACAGCTTATAAAGTAACCAAATCCAAACTGATTTTCAGGGAGTCAGTAAAGGCTGAGCTCTCATCTGCAGGGCTAATGTTATGCTGAATTCTGAAGTTTTTCTACAAGCAGCGGTTCCAAATCTTAATTTTTTTTTTATATAAAGGACTTTGTTAAGCCACCATAACTTCTCCTATGAGTTATAAGATCATAAAATAAGTGATAAATAATAAATGTTAAGGCAAAACATCCTTTTGGAAAAGGTATTGCAAACCTGTCCATTGTGTGGTTTTTGCATCTTTTCCTGAATGACTTAGTACCGAAATTAGACTGATCTTGCCCCGCAAGTTCATACGTTCTCCAGTCTTTGAAGCATATTATTTTAGCTGATGCTAGTCCCTTTTGTTGAGGCTCCAAACTTGAACTTGCTCAAAAATGCAGGAAATTTGTCCAACAGCATGGATCAAGACACGAGAGCACCAGCCCACCACATAAAAATCAGAATTGATCCATTTCAAAGTCAAATACACTGCTGCCCTCATGGAACATGGCTGCACTGCAGCCTGAAGCCACCAGCTATAGGAAATGTTTTAAGTGACTGGAAAAAAGCTATTTATATCATTTGATTAACTGTCTAAATATTTATTAAAAGTCCTAGTAGGTTTGGCAGTTGTCTCAAAATAATTTGCTGCTGCAACCTTGGGGCTGTTGATGTTTGAGCTACTTCATTTAAAGCTAAGCCACACATGGCAAATAATCACCAGAATTATCTCCGACTCCTGCTTTCACTCATCAGATCCTTCTAATCGCAGTTCCTTCTTTCCTTGAGTGTATCTCCCTCTCTTCTTCAAGTACTAAACTCCAGTCTGTTTTCCCCTCTTTGTCTTCACCAGGTCTTTTTGCATTATGTCCTTGACTTCTGAAAGAGTTTTTCATTCATAATTGATTTTGATGTTTTAAATTTGATGGCTCTGTCCTGCAGGGGGTATTGAACAAAACAATACATTTGTAAATATCTGATGCAAATTTTCCTTGGAACTTTGTTCAGCTTAATTATTATATTGGAAATAATTTCCGAGTGTGATAGCTAAAACCATTTATTTTTTTCTATTAAGACACTGCCACTGTCCTTTCCTTTAATGGAAGCATTTGATTTGTTCAAAAGTATTTCATCAATCAATGTGAGGATAAGGAAAATGAAAGTTGTTATTGCGTACTGGGTGGTAAATTTGTGTTAGCTATGCCTGAATGATTGTGGTAATGATTATTGTAATAACGGAGGCAATTACTCCATATTATTGCAGTAGTGGCTTAAATCTGCATGAGATGATATCTACAGTTTCTTTTCTTTGTAATGAAACAGAGCAGTTAAACAGACTTTTGATAACAGAAAAAGGGAAGACAATCAGTACAAAGTCACTGTTTAGGTGTCCGGGCTCCCCGGTGGTCCTGGGGGCTGCCTATAAGGTCCATCAGGGCAGCTCCTGACATCCATGGCCCATCCCACCACCCCAGCCAGGAGCAGGGCAGCCGGGGGGCACTGGGGAAACCCAGCCCCAGGCATCAGGCACCTCCGTTTGGCCAATATCCTGGCCAAACTACTTAACTCGTATTTTGAAGTATGTTATCTGCTTCTAAAAGATGCATTAATTAAATGGCAAGAGCTCAAATATTATACCTCAGTCAAGTTTTCTGGCTTTGGGTTATCTGTGGTTGGAGCATCTCTCTGGTCCTTCAGCAGTCGTGTGTCAAGGTGCTTTGGCCAGTCTTTCCAAGGTGCAAAACTAAATAGAGTGAGGGTAACAGAAACTATCCATCGCTATTGGAATAAAGGTATTGAAGGATCTGTGGTGTTTAGGAAAGATTGACCATATGGGACAACATTTAACAACTGTCTGTGTCAATATGTAATTTAAAATGACAGGAGATACAATGGATTGAAAAACTATGTAAGTGCCAAAGGCATTTAATGAAATGATAAGCATTTTCTGTTGGAATAGCTCTATGAGTCTGCTATAGGCTCTCAGGGTGAGGTTTTAATATGAAAAGAAACCTTTAAAATGTTGCAAAGGAAAATAAATGCTGCCAGCAACTGACTTGTTATGGGACACTTCCAGTTCCAGAGACACACTGTGGAACAGATGTTACTAATAATGGTAAGGCAAATATTTCTGTATAATGAAAAATTTATCTAGGCACCAACAGTCAACAGCTTGAAAGGTTTTTGGAAAAATTTTGCTTTGAAACAAGTTTTGAAGAAAAAGTTATCAAAGATTTTGAGGGAAATGGAAATCTGGATGGAATGTGCTCAGTAAGAATAAATCATGTAACCCATCTAGAGCAAGAAGAACAAAATCAGGAAGAACAGATCAAGTAACCTATTTTTTTTTTAAATAACATGTTAAATCATTTTCCAAACAATAGAAATGCAATTGATTGAGTCCATCTGGATTTGGTATCCTACCACCTGGAAAACTTAGTTAAAATGGAGAATTTACACAAGAAGTATAGGGCAGCCAAGCCCTACACTAGCCCAATGGCTAGACAAGCAACACCAGGTTTTGTTGAGAAGGGAAGAATTGGAGGAGAGATTTTAGTAGCAAAGGAGCAGTCTTGGGAGCAATATTTGATGTTTTTGCTGGTGATCTTATTTCAAAAGGTAGGAAGGTGCTAATGTAATTTGCTGACTGCATAACATGAGGGGCATCCACCCTGTGAAGAAGGATTAAAATATTATATAGGAGTAAAGCTTAGAGTACAGAGATGAAATTCAGTAGTATAAAGTGTAAGGTGATAAGGTTTAATATGTCACTGGATTGCCTCAGGTGGAAGTGACAGAGAACTAAGGAGATCTTTTCAGTGGTGCTCAGTGACAGGACAAAGGGTAACAGGCACAAACTTAGGAAGTTCCATCTAAACACGAGGAGGAACTTCTTTACTTTGAGGGTGGCAGAGCACTGGAACAGGCTGCCCAGAGAGGTGGTGGAGTCTCCGTCTCTGGAGACATTCAAAACCCCCCTGGGCGCATTCCTGTGTAACCTGCTCTAGGTGACCCTGCTCTGGCAGGGGGGTTGGACTACATGATCTCCAGAGGTCCCTTCCAACGCCTACCATTCTGTGATCATTCTGTGTAGACACTCATCAGCCAGGGTGACTGTAAGCTGCCAGCGTAATGTATGTGTGAAAAAAGCCAATGCAATTCTGAAGTTTATTAGTTGACTTTTTTTTCCAGCAGAGACGGAAATGTGTCACAGTATGAGGTCTCTAATGAAACTACCTCTGGAGTACTATGTATGTACACAGGCCACCAATGGTGCAGAAAGATAACTTCAAGCAGGACTAGGTACAGGTGGGCTTCGCTAAATTGAGGAAAAAAACGATTTTACATCATTGCCTGTCAGCAGGCAGAAGGAAGGGGCGCAGACTGGTCTCTCCTGTGGATGTGTTGGCAGCGAGGAAGCTGGGACCAGAGGTGGAGCCAAGCAGCCGTCCTGACCGGAGACCTCTGTCCATGGAGGAGTCAGTGATCCACACAGCAGTTAACCTGAGCGTCCTCATGCCTGTGCTGAGCTGTGCCAGGCTGTGCTGCAGGTACGGCGCGGCCTTCAGGCTGTGCTGTGCTGCACAATTCCCTTGGCTGCAGGGTAAACTGTGCCGTCTAATTGCACGGAGGAGCCGGCAGGCTGCTCCCACTCGGTACCAGCAAACACACCACCTGCGTGGCCTTGCCTTGTCCAACAGTGCAACGAGAAGTTCTCTTCTGAACATCCTTTCTGTTTGACAGTAGAAATGATAAATAGAGTTGTTGTCTTGTAAGGAAATCCTGTGCTAGCTCAACTGGCCGAAATGGGGGATCCTCTTCTCCTGACAGGGTCTGTGTGGTGTGTTGTATATGGGTCAGAGTCCTGTTTGATGCAACACTGCTTGGGGTTCCCAGCGTATAAGGGGGTGTAAGATTATCCGTACTATTTTCTTCTTATAGTGTTAGCACTAACACATTACATTTTGATTACAGACTTAAGAGTCTGTGTGCGTTTCTTACTGGGATAAAGACGGGCCAGCACCTCCCAACGCAAAACAAGCAGTAACCTTCAGCACTCCTAGTGAAAAACTTGCCCCAGCGTCGGTTCATTTCATACCTAATTCATTTCCCCCTACTTTTGCATGATAAAATAAAATCTGAGAAATACCATTCTTGTTTAACCTTTGTTTTCACACAGAGCAACAACAGGAGGGCTAGAATCGCAGACTGGCAGTGGAGGAAATGGCAACATCCTCCTCTTCATCCAACCCAGCCTCCATGTCACTGAGGAGAAACTCCCCGATCAGAGCTACAGGAAACTTTGGATGTAATTTCTATCCATATCAAGGAGAAAGTCATCTTGCACTTGGTCTTCCATGTGTGAGGCAAGAGTCTCAAGCTGCTGTAGGCTGCTCCTAGTCCCTGCTGCTACAAGTCTGACTCCATGTGAAATACACCAACCAAGGGTGATGCAGAGAATAAACAGCAACAGAGATTGACTTTACCTGGAGATTAAGATCTTCTCATGGGTGAAGGTAAGGGAACACAGATCTCTCTTGTCTTCAGTGGGTTGTGAAGACGGCTTCATAGTTAGGGTATAATGGGGAGTAGCACATCTTTTTTTTCTGGGGAAAAATGTCTTTTTTGGGAATCCATTCAGAAAATTGGACTGAAGTTTGAAAATAAATTCCAGAAGACAACACACATTCTTAAAAACTCTGTTCTCCAAAAAATGTTTTGCTAGTTTTATTTAGAACTCTACTAAAGTGAAAGAGATAGACTTAGATGCTGTGGAATTCGCCAGGATGCTGTAGCTCTCAAAAATTCAATGGACAAGCAGTCTAGAAAGCTATTTTTTCCACTGTGTCAGGTTCTAAATTGATCTTCTAGCTTTCCTACTCAGAAAAACAAACTGGTCTCTGGCGCTATGTAATTCTAATTAGCAGAAGACAGAACTAACATTTCCAAAGGGTCTGTCTCCCAGGACCGATGTGACTAAGTACATGTGGATCCGCAGTGCTGCAGGGATTCTGAGGCTTACAGAGCTCTGAATGGTTTGAAACATTTATTTTGATATTCAAATAGGAGTTAACTGGTTTAAAATTAGCTGCGGATATTATCTCATTTTAAAGCCAGATAAAAGTATGTAAATTTTAAGTGCCAAAATCCTGAAAGAACCCAAAAGATTTTGCTGCCACACTCTATCTCCATTTTATTTACTGGGTGAACAGAGCCAGCACAGAGTTTGAAAACTGTATTGGAATTGGTAGTGCCATTATACACGGAAAAAACACTGAAAATGTTGTTTAGATTTTTATATCCCACCTGTGATCTATACAAATTGTATTGCAATGAGAGCAGAGAAACAAGATGTTTAATTGTTTTGTTTCTCTACATCTCCCTGAATTTTTAAAAACCAATTTGCATGTCATTAAGACTTTAAGATGTCAGTGCAAATAACCTACGGTGAAGGAGTGGATCAGGAGTCTGTAATAGAATCCAGGAGTCCATCCACTGAGCACCTACCTTCTCTAATTTATAATATAGTATATTATGGCTCAGATTCTATAGCTCAGCAGCACTGCCATTGGTAGAATTTTTGGGGAAGAGAAGGTTATATTAGGGTTCTCATTTTTCATTCTGCCTGTTGCAGGTTTGGCCAGTTTCCCAAGCCAAGATATAGTCTCTATGACTGCCCAAGTTTTTGCTGGCCATACTCTCTGTGCTCAGGAGCAAAGCCCATATGGTTACTGTAGCTGAGCACCTGCCGGCGTTGGAGATGAAGAGGCATATGAGCTTACTCCATGGTATACCATCAGGCAGGAGGTAGCGGCTCCCCAGGAAACAAGTAGATAGAATGAGGAGATTTCAGGTGGAATCAAGGCAGAGGAGAAGATGATACTGATGAACCATTGTACAGAAAAGCCTGTGACCCGCTCATCTTCATTCAGACCTTCTGTTGGTGGTTCCACCCATAAGGGGGAAGGCCTCAGCAGAGGAGGAGAAGGATCTGGAAAGTTCTCAGTTGTGTCACATGGTGTGTGCAGTGAAAAGTGGTTGTAGGAGAACTGAGAGGGTTAATATTTCTGTCAATGCAAATGCACAAAATAAAGTGGACTACTCACTTGTATTGAAAGTTAAATGTACAGTGTAGAGTAAAATCTGTATTTACAATGAAGTCACAGTGCGTTCCACGTATTAGACCTCAGATGATGGAAATTGTTCTGATGTAATATTCAGCCACGCTGACTGTACATTTCTGTGCCAAAATGCTGTGACAAAAATGAAAGAAGACAAGCCCATTTAATTATCCCTAGAGGTAATAAATACTGTTCAATTTAGAAACAAAAAGTTGGTTCTTAGAGCTGCATTATTTAATGCCTCATGAGGTCACGTTCTTAATTTAGTATTTTTTCTTAAATAAGGTGATAAAAAAGTAACACTTTGTCCACAGAACAAAGAAAATACATTTTTATTTAATTCTAACACATTGTATGGCTTTATTGAGTTTTGCTGCTATCTCCTTCTCTAGATTGTCTGTCATTAAGCTGAAATAGCAACATTACATGCACCGTGGCTTGGCATTAAAAAAAAAGAAAGGAACCCATAAAATATTCATATTCTTGTACCGTTCGTGTTCTTGTACCATGGCAAAGGTCTATTTTTTTCTCTTCTAAATCTGATTTAACTAAGGAAAAAAATCCTAGAAATAATTTTGAATTGGAACGCTGGTTTTATAAGGAATTTAGTGAAGATACTGAAAAGGGAGAACTCAGTTTGAAGCTGCTGTCATCGTGTCTTTGCACAGAGATAGCACAGGGTATCAGTATCTGTCTCTGTCTCTCTCCCTCTTCGATGCTATATTTATCACCCCCCTGGCCATAAAAGGCCTGGACTGGGGCTCTGACATTCCACTGACTGCAGGCATTATTTTTGTTCTGGACCTTGAAGTCCAGTCGTTTACCCCTCGTCCTGACTACCTCTTTCTTTGCTGGCTTCCTCGTTGCTGTATTTTTCTGCTGTTCATCCGCTTGAGAGCTATTCCATTTGCTGCCATTCATTTGGGCCCTGGTAAGTGTTCCTTTATGACAGAAGATTTTATGTGCTCAGTTATTTTTAATCTGGATCTGTAATGCCGAGTTGGTAGTAGCTCTCTTTACTCTTCTCAGCTCAGCAGTAATTTGAGGGACTTGTGGACATGAGCTGAAGGCATCTGAGGGTTCAGCTGTGAAATAAAGTGAAGTAGTGCAAGGGTTCACTTATTATCAACTCAGCTATCCTTGCATATTGTCACAGTACTCTCAAATGAAGCATGGGTTATTGAGATACAGGAGGAATTTGTTGTGTAACCTCCTTTGGGCTTAGAGAACGTGTAAATAATCTAAATATTTCCTAGTAACATAGGATGTCTTGTGATTCGTAAAGTCATTGACTGAGTGGAAGGAAATGTTATATTTTTTTTTCCTGCTTACAAGAGTTTCTGGTTTTTATCTATTTCACTATTTGATGGAGTAGATCTTTAAGGAATTACACAGGATGGTAAGAAGCTCAAGAGGTAATGCCAATAAAATCACTTTCTTTAATGTGTGGCTACAACCTATGAACAAGTACAAAACTGTCTGTCTCCTCAGTAGTAATTTTGAAAATTCAGTTCAGCAGCTGCCAACGCATAGCTCCAAAACCTGCATATTCATCTAACTATGGCCACTAACAATTTTAGGCCCAGCTCTGCAGCTATGAAACGCTACACAGATCTGAAGAGGGAGTCTTGTCCTCGCACTGAAGGGGGCTGATTGTGGGCACCAACTAAGTGGGTGCAGGTAGCACAGATTTTATAAAACTTAAGAGATGGGAGTCAATTTGATAATCAGACAGTGCTCCAAATAGGAGCAAAATACTTACAAGGGTCAGAGTTTCTTGTCATCTCTGAAGGCGTCAGGCTACTATATCTGATCAGACTAGTGTCACTAACTGACCCTGACCTGTAAGCAATGCTTGATGTTTCAGAGGAAATATAAAACATAGCTCATAGTGTGATAAAATACCTATAAAAGGAGTTTCCTCTTATATGACGTGAGTCAGAGTTGGCCTTTGATTTGAACCAGGAGAGCTGACTTGGTGCTCAGCTCCTGCCTTATTGCCTTAGTTCTTACTCCTATCATAGACTCCTGCTCTCACTCCTGAGGACAGCGAGGTCCAGACCTTTTGTGTTTGGAAGAAAAAAGGTTGCTTTCATACATTTTAAACATGCTGACTTTAAGTCTGCTGCTTATTCTTTTGCTGTGATGAGATGTAAATGAAATGCCTCATTTAACTTCTCCTTAATGGGCGACACATGCAGTGCTTTACACTTTTGGATCACCTTCCTTACTTTGAAGCCTGGAAGGCTGTGGGAATCCCTAAGCAACAGGACTGAATAGCTGCTAGCCTTGCGGCTGGTGTACCCGTGAGGAAGCCAGCCAACGCTGCACATAAAGCTGGTGAAAACGAAGGGAGACTACTGTAGTACTCTACAGAAGGAAAACAGGATGTTCTCATGTTCTTTCCCTTTCGTTGTGCAAGACAATACTCATCTGTACACCTTAACTTTGCTCAGCAGAGACCACAATGGCTTGCAAACCCTAAACCTAGCTCTGCAGAGCCGGGAGAGAAAGCAATGAAGAAAAATGGAGAAGAAATCTTCTGAAACTAGGGAAATTAAGAGGAACTAGATACTACTGGAAGCTAACAAAGTGAAATAAATAACAACACAAACTTGTGATAGGTATTAGAAACAAGGATACTAGACAGAATAATTGCGTTCTTGAGACTTACATGAAACAAATAGCCAGTAGGAGAAATGAGGGAATTAAGAAGGAATATAATTTTTTGCCACAGAGAACAATGGGCTAACAGCCTTACCCATTCCTCTCCATTCCTCAGATAAAAATAAAGTAAATATATAAACTGGTGTCCTTGAAGTCACAGTTTCACTGTGATCAGGATATCAGCATTTTCTTTTACATACTTAAAGACTCCTGAATGACTTTCTTACTTGTTGATTTTCTGCAAACAAGTGATCTGTTCTGTTATCACCCAAAGAGCAGTTCCCTTGAGAGCACCCTGGAATATAAGAAAGTTGAAACATTGATTTTTTTTTTTTCATAATCGTCTGTCTTAGTTGGGGTGAGTACTTGAGCAGTTACCAAAGAGAATAGTTTGCAATTTGTTGACTCGCTATCAGAACCAAGTACTAAAGAAAAAGCCAAGGACTGAAATCTAGGAAGCATAAAGACCTGGGAAAAAATATCTTGATTTTCATGAAATCATGATATACACTCCAGCTCTGTATTTTATGTCAAAACATCAGGTCATTGTCCGTTACCATGAACAAAACCAGAAGCAGAACAAGTCTTCTGTTGTTGTGATTGATATTAAAAAAACACAATAACAAACACCTCTCACCATTGTTTTTTGGATCTTCTTTAAATTCTTCTGAACATTTCCCAAATGTAGCTCATTTCTATTCATTATCATGTACCTTTTCAGGAACAATCCTAGCCACGTTGTAAGCCTGATCACCAGTAATAAGAGAAAGAAAGGTTATCATAGGGATTAGTAGAGGCAAGCTTGCTTGTCAAAGAAGAAAAACTCAGTTTTAACAAGAGCAAAATAAAACAATAACAAAATAAAGACTGAATTGCCATCTTAAAAAAAAGCAACAGGGGAAATCCTTTCTGCAGTCAACCCTCATCCCATTTTGAGAGGGGAACTACCTCTCACTTGATCAAATTTCCTACTACAAGCGACTGCAAGACTATCTACTGATGACTGTGCAAAGTAAAATTTAGGTGGGGCTATTGTCTGGAGGAAGTTTCGTGGTGATCTTGAACATGACATTGTAGGTTAAAAAAAAGAGTCATTTGGATTGAGGAGCATGATATTATTTTACTCATTCCATACAGACTGCACCTCTGATTAAACTGTGAAAGTATGATAAGCCATTTCAAATGGATCTTTGGTATCACATACAAAATAATAAAGGTAATGCATGTTTACAGAGAAAGTTACATCCTTCTCAATCTTAATGTTTTTAATTCACTGTTAAAATATTAAAAGGAATATTAAATTGAATCTGACAATTGGATTACAGAAATGAATGAAATATTCATATATTTCATTTCAGCTTATATAGCCGTGTTAGAATTGCTCATGACTTTTTAAATAATTTATTACTAAATTCTCTCTTTTGTAGTTTAACAAAAGTATTTACACTATCTCTGAAGAAGCTGAGCACATAAAATCTCATCAGTTTGCAGTAATGAATGGAGAAGTTGAGCACGTAAAACTTGAATAGTTTGCAGTGACAGGGAGAACAACTACAAATGAAGGGACACAATAGTGCAAGGTTTTCTGGTCATGATGAATGACGGGTGTCTTGAAACTTAAATATGACCCTAACTTAAAGTCTAAAACATATCATAAAAAGATAATCCTGAATTCATTGCATTTGATTTTTGAAGTTTTAAGTTCTGTGTTAGTGTGTATTAAGTTATGTATCATTTGTATGCTAACTCAGAAGTTTCTTTGACAATAGCCTTTATGTTTGATCTGTTCTTTTTCAGACAGTCCTGTTTATTTACATTCAGAAACGTGTAGTAAAAAACAAAATTAGAAGAAAGCCATGATGTCTTTACCTTTCTACCAAAGACACCATGAGCACTATGACCGTGCGTACCGCCATAAAGCACTGCAGTCCACTGTAAGCCAGTACCAAAAGGAAACAAAGAGCAAATCTGCTGTCTATGCTCAAGGATCTACAGCTTACGCTAGGGGCTCTGCAGCCTATCGCCATGCATCTGCAGCAAACTTCAGCCTCGACTCTTCAGCAGCATACAGTCATGGCTCTTCAGCCTATGACCTTGAGTCGGCAGCCTACAGCTATGGATCTACAGCCTATGATCACTCTGCTGCACAAAGTAAAAGATCTGCTGCCTACAGTCTTGACTCTGAATCCCTCAGCAAGAGCTCAGCTGCCTACAGCCGTGGATCTGAATCAATCAACAAGCTGGCTGCAGCCTACAGGCTGGGAGCCGAAGCCTATAGTCTTGGGTAAGCAAATCTGTCTTTGAAACGATATTAAAAAAAAAAAATGTCCAAACACCTCCCTTTGAAATCAATGGCAAAACTCTTCTCCTCTGCCACAGAAATCGGCTCTGTAACTTGGTGTTAACGTATTTTCCAGGCTTGGTGTTTTCCTTTGGCTTTGGCAATGGGAAGGACTGTGGTCAGCTCAGTTTGTTGGACTAATTCGTGTGTGATGGTTGGATTGGCATAAGAAGAGCCCTGGCAATGCTGATGTGGTTGAATGATGACATATTCATGCTCCAAATCGGTTAGGCATGAGCCACCTCTCCTTCCAAGATGTTTAGCCATATTAGTACAGATGAATTTAATACTTTTGGCTTGAGGCTGGTTCATCTGGCCAGGTTGGAGCCGTAAAAGAACTTAGGGCTGTTCACGCAAGTTGGAGCTGACATGTCCATATATCATTAAACAATTCTTCTTTGGCCTAAAGGTGATTGAAATTTTCAAATCACCTAAAGGTGATTGAAATTTTCACACTGCGTATTGGTTGAGGCATACTATTTCCAAAGTAGGAATACCCTGAATTGTTCATCTTGCACTTGAAGAGCAGCTATGCTTAGGTCCCCTGCTTTTTGTTTAATTAAGATAATAAATATTGCTTATGCAATTACATTAGCAGAATATTTTAGATATTATAGCCTCACATTATTTGTATGTATCTTAGAGATTTACAGAAATTAAGGGAGTATTAAAGTAGGATTAGAGCAGCTGTTAGCAATAGAGGAACTGAACAACAAATTATAGCTCAAAACATCTGCTCGCTGTTATATTAATATAAAATTTAGAGTGTTATTAGAACTGATCAAGACGTCTCCATCAGAAAATTTAAATTTTGAAAACTGAATGTCCTCCAAGGATTGTGGATAACGATGGAATTTCGGTCAAAACCACTGAGGGGAAGATTACCTGTACCACAGTGAACTGTACCTTGTTATTCCAGCCTTCACTTGGCTTTCAGGAAGTTTAGGGTCAAGTCTCTATTTGCCAGGGTCTGTTCAGGAATTTGAACCTCAGGCTGTTACAGCCCTGATGAATGACTTGACTACTTGACTGTCTTGGGCTGGATAATATCCAGTCTTTGTTGTTTAAACAATTTCACTTGTGCAAATAATTAACCACTGAGTGGATGAGCAAGAAGCTCATTTATAATCTGCTGATGAAGGGCAGCAAACTGGAGATGCTGGGACTGAAGTTTATGTTTCCGGAGAGAGTTGGGTAGGGGAAGATATTCCAGTTTCTGCAGTGATGCAACTGTGCCTACATGCTTTTGCTGAACCCTAACCCAAAGTCTCCTTCTTCTCATAGAAAACATTCCCATGAGAAATGGGAACATTACTTGAAGTTGCAAAAAATGATTGTAAAAAAAACCTACTTCTGAGTCCCAGTTACAAACACTTCAGTGACTCTGGTTTGTCAGATGAGTTTCTTCTGAAGCCTGTATATCCTCACCAAGAACAACTCTAAAAGTAATATTAAAGGAAATGGAATTGCTTAATTGGGAGAGAACTTAAACCATCTCTGTTTCCTGAGGTTTTGTTTGAGATAAGAGCTTTTGTTTTAAAATAGTGTATTTGGTGATACTTCCAAGCTACTCTGTAGTACAAGAGTTGCCAACAGATTGATATACAATCCTGGTAATCAGAGATAAGAATGTCTCAGCTGTAAGTTCTTTTTTTTTTTCCTGTGATCCTGTCCTTGTGTTGGAGGTCTGAGAAACTCAGTGCTGCTATGTAAGACTAGGACTCAGGAGATTAGGGCTACGCGATTTAAATCTCCTGCACAAAATTTAGTAAATACACGAGAGAATATGGTTCTGAATGATAACCGCAATATTTAACCTAATTTTATGGTTAATATGGCCTCTATATTGGTATTTAATTGTTTTTTGCAGCCCATTTTGCTGTAATTTGCAAGAAGTAAAATAGAACAAATAATGCAACTGTATGATTAAATGTAGTGCAAATTTAAAGTAATTATTTCCAAGTTTGTACTATCTTCCCCAGGTAGCCCAAAACACTTCAAAGGATAATGTGGAGACAAAAAGTGTTACTAAAATAAGTTGGGCAAATCAGAGAATTTCTGATTTCATCCTTATGAAAGGAATGGTGTAGCAAAAAAAAAAAAAAAAAGAAAAACAGTCTTCAAACACTTTCAATTTTCAAAAAGTAGAAGGGACCCTGAATGGAAATGCTGCATCTAAATGACCTACAACAGTGGTGGTTGCTTGACACCTGAATGGACACATGAATCCAAATCCAGATAAAATTCTTCAGCTAACGATTCATTATTGCATATCACTGGGTTTTAACATCAAATATACATTTATGTGTAATGGATATAGTTTCGTGGATAAATCCCATTAAGCCCAACAGGAAAAGTATACTATTCAAATCTTTTACTCAGGTAACTTCTTATTTTTATCTAAAGTAGCTTCTGCTAAACTTTATTATACTCGCAAAATGTAAGTCTCATCCTTTTTTGTAGCCACCTTACAGAAGAGAGTGTTCATAAAGCGACAGTGTTGACATGCAGTTAGTGCTATGTGAGGAATTTATCATGGGAAAACAGTGGAGAAGGACTAGGGACTAGGTAACCTGCAAGACCTTGAACTGAACCCAATTCTCTGACGTTGAAGCCTCACTCGAGTGGAAAACATGCCGAGAGCATGGACGTAGACAGCTTGAAGGAGATGCAGCTTGCTTTTCATGAGGACAAAACGGGTTGTATTTGCAAAGTGGGCTGTCCCTTCCCCGCATTTCAAGTCTTCTCACACCATGACAGCTTGAAGAAGTAAAAGGAGAGAAATGAAAACTGGCAAAGCCAAGAGCAAATACGGAAGCTTGCAGCTTTGTTGGTTACAGTTTGCCAAAGCTACAAAACCCTGGGCTCCTAAAAGAAAGCGAGCCTCACGGTGTAAAGGTTACCACTTCCCGCCCAGCCCTCTCTACCAGCTCGTGGGGACACCTCTAGTCAACTGCTGCTTCTTTGGCCACCCCAGAGCCAGGAGGAGCGGGGTGTGCTGCTGCCCCCGAGGACCGGGAAGGGTCTGTACAGACAAGGGGTGGCAGCTCTCTCCCAAAAGCCATTGTTGTGGCCGTTCGTTCTCTTCCCTGTCCCATCCTTGGGGGCTGCCGACGTGGGCAGGTTGGCTCCTGTGGGAGAATCTTCTTCCCATGGCGCTGCGTGCTTCTGAGAAGCTGTTGAGACTGCTGGATTAAATCCACTTACCTCTTTTTTTGGAAGCTCAGTCATTCTATGATTCTATGATTTGCCTTTACTCAAACTTTCACTGCTTTTCCATGTGTTATTTTCCTGGCCGGCAGAATCAGATAATCCCATTGTGTCACACACTGGTTATCAGCCACCAAATGGGCCAGAGACTTGCTTAGAGAGAAAACACAAGTTATTGCTGTGGTTCAGGCATTTGCATGTATTTTGTAGGTCAGAAGAAATAGCAAAGAAGGCATGGCATAATTCAGGTGAACCAAGCAAACAGAGGAGAGTTGCCATACTAGCTTGCACTTCATTAGGCTGCCAGACAGTAAGAGTGAATGCCATTCTGAGCAATATTGTAGCCAGGATCAGGACAGGGCTGAGTAAATAACACACTTTAAGAAACATGAGAAGACTGTGATCTTGAGATCCCTCCTGGCACTGCTCATCTGTGGGTTTATTATAGGTGAGGGTTAAGGAGGTGGCATCCAAACGTCATAGCCAGGCATGGAAATCGTTTTAATGAGACCTGCTATGTGGAAACAATTCCCCTTTAAAAAAAATTTGTTGTGGAAGCTGTGTTAGGGAACAGCATGATTATTGCCAGCAATATTGCCTGGGCCTGTGACAAATCTGTCAGCAACTTAAAATGAATATAGTCACCGGAGAGCACTTCTCATCTTCAGAGGCTGGCTTTAAAGAGCTGTCTTGTGAAAAATCTTTTTTTATTTTTTTTTTCTCTCCTGTAACTGGGTTTGACGATCCACTCTCTCTACTTTACGGTGAGTAAATTCAAACATTGCGTATTAGGAAAGAAGCAGCTGCTGGAAAGAGAGCCTGGAAAATGCCTCTTGGCTAATGGAGCTCTTCCAGCAGGTACAGCTGGTACAGCTATTGTGTATACCAAATGCATCCCTGTCTGCTGTTGGAATAAAGTGAGAGAGACACGTAACAAAAGCATGCTAAGGACAAGATACATGATTTTCTAGAGGCGTAAATGAGCTTACAGCTGCCTTTTCATGCGGGGGTGGATTACCTAAGGAATAGGATGTTGCGGTCCATAGGACACATTTCTACATCCACTGGATGCAGGATCTCTTTGTTGCGAGGTGGGAGACCTGTCCCCTCAGGCACAGAAACAAGGGCGATGCCAACATATTGAATTATATTTATATCTGAGAATGAGATATCAGAATAAAACCTCTGGTTGGGAGGTTGCAGAGGCCTTGCACAATGTTGTTGTATTTAGTTCCCTTGTTGGTCTAGAGGGAAAAGCTTTTACCTCTCTGCAGAACAATACCTGTGCCTTTAGCATTTACAGTCACCCAACTTCCAATTCAGTGACTCTTCGAGAAATTAAGGAAATGCTGGCGTTGATATTTTAACATGCTGAAAAGCATCAAAAAAATGAGGACACTAAGCTTGGGTCACCAACCTTGATAAGGCAGTACAGATAGTATCTGACCTGGAAAAAACCATACATACGCTATCTGGGCATATCAAATGAGGCTGAAAGCTGTTAAAAGGTCATGGTACTGTTCCTCCCTGTGAAACTAGAGAGTACTGATACCCTGCTCCTTCCCCTCTGGGGAGATCCTGTTCCACATATCAGGTAAAAGGTTGGAACATTTTAAAATAAAGGGCAAGATTTTAGAATCTGGTTCAAGAAAGCAGAGGCCTCCTTTGGGCTACCTAAGTAATGGTTGTAGGCAGGGTTTGGTTTTTGCGTTGCACAGGAAGAAATAGTAACAACAAAAAAGGAAAACAGGGAAATAAATTTCATGATGGAAGTAGTGACCAATTTGTTTTCCCATGCAAAGATCTCCATTTGAATATATGTTTCTATTAGCTTCCATGTAGCTCTGACTGAACAAAAGCAAACTATAGGAGGATTTGGAAAAGAGAAACATTTTCTACTGCTTAAAATTTACTCATCTCAGCTCTTGGTTTATGCAGTGCAATTCTAAAAAAAAGATTTTGGAGTTGCTCGGAATACCTCTCTGAAAACACCAGCTGGATGCTCTGATGTGATCATGAAGCAATTAGAAATTTTGGAACAGCTGGGAGGGAAAGTGAAAATAAAACAGAAAGCATATTGTGTTAGTGTGTTAAACCAAGGTATGCTCCTAGCTGAAACACTGGGTGCAGTCCTGACGATCTCATCTCAAAAAGTACAGTCTGAAACTAGAAAAGGGTCAGATATCAGCAAGGAGGGTAGAAGGAGGAGTGGAATACCTTCTGCCTAGAGAAGGTAAGACACTGGGGCTCTTACCTTGGGAAGGAGGCAAATGTGGGCATGTAATGTTAATGTATAAAACACTGAAAGATGTGCAGAGAGTGAACAAGGAACAATTTTTCACTATTTCTCACACAGAGTGGCATGTAACCACAAAAGAGATTATAAAGTTGCAGATTAAAACAGGTTCAAAAGAAAGTGCCATTTTCATATATAAATTGTAAGCTTGCTGCTACAGCCAGGATGCAACCTCTGGCTTAGGATGTACCTAGGCATTTGCTTGAAACCAGAAGGATTTATTGGGAGAAGTATTTCTCTACATAAGCTTTCTTTTTACCTGCTTTTAACCACTGCTGGAAGAGGAAACTGGTGTAAAAGCACCATTGGCATCATTCAATGAAACACTTCTCACTGGGGCCCTGCTTGGTCCAGGTCAAGTTTTCAGAAGAGCAAGCGACTGAAGTTGGCCGGAGTGTCATGTTAGCAAACGGAGAACAGCAGACAATTACAGGATCCACACAGATCCGTTATTCATCTCACAATTACCATCTGTGAGCTGAATGCTCACATTGATATCTGCATGCTCCCTCTTCTGTACCACTATGAAGTATTGGGAACCAATCCTTGCTCTTAGAAGACAGCACAATGACTCTCGTTGCAGCTGCCCCTTCCCAAGAAAAAAGAAGAGAGGGAAAGGCATCTAGAAACGTGCTTTTCTGGTCCAGAGCACGTACACACAAGCGCCAACCAAAGGATGCAATAACATGAAGGATCCAGGAGCAGTAATCCAGAAAATAATCAAGTGGCTGCAGTGAAAGGTGCCTCGATCAAGAGACATGTGGTTTAGAAAACTCGGAAGAGAGTGGGAATCAGCTGTGCACATACAGTGTTTTTATCCTAGTCATCATACCTCAATACAAGTCCCAATTCCATCCCTGTTTCTCAGGCTCCACTGCGATGGAGATCTCTGGCATTAATCTCAGGTGTTTGGGGGATATTTTCATAAAGCCTGCTGTTTCAGGCAGAAAAAATGAAAGTGCAATACTCAACTTGAAACAGAACAAACAGAACCTACAGCAATTTATTCTTTCCTTTTAAAATAATTTTAGGGAGTTACAAGGTGAAAGATAGGACAAAAACCCCACATGTAGGAAAGACATCAACAAAAGGCCTAGCAGAGAGTGATGGGAACTGCTATGTCTGCTCACCATTAATTCCCTACATGAGTTTGTAATCTGGATCTTAATTGAAAACTAAACTGACACGACAGCCAAATTCTCCTTTAGGAACGAAGAGCAAGTCTGGATTTAACAGTGGTGAAAGTACCTGAGCTGAAATTTTCACCACATTTCATCTACTTTTATGAAAATAGAAACTTCTTGACATTTAAACTGAAGTTCAAGTGATACTGTGATCCTTCTCGATCTAGAAACAACCAGGAATCAAGTGGCCTCCTAAAGGGTTCAGCCTAAAGCCCCTAGGAAATCTGGTGTTAGTCAGGGTCAAAATTCCAGTTTTCTCCCACTTTAAAATAGGACAGGAATAAAAGTCACCTGCTAAGTAAAGAACTGCAGCTCCTTACAGACCATAGTTCATTTCTGAAAAAATAATTAAAATACTTTGCCTTTGATGTTTCTCACCATGTATTTGGCAACGAGTTCTCCCAATGCGTTTGTGGTTGCCCATAATGATTGCAGCACACTGCTGCCCAACCCAGGAGCGAGGCCATTGCACACCCTGCTTCACTCCATCTCTTCCCTTTTATTTTACTCCGCCTGGGCTGTTTCCAAGTATCTTCTACTGGGATTTCTGTCCCTAAGGCTGGATCCACCTCTCTTGGACTCCCTGCCTGGCTGCCCTGGGCAGTGGCTGGCATCAGACCTGGAGCAGAGAACCTCTCTCTCCTGTAGACTTGGTCTGTGCCTTGGCTGACCCAGAGGTGCCTGCTGTGATGGATCCTCAGCCCCAGTCCTGTGGTGTGTGCCACAGCTCCTCTCTGTCTGTTCGTTCTTTTTTCCCATGGAAACCAGGATAGAGGGGAAGGAGGAAGGAAGGAGAACTGGTACAAGTTTGTTTTTACACCCTGTACCCAGCATTTCTTGGCTGTGGTGCTGTAGGCATGGTCATGGTGGCTACAAAGTGGGCACCCAGGGAGCCCAGAGGAGAGGGCTGCCTCACTGCAATGCTGGGCAAGCTGAATGCAGTTGAGTCTGGTGAGAAGGGGACTAAGCAGGAAGGAAGGGAAACTCTTACTGATGATGCTGGAAGTGTCAGGGCAAAGAGATGAGGGCTGGAAAGCAGACGTAGGAGGGGATGTGAAGTTCAGGTGAGGAACTAGATGGAGAAGGAAAAGAGTTGACTGTAAGAAAGCCATTAAGATAGCTAGAGAATGGGAGACTGATTTAACAGGGGATGGGGTAGGGAGAGATCTCAGTCTGAGCAAAGGGATGGGCATAGATTATTAACATATATTTTGGAATATATGGAATATATTTTTGCCCTCTTCCTGGCATGACTTGTGTTGGTGGCACCTCTGGAGCTTGGTACTTTTGCAGGGCTGCAGCCTAAGGAAAGCATTAGCCCAGGTATGTATCTGTATTACATTATACATGTGTAACGTTCTCAGGGGCCCAGTGCCGGCATGAGCGTAGATTATATGCATCCCACATGCTGCGTAGAGATGCCAGTGTAAGCTACCCAGGGTATGGGAAGCAGGTTAGCCATGTTAGTGCTACGTGTCTGGGCTAATGAGCCTTGCTGAGAGACCACGTGCCTTAATTCTGCTCCTGTATTTATGCACATAAGCGGTAAGCTTATGCTGTGTAGACAAATCTCCAGACCAGAAGCAGACTCGTACATGATTTCCCTTGGCAATGTTGAGACAGAGATGAACAGACACTTTGGGGATTTATAAAAGGCTGACAGCTAATTAAGGTATTCCCTAGATCTGGGAGTTAGAGATGTGTTGCATTGGGAAAGGAGGACAGAGGTATTTGGCACTTTGTTAGCACAATTTGTAACCATGTCAAAAATGAACCCAAAATGACTGCCTCAAATAGGCTTCACACTCTTTGGAATCCCTCCCAGGCTGGTGGGGAGGGAAAGCCTTCCAATTTGGTTTGCCCTTCTTTCTTTCCACTCATTCTCCATTTATCTGCACTATGTTAAATGGTGCTACTTCACTCAGCTCTCCGCTTTCGATGGATCGGGGTGGTGTAGGAGAGCAGTCGGAACGGCAGCACTGGTTACTGAGCAGTACGCTGCCCGACAATTTCCGTAGAGAGACTTAAATGCATTATTACTTTGAACATATTTGCACACCAACATTTTGGTTGGGGACCAGACAATTTCAGGGCTGTAAATTTTGGAAAAGTAGAGGTTATGAGTTCAGATACAATCTTCAGAATTACTCAGTGGTCTCAGTGACTTCAGGATCTACCAAAACTGGGTATACAAACTCTCCAAGTCCCAAACCAAGAAGCTATTGAAGCTATTAAGTGTTCATTGCTATCAGGTGTATTGTTTATTCTCTCTATTTAGATTTATATCAAGGTGGATCAGTGTTATATTTGTGATGATGAGTTTGTCAAAAGTGCATTTAGTTATATGTTTGATAACTCTGAAGCCATGGCTATTAAAAATTATATTTTCTTGCTTATCAAACAAAAGACAGCAAAAATTTTTAGTACTTCAATCTTATTTTGAGGTGTTTCTTAACACCTTTTTTTTTTTTAAATTTAACGATACTATTTTTATTTCAGACTGAAAGATTCCAGTTTAATGATTGAAGATCAATCCTATAAGATGAGTCCCAAAGCAAAGAGAGCAAAACAGAATTTGATATCTGAGGACAAAGAGAATGAAGCCATAGACTACTCAGTGCCCATATTCACAGGACGGTATGTTCATTTTGCTTTTGTTTGTTATCTTATTTCTGACATTGTATTAACAAATTATAAAATAACAAATCCATTAATCATTTTTTACACGCATGGATCTCAAGGTGTTTGTTTGCATTTCACATGAGTGATAAAAAGACAAAGAGAAGTAAACTGACTGGCAGAAAATCAGACATTGAGCATCCAGAGCCAGGACAAATGAACCTAGGTGTCTGGACTTTGTTTTGAACATGTCACCAGGGCCACTTTCTATGAAATCAAGATATAATTATAACCCTGTTTACTGGGAACCAGACAAACATGTTGTCCATATTATTTATCTTATTCTTTTGGTTTGAAGACTTGTTCTGTAATTCAGTGTCTCGCACCAAGCATTAAACATAGAAACAATGAAACGATGTGCTAATGTTTTGTCCTGGCCCAGGGAAAACCTGGCATGAAACCAAATACTTTCTCAAATCATCATAATGATTCACACTGATCTCACGTGTTGGTGGTATTTATTGCATGGTTACTACTGATGTAATGCGTCTTACTGCAGCAGTGTCCTCAGTAAAGCTGAATGTGAACTTTATGTGGAATCCAGGACCAACAGGAGCAAGGAGGCTCACCTGCCCTTTTTGGGGTATGGCACACGGATTTTATTAGGACTCTCCGACAGTTTGAACACAGTCATTTGCTCAGATTAATACATACGGGGGTGTGCTGTGGAAAACTGGTTCCTGCTTGGAGGCCAGGAAAAAAATTTCTTGCCCACCTGCAGTAGAACAGAAACCTTCCTTCAACTGGTCTTTCTTCTGCAGTACGGCTTTTTTCATGGGACACTTCCAAGCTGTTTTTGGGATCTGGTGCTTTCCTGTCTACTGCTCAACCAACACCCAACATCACTTCTGCTTTATGTCCAAACTTGTGCTTTCATGTGAAACTGAATTCCATCTTGTCGGTGGGAGATGTTATTGCTTTGGCCTTTTGAGCGTTTGTGATGCTTTTGTGCTGAGACCAGCAGTTTCGGGTTTTATGAATTCCCTCCCACTATCCTGGAGTATTTTTTTTCTCACCCCTTGTACATTTCTGTGTCAGATTCACTGCTCTTTGATCCAACCAACATTCAGAAGCACACACTGTTGCATTTTTAAATCATTTCTTCAGAGTTTCAGCTGTATCTTCTGTGACAGAAATACATAAATATGTCTCTCACGAAACTTGCGGTAACACATTTTCAAGGCTTCTCACTACCTTTGCACATCACCTAGTGTTTCTGCTTATATAGCAGTAGATTTGCAGTTTACCATCATCGGTCTCCCATGCCCTCAAACACAAATATCCTCCCTTTTCATTGTGCCTAAGTCTACAAAAGCAAAATTTATAGTGTTGGTCAATAGCTGAAAAACATGACTGGTGGCTAGTACTCCTGGATGACGATCTTAGCTTTTTTATAGGCCCCTGTGATCTTAACACGCCATGTTAACATCTTAACAAACCTCAATAAATCATCTTTTTTTATTTTCCTTTTTTGTAAAATGAATACAGTAATATCTAACTCAGTGCGAGGGTGCGTAACTTCATTTGTTTATGTCTGAGCAATACTTTGGGATCCTACATTAAAAGATACTGTTGGATTCTTACATCGTTGTTACTATTCTTCTTCTTCTTACTATTGTTGATATCAATCTTACTTTTTGCACATGGCAACTCAGGAAGTTGTGTGTGCTTTTGTACCACTGAAATGACCCAAATAATTTTTTTTTTGGTTAGTTGAGGAATATGAAAAGGGCATATGATGATTGTTAGGGTGCCCAACTCAACATGGCATGAAATGGTTGGGGTATCTGTTTTAGGCTGTTTTTCTGTTGGCATCATGTTCATGACTGCATGCCAAGACTGCGGAAGTTACATGCCACATTCCTGTCAGATATTTATTTTTGTTTGAAAGATAACAGCTGAAGCCCATTGAAGCATGTGCATGCTACGTGTCATTCCCAAATTCCCCTGTGAAACTGATGTGTTGTTTCCCATGGGCAGATAGCTTTTACAAGGAATAGCTATTTATAAAGGTCAGTTCTCTGTGGGTTCATCGGAGCTGTTGCCCATGCTGCTGGACGACCTTCAGCGCCGTGTCACAGTTTCCATTATTTGGTTCTACTTCAGAGCCCTCAGGTTCTGCTGCAAAAAATCTCAGGCTATTCACTTCACAACTGTTTCTCTTAAACACCTAGCCTGATCCTTGCAAGATAAAATTAATGACAGCCAGCCAGTATTCTAGACAATAAAATACTGCTTGATTTAGTGCCGTAGGTACTAAAGATACTGGATGTGGCTCATGGAACTATTTGCAACCACTAATAAGCCTATGCCAAAGGACTGCAGATGGCAGATATCCTTTAAATAATAATTTGTGTGTGCCATTTGGGGTTTGATCCTGTTGTTTCTGTTTGAAAAGTGTTTTCTACTGAAACCCTTGAGACTTGACTGCAGAATCAATTCTCAAATGGTACTGCATGCTCTTTCTGATGCATTCGTCATTCCAGGGAACAGGTTTCTCTTTGATCTGGGAAGATTATAACAGGAAGAAATTATTAGCAAATCTAAATATTTAATACTGTTGATCAAAAGCATCTGGGGACCACTACTGCAGATGACTAGTCTGAGTCCTAGATTAGTCTGAGGATATTCATCAGCTCCCAGAAGACGCTTTATGCCTTGAGGAATGGGTCCATACTGTTAAGTTGCTGAGATCTTAACTTCTGTAATTAAGGAGGAAATAATGTCAGCTTGCCTTTGCAGAAAAACACCACTGATTCATTTAAACTGAATGTAGATAGATAAATTCATATTCATTAAACTGAGTTTTCAACATTGTCTTTAGAAATCTATGCCATATCTCTGTAGCTTCAGATGATATTTGGGGGGGGGAGCTGATGTGCCTAAGTGAAGGGGATCAATCACCCCGTTAATACTTTTAAGAATCACCCCATTAAAGCAGCATGAAACACAGAAAGTTCAAGGTAGATTTTGAACACATAAGGGAGGTCAAAGCTCTATGTAGTTAAGTAAGTTTTTTAGTCTTTTGAGCAGTTTTTATGCGTAATTAAGTTTACAGCACTTTCCACGGCTTGGCTGTCTTGCATCTCGCCAAACTGCCTTCATAGCCCAAAGACAAGGGGCTGGACAGTTAAGTAAGGGCTTGAATCCAAATTTTTTTGAGTGCTGAGATGTGCTATCAAATGCATAGTATTAGCAATCTTAAAGAAAACAGAAAAAAATTGTTCTTCCAAATATTTTTGCTTTGTAGCAGTAGTAAGCATTTTATGATAAAATAGTGAGGCTGTGCTTGATTGAGTGCATTCTGGAAATACACAGAGGCTGCTTTCTCTATAGTGTTTGCATGATGGCACTGAACGAGAACTTAAACAGAACCTCTTTTCATTGTGCCATCTAATGTTACCCTGGAGTAACTACACTCAGCAGGAGGGTATTAATGCTTCTCCTTAAGTCAAGGAGCTCTCATTGTATATGCACTACTATAGCAGCTATAACTTCCTGACAGTGCTAAAACAATATGGCTGCAATGGTACTTCCACATGTGCATATGGAAACAGGATTGGACCCATTGAGAGTAACTGTTCTTTGAATCTCACCTCTGTGGAAAGCCAGAAGAGGATGCTTCAAGAAAATCCTTCATCATCTTCTTGGAAACATTTGGAAGGACAGTCACCCTACAAACATTACAGGAGTGAATTTTCTAGGAACAAAGAGAACTTTTTGTGATATACAGTAATATGGGCTTTTGTATAAATCACAAATGAGAACATTGTTACGCAGCTACAATTATCTCCTGCCCCTTTGGTAGTGTTATTATGAATGCTGTAGACCTAAGTCAATAATTGAAGATCTGTGGGTATGCCTTACAGTAATCTTTATAGTGATGGAGATATAAAAACCACAGCAGGATAATGGTTAAACTGAAAATGTGTATGGCATAGTTATACAGAGAGGCACTGAAAATGGCCACGACTTTAGACAGTGAAATATTCAGTCACTCTGCAGCACCCTTCCATGTTTCTGCTTTAAATACATATGAAACTGTAATAGCAGAAATACATTATGAAAAAAAGTTGGCCACTGTAGTTGGCTAATTTGGTAGAAAGTATAAATGGAATATGTTCTCAGCATTTTCCAATGGGATTCTGCTTTTTAAAAATTCTTTCAGAGAAGTGAGTATCAGTGGGATCACAGACACAGAAGAAGAAAGAATTAAAGAAAGTGCTGCATACGTTGCCCAGAGAAACCTTTTTGCCACAGGTGAAGGAGTTAGCGTCAGCAAGGTGGCCAAGTCGACTTCTGAAGAGGAACGTCATGAAAAAAAATCACGGAAAGTAGCAATCCGGGAGTCTGCTGAACGCGTGGCCCTGAAGAAAACGGTAAAAGAGCAGAAATGAACACTTAGGCTGTAAACAGCATGGGTCTTTTTTGTTTGGTGTTTGTAACAGGCCTAGCGCAACAGGGCCCTGATTTACACCGTGGGCAAACACAATAATGGTAGTAAAACCCAAAGTATTTTCAATGGAAGTCTTTTCAATGACTTAAAGCCTTGTTATCTTGGTGTCAGGTGGTTAAGAAAAGAGGTTCAGTGCCTGAGGTAGGCACCAGAAATGCTTCTGTTGTGATGGGAGAGAGGGAGGGAGAAGAGGGCCGGAGAACGCTCTTTGGTCATGCCCACACCTAGTTAAATCCACAGCATCCTTCGCCTGAATGATGAGGCAGTTGCTGGCAGAGAAGAAAGGTCGTTATCTTGACAATACAGAGGTGATGGGGTAATTTCTGGATTTTTGTGGGAACAAACCCTCAGTTTTAATCACAGAGTGTAAATTAGGGAGGGAATTGCCAAAGACATCTGGAACTGAGTCTCTTAATTGTGGGTAGCTTTGATATTATTGTGCGACTTATTAAAATTAACACTCAGAGGATAGTTACAAATATGTTATGACCAGACTGGCAGAATATATCAGCTGCAAATATGTTTCATTTAGCAAATATATTAATGTTTTGAGCAGAAGAATTGGTGATATGCTTATAAAATATCCTCATGACATGAGGCTGGAAAGAATGTAAACACTTTGAAAGACAAAGTAAAAATTCAAAATCATCTCAAAAATCGAGAAACAGTGAAGGTTAAATTTGATAACAACCAATGGAAATTACTACACACAGAAGGAAAAGAACAAGTAAACAAGAAATGCCTGGCTGGGTAGAAGTACTGGAGGATCTGGGAGTTACAACAGGTCACAAATTTCATGTCAGTCAATTTAATGTCAGTCATTGTATAAAAACAAATGCCATTCTAGAGTGTATTAACAAAAGTATTGTTATTAAAACTCAGAGGGTAGTTATTTAATTGTGTTGGAGACTGTTGGACCTCTGATAACAAGTAGTTACTGTTTTATGAATGTTGAGGACAAGTAGAACCTGTCCAGGTTCTACTTTGTAAGGAAAAATTGTAGGGAAATTTGGTATTTTAAGGAAATTTGGTATTGCGAAGTTTATAAAAGACTGAGAGGATTGTGAAAGCTGTCTTCTATTAATAACCTTAATACAGGGAACAGTAATTCTCCATATACGTGAAAGTTAGGGTGGAAAATAAATAGCTTAGATTGCAGAAAGCAAGATTTATAGTATAGTAGGAATTTTTTCCAGCTCTGTGTATAGCCAAGCAGTTGAAATAGCTACCATGGGAGGGTGATAGATCCCATCAGCAGGAAAGGTTTGAGAGCAGGTCTGTCAGAGATGATCATACACAATTTTGCATTAAAGCAAAAATACAGAAGACATCTGACTTTCAGACCTATTTCACCTTTCACTCTGTATTTAAAAAAATAATTAAATGTGGAAAATTATTTTACTTAGAATAGGGGAAAAAAAACAATAAAATTTCCTTCTGGAAGGAGAACTTCTTGAATATGAAAACTTTGTTTTCTGTGTCCAGGTGAGATAAATACATCTTGTATGTCTATCCGATTTTTAAATAAAAATTGCATATATTTTTTACTGCTCTTAAAAAAAAAATATGGTTTTTACGTATTAATAGTTTGCACTTATAACTGCTGGAGTTTATAATCAAATATTTCTTTTCCAGCTAGAAGAGACTCAAGCGTTCCACAAAAAGTTGAATCAAGATAAACTTTTACATGCTCCTGAGTTTGTTATCGAGCCTCGTTCTCACACTATCTGGGAAAAGCAAAATGTCAAATTTCATTGTTCCGTGGCTGGCTGGCCAGCACCCCGTGTTACCTGGTAAGTTTGTATCTCTATCACTGAAAGTCACCACATAACCAACATCTGAAGTCATCTCAATGAATGTGGTATTTTTTCCGGAAAGATACAAGTTCCATAAAAAAAATGAGGTACAGAGGCCTGTCAAACACCTTTCAAGTCACCTTGTACAAAACCAAAGCAAAATATTAAAAGGCAAAATAATACTTTGTGTTGTGTGACAACAATATGAATACATAGAATTTTTTTTCCATAGAGACATCCAATATACTCTTTCTGTCTGCTGATGAAGGAAAAAATAGCAGTTTAATTTATTGTCAGTGCTATCCTTAAAATAATGTTTTTCAAATACTTCTGTTTAGTCTACAAATGCCACTAATGTCCCTGAAGCATTAAAGCATGCTTTGATCATGCTTTAATGTTGCTTGGCTGCTGAGCAGTTTTCGTACTTCATCGCCATGAAACTGAAATCTCATGATGCAGGGCGTTCATAGCAGACACATAATTATTTGAAGTCAAAGACTGCAGATAGATCCAGGACCATCTATATCTTCTGAAAGCTTTGAATTCTATTGGAAACTTTCTGTTTACTTGAATGGTCTTTGGTCTAAATCTTTATGGTAATGGGCACAAACTTCAGTATAGGAAGTTCCACCTAAACATGAGGAGGAACTTCTTTACTTTGAGGGTGGCAGAGCACTGGAACAGGCTGCCCAGAGAGGTGGTGGAGTCTCCATCTCTGGAGACGTTCAAAACCCACCTGGACGCGTTCCTGTGCAACCTGCTCTAAGATGACCCTGCTCTGGCAGGGGGGTTGGACTAGATGATCTCCAGAGGTCCCTTCCAACCCTATGATTCTGTGATTCTATGATTCTATGGTAAGAACTCCAAAATATACTCTTAGTCATAGCTGAAGGTCTAATTTGACTCTTGGATTAAAGTTTGCCCCAACTGGAGTTGAATTTACCTTAATTAACAGTGACTTGTGAAGCTTTATTGTCTCACCATCTATTGAGCTGAGCTTTCTTACCTGTTTCATGCTCAGATACCATCATGTTGTTAAGATAATAGGCATTAACTTCTTTCAAACATAAAGTCATATTTGATGCTCATTATTTAATTTAAAAGAATCTTCTAGAATGTGTATATAAAATGTATGTATGTGTTTATAAAATGAACAAAGGATAAGCCTGTGTTCAGCCTTAAGCATTAGTTAGGTATAAGTCTTATGGAGATTATATTTGTGGAGACAACAGAAAACATATCATGATGTTAAGTAATATATTTTGCATTTTAGTACTTGAATTTTTTAATGGACTATGTGTTTATTTAGGGCTTAAAAAACCTTAATCTCAGGGACTGATAAAAAGCGCTCCTAAGAGATACATTAGCAGGCCAGAGCTGATGACCATGAAGTCAGTTGGTCTCTCTCCTTAGACAATGGAGCCAGGCTCTGCATGGACACACTTTTCCCGTCGTGTAAGGGTTGTGAGTCTAGGAGGAATGTCAGAACATTCCTCCTAGAGGGGATTCCAGAAAAACCCTTCAGGTCTGGTCTCAGCTGAACATAAGGAATGGTCAGCTACCTCTTGGCTCTAATCCAGCTCTGTAACCTGAATCCTAACTGTGAACGTGAGCGCTGGGCCATTTTCACTTTGGTTGAGATTCATCTTATCCCCAAAACCTGACATGGTTAAACCAAGCCTTCAGCTGTCTGCCTTTGCTCTCACCATGAACCAGCCTTTCATCTAAGTGCTAAATGTGGATGGTGGAAATTAATACATCGTTTTACCGTACATCTGAATTCCAAAGGGATTTCACTTCGCCACAGGCTACTAATGGAAAAAAAGAGTTCACAGCTATTTCAGCCGGTGTCTTTGCTTTGAGATACAGAACAGTGCTGACCTGGATCTGTCAGCTCTCATTCAGCATTTCTAACAAAATGTCAGTCTTGTATTCCAGTCAGTCATTCTTTGTATAAGCAATGGAGACCTTTTCATGCTGTGCATGATAAATTATAAAGCTTCATGAACTTTCTCTAAAGAAAACCTTACTGTGTGATGCAGCTGTTCTGACTCCTTTGGAAAAAGCATATGGAAAACCCAGGACATTTGAAACCAGAAGCAGAAAGCATGAACTATCAGTGCATAATGACAGTGGGAGGTTGCAGTCCAACATTAGCTAATGACTTGGCTGTTCTGGAATTTGCATTTCCAGAAATAACAAATGGTCCTTCTAACACATGAGCCCTATTCTTTGCATAGATGAATATGAATATGCGAAAATCAAATAAATTATTTTTTACTAACCTGATAATGAGGACAAGGGAAGTGAAAGTCTTCTTCCTGCTGCTTGACTCAACTTGTTTCTGCACAGCGCCACATGCTGCTGAATGCCAACAGGATCCAAGGGTTGCCCAACCCTTTGGAGAAAAGTTAAAGAGATTACGGAGTCAAGTCCCATTTCACGGGATTTCATATTCCCTAGAAAACATTAGGAACTGATGGCATTATTCTATTTTCTAAACTATTTGACACAGTACACAGAATATAGAGATGCCCAGATGTTCCCAGGCAGATCAGTCTTGGGGGCACCATTGCACAGACGAGCTGAATAGCGGTGGCGAATGGATTTGCACTTAGTAGACCCATGTATTATTAGTCAGGATAATGCAGTAGGAGACCTTTAATGAGGCCAAGCATCTCTGCAACTGTTTGAAGTCTGGAATAGAGGGTGTTGCCCTGCATTGAGTCTCTTTTCATAGACATCTTGCTGAGAGGAAGATCAGCATGAAAGGCATTAGGGTTTATGATCCTTGCTCACTTTGGCACTTGGAAAAATCCCAGTGTATTACTGTGCCCAAATACTTGTAGCCAGGCAAATATTCTTCATTCCACAACACTGAAATTGTTGAAAGGCTATTTTCAGATTTATTGCAGGTATAGCTTCATCTTGAGACATATTAAACTAATAATATTGGTTAAAAAAAAAAAAAGCTTATTACTGACTTGTTTGGTGAAGTGTGGCACTGACAGCAGAGCAGTTCCCTTGCCTGATTGAAAATCATGAGAGAAACTGACCTTTAAAATCCAAAATGAAGAAGCAAAGCTCTTTGGCTGGGTATCTCTTATGACTTATGAAGAGAAAGGTTTTTTTAAGCTACGTTAAAGTAAGCGATGAAGATACTTTTATCTATCGTCATTTGTATTTCCGGTTCCCTTATATACGCACCTTATGGGGCACAGGGAAAGCTACGCTAAAGGAGGACATTATCTTAGGGAACATCTTTCTTTATAAACTTCACACCAATCCCAAATGTACTGAACAAAATTCAGTGTTTATTTTTATTAGACTCATATCACCAGTTTGTTCCATATTAATAGTGTTCAGCTAAGACAGGATTCACTTGAACTTTTACTTGGTTACACCATTTATTGTCCAGAATGAGCGACTTTTAATGCAATGATTGGTGAGGAAGTATCTACCATGAACCACTGAACTCTCTCTCCATGAGTCTCAACCTGTTTATATAAATTCTGAAATTAGCAGTGCCAGCTCACTACTGAGCAACACTGGTCCATTCCTTCAAATTACTTACTGAGAAGTTTGAAGAGTAAACTTTTCCTACCTGAAGACATACCTGTACCTGAAAACACTGATAGTATATGCTTGTAAAGGCAGAGAAATTTTTGGTAGTACAGCTTTTTCCAGATCCCTCACTGCAATGCACTTTACCATCAAGACAATTTTTTTTACCAGTCTAACCCTATTTGCATCAGGGCTTCTGCCAACCAAGCTATGCAAGTGGCAAAAAACAGTTTTCAGTAGAAAACTGGATTTTTTTGTGAATATGCAGCTTTTAAAAGTAGATGAAATATACAAATCAAACAAAATGTGTACAATACCTAGTAGGTAAGGATGCTACAGAATTTTCGTTGTTTGCAATTCACAAAACTCTGACATGTTGCTCATGTGACTCCTTGATTCCTTCACAAGCAGTAACCTGAAATTCATGGTAGTGTAAGTTGGTTTTCACCCTGTTCAATACTATTTTCTCCTTTTAATTAGAAAATAAAAATCACCTGGGGCAGGTCAAAGAGAAAGAGAGTAAGCTTAAGCTTGTCGTAATAACGTCTTTCCAGGAAATTAGACTACAGTATATCTAGGAGGAACATGCAGAAACTGACGTTCTATTCCAAACACCAAGCACTTGACCTTTTAAAGTATATAATTATACACTTCCATTTGGGACATACTGTTTCTTTGCTTTTCCATAGGTACAAAAACAACGTGCCCATCAATGTACAGACTCACCCTGGCAAGTATATCATCGAAAGTCGATACGGGCTGCACTCACTGGAGATTAGCACGTAAGGGAATACTAGATAATTTAACAAATAGCTTAAGCTGAAATGTTGCTATAGGTTGAGACCTGCAAAATGTGAACATGTTTCTTGGGAATGTAAGACATATCAAGTTTGTACAGCTGAGGTGAATGCTGTGTACTAAATGTTGAAGCCGTTCTGGTTTTCCTCAGTACAGCATATGCAATTTACCGGAGTAATTTATCTGGATGATTATTCTATTTGTGGCTGAGTCGGAAACATGTGGGACATTTGTGATTACTTTTTCCATTTGTCTGCTGCATGACTACAGATAAACATGACAAAAATCTGGTTCAGGATAAAAATATGTGAGTTAACTGTTTTTCAAATGTAGCAAAGTTCCTGGTTCTTCCTGAAGTGAGGAACAGAAATGAGATATCCTCACTTATACACAAGAAATATCTTTAAGAGTACTCATCCTCCATATGGTAAATTTTTGCAGTCACTTTGCATTAAAAAACATTGAAAACACAAGACCTAATCACCTAATTTAACAATCAGCAACAATCTAGATTTGACAATTTAGATACTGGTAGATGCCCTTTGAAAATATTTTATGATATCTACCATTTCTACAGCTTCCGTGTTAAGCATCTCTCCATAGGAGACAGTATATTAGAGATAAGATAACTTAGATAAATATGGTCAGACAGTTTTTCCTACTTCCATTGTATTCTCAATTCCAAATCTGCAAGTGATATTTGAAAACAGATATGTATTCCAAATATTGGATTTTTAACATTGAGAAAAACTTAAAGCTTTTTCTTGTTTACAGATTTTATACAGATTTCTGAGGGGACTTTTTTAGATCTAAAATGTAGGAGATGGTATGCCAAGGAGTAAAGGGGTGCCGTGCCTAATCTTTTCTATCATTTTAGATGTGATTTTGATGACACTGCTCAGTACCGGGCCTCTGCTATGAATGTAAAAGGAGAAATTTCGGCTTATGCTTCCCTTGTTGTAAAGAGTAGGTTTGCAAAATATTTCCTATGTTTTTTGTTTTGTTTTGTTTTGTTTTTAAGATGCATATTACCAATTTCATTTGTGTGGCTCAGAGAGCCTTCACCTCTTGGTGACAGTGACTGGAGTTGCTCTTTTTCTGTCTAGGGTACAAAGGAGACATTGATGCAAGTCTTTTGTATGCTGGAACTGTTTCCATGCCTCTGGGCCGTAAGTCGCAGTATATGTTTGTTTGACACATCCATTTACAGTTGTGACATCATGACAAACGAGGAAGCAGAATATTTTGTAACATTATTTAAAAAGGAAGCAGGTCTGATTTACAAAGGTACTGAGCTCTACAATTTCACGTGGTATTAGCTTCACCCATAGGGGAAAATGGCATTGCCATCTGGATCTATGGCTATTTGCTTAGATAAGGAACATCCTTTTAATATTGCCCTTGGCTGTGGAATAAAATCTGTCAAAGAGAGAAATACTTCATCTCTTGCAACATATAAAACATGGTCTGGAAAAAAGTGAGGGGGTGCATATGCATAAGTAGAGTAGTTGACTTAATCGTTCCTGTCTGCTGCGACGTGATTCCATGCATTGAGAAAATGCATAGAAAAGATCAAATAGCCAGAATCCAGTTTGAATATTTTGGATATATCAAGGTAAAAATTGTAGTTTGTTTTACCTGAAACCCTCACAGCACAAATAGAATCCGGGATATGCTGCAAAGGCATACTAGATGTCATTTATGTATCGAAGCTCTGAAATAACAGAAACGAGATTATGCACCACATTACAAAACACAAGGCCACGAGTTTCCAATATAATTTGGGATTTATCACTTGGTAATGGGAAAGGAAGATGACGACATTCATTGATCACAGGAAGACCGAGAGCTACCAGTCTAGGGCAGTTGTGGAAAAGGAAGCTGTGACCCTAGGTTTTAGCAGCTGAGCTGTTTTCAAAAGAAATATGGAAGTCCCCATGCCAGGTACATGCAGCACAAGTGTAAGGCAATTAGGATATTCTGTCTAGAATATTGCATCTCTCAGGTCACACATCAGAAAAGATGAATTCAGGAGCAAGTACAGAAACAGGCTACTTGAATGCCTGGGGGAATGGAGAGCTCATTTTATATTAAGACCTCCTCCCCCCCAGACTTATTTAGCTTATAAAATGAAGGTTGAGTGGACACGAGTGCCCTGAGATGGAGCAAAGAGTTAAATCAGGGAAAGAAAAGAGCCATATAAGCGAAAGATCAGCTTGAACTGAACAAATCATTAATCATAAGTAGAAATCTGTTTAAGTTATAAAACAAAACTTATGATGAAATGATAAAATGCCGGTTCTGAAATTTTAGAAATTCTGGAATGAAATTCTGCAGGAGCTTCTCCCTGATAAAATGAACTAGGTGTAAGAACTAGAGTTGTATAAATAAAGAAATAGTTGGTTCTCTGTGATAGTAAGGGCTTGGATTATTTGACACTGCAATTACCTCTGAATATGATTGCTGAATATATATTGTTTCTATTTATATATTAAACTTTACCTGAGCTTGTGTTCATAATCATTGGGTACTTTTGCTTGCTACTCTCATGACAAAAGGAAGGAAAGGTTGGACTAGATGATCTCCAGAGGTCCCTTCCAACCCTACGATTCTGTGATTCTGTGAAAAAGTAAACAGCCAGATTTTTTTTTTCCCTTATACAGTTGGCGTTACCCCTCATGGCTACGCTTCCAGGTTTGAAATCAGCTTTGTCGACAAGTTTGATGTAGCCTTTGGGAGAGAAGGTGAGACAATGAGTCTGGGCTGCACAGTTGTCATCAATCCTGACATCAAGCGCTTCAAACCAGACATCGAATGGTACAGAAATGGTGAGAATGTTTGACAAGAAGAAATATAAACTTCTTTCATGTAAATCTTTACTTATTTCAGCACATGTGAATGTTATGATTTGGTCATCACTTTCTCAGATTTCTGAACATATCTTCTCTTTTTACAGTTAAAAGTTTTTTTAAAAATTAGCATTTTGAAATGGAACCACAACTAAAAAACTGACAAAGCATGTGAAAACATCTTCTAGGGACTTTTTTTTTTTTTTTTTTAAATTAAATTAGAAGTATTTCAATCAGCTCCAACATCTATGTGGCCCATCTACATAGCCCACATAGCTTCTATTATTTATTTATATGCCAAGACATTTATTAAGTAGTTGCAGAAATGTGTTGTGCAAGAGCTGATAAAAAAGCTGTTACACTCTGAGGTTACAATTTGAAAATGAAGACAAAATTGGCATGGAGCAGAATTAACTGTAATTTATGATTGTCTTCAAAGACTGAAATTTGCATAATAAGAATGGCCTCTTGTGTGTTTCTAATCTATCAATTCCACATATTCAGAATCCGTTCCTCAGTAGATCCAATTAGTTCTCATCATGACATTCTCTAATTTCTAGGTGTTCTTATTACACCATCCAAATGGGTTCAGATGCACTGGAGCGGGGAGCGAGCTTCGTTAACACTGACTCATGCAAACAAGGAAGATGAAGGTCTTTACACTCTTCGAGTGGTGATGGGAGACTACTATGAAGAGTACAGTGGTTATGTCTTTGTTCGAGGTAGGATACTGTCTTGTGAACAAAAGTCACTAGAGAAATGAGGAAAACGCTGGCAAAATCAGTCTAAGCCATTTTAGGTCCTTTTTTTCCAATAAAAAGAGAATAATTATTTTCTATTAATAGATTCTAGCAATGTAGCTTCCGATTGTTATCTTTGGAAAAATTGAAGGCACACTTCAACCTTTGGTGTCACATGCTAGAAGACTTCGAAACTACATTGGCATTCTGAGCAGGAAATTTAGGGTATTGATGTAACTTCACTACTGTTTCTCAATTTCAGCCTGTGAAGAGTGCTGAACATAAGTCATAAAGAGGAAAAATCTACAAAATAACTTAAAAAACTATTTTTGTAACCATCTCACTGCTAGCTAAACTGCACCGGTTTTTTTGATCAAGATTTTGTGCGCCATTTGAGGGGTTCTCTCTAACGCACAATGCAGTAAAAATACAGTGGAAGGGAAACACAAAGGTCTACACCTGGGGAAGAATAATGTCTTGCACCAATACAGGCTGGGGGCTGACTGGTTGGAAACCCACTTTTCAGAAAAGACCCTGGGGGTCCTGATGGACACCAAGGTGAACATGAGCCAGCAATGTGCCCTGGGCGCAAAGAAGGACAGCGGCATTCTGGGCTGCCTTAAGAAAAGCATTGCCAGCAGGTTGAGGAGGTGATCCTCCCCCTCTTCTGAGGACTGGTGAGACTCATATGGAGTGCTGGCTCATATCCTGAGCTCTCCAGTACAAGAGAGACATGAGCTCACTAGAGTGAGTCTAGCGAAGGTGATTAAGGGCTTGGAGGACCTCTCATATGAAGAAAGGCTGAGAGAGGTGGAGCTGTTCAGCCTGGAGAAGAGAGGGCTTAGAGGGATCTTACCTACCTGATGGAGGGAAGAAGACAGCGCGGAGCTCTTTTCGGTGGTGCCCAGTCCTGGGATGAGAGGCAATGGACACCAACTAAAACATAGGAAAGCTCATTTAAACATAAAACCCACTTTTTTTACTTCAAGGGTGGTTGAACACTGGAACAGGTTACCCAGACAGGTTGTGGAGTCTCCATCCTTGGAGATACCCAAAACCTGATTTGACACGATCCTGGGCAACCATCTCTAGCTGACCCTGCTGTGAGCCAGGGGTTGTACTAGGTGATCTCTGGAGTTGTCTGTCAATCTCAACCGTTCTGTGATTCTCTAAAGTAAAGCAGCAAAGTGTAGAATTAAAATGTAGTTTCTCCGGGTGTTGTTTGCTTGTACCATGGAAAAATTCCTTGAATTTCTATTAGAGAAAGATTTCTTTAAAAGGAGCCATGGCTATCCGGTTGCATGTTGATTCTATATCTGTCCCAGCTGCTAAAAGCAGCTGAAGCATGAAATGCTAATTCAAAAGGCTCTGGAAATTCTTGGCTCTGAGACCATGCCCAGAATGGCACTGTGTTGCCAGGTGCAGCAGAGCTGTGTGAGATAACAGCCTGCTCAGAAAATATGACGGAAGCAGATGTTTTCATCACCTGAAGAAAGAGTCTACTGAAATGAGCATCCGTGACAAGGAATAGCACTTGTCTTTCTTGCATTTTTTTAAATTCTGTTGCCGCATAAATAAATGATCACCCTCATTCCTGTTACATCTTCTAGCAATGCAGGTATGACCTGACTGCGCACCCACTACCCCTTTCACCAGAGCATCTTACTAGCCAATCGGTGTGTTTGACAAATTCTAATTAGATTAATTATATTCTACATTCCTACTTAAATGGTCCCCACAGTCTCAGTCGGCTAGTATATGCAGCACCGCTCCTCCTAAATTGTAGTCAAATTTGCTATAAATGGCTAGCTATAGTATTTAAGCACAAGCAGTTTTCTTTCTGTGCCACGTGTAGAAATCCCTGTGTATCGATAGAAGTGAGTGATGTGCTAATCAGGCTCATAACATCAGGTTGCTAGACAGGCTTTGAGAGCTTGTGTGACTCTTCTGCCATGGCTACAGGTCAGCATTTGTCAGCAAGCCATCAGGGATGAAATCTTAGCCTCCCTGAGGCTGATCGGCAATCTTGGTTGCACCAGCTCTTTCCCAGTCTGTCTTGGAAAAAAAATGTGATGTCTCATGTTAGTCAAGCGGTAAATATGGGCAATTAAAACCTTTCATATGGAGATCGCTGAAGGCATATTGTTATTACTCTTAATGTTCTTATTATTTTGTTACATTAACTGGATTGCTTACTCTGTATGGTATCGTTTTTAAAAATGTATCAAGTTAGCTGTAATTAGAACCTGGACTCGCTAACTTTGGCACAGCTTCAGAAGTTCCATGTGATGCTAGTCTGCTTGTAAGAGAAGACACAGTGTAGAGTGTGAGGTTTTTTTCCTGAAGACTACTGTTTTACTTAATGAAGCACATTAAATACTTTTATAAGGCATTTTTTCTGAAAGCCAAAAGCATAAAAAGTAGAGATTACTTTATATTGTAATACAAAATCCTGTAGTGCCTTGAAAGATCAAACCTTTTTAAGAAGTCTGGGGTTCAGATGGAATGTATGAATAATATTTATTAGCAAAATATTTTTTTCTTCAGGTATATATGCCTTTCTTGTCTAAGTCAGGTCTTCTTTTGAAGTAGCAGGCTTGAAAAATGCTACATGTAATTGTACAAATTGACATTATTCTGCAGAGAAACAACCTCTCTGAAAGTGTTTCATACGATCTTCCTGCAAAGGTTATTTTTCTCTGCATGAAAATTACCCCATCTCACAAATCAGCCTCTGACTGTGTAAACAGTAAAATTCACCAGTGCCCAGCACTGTGCTCTGGTTTTTAAAGCTTTAGATAAGATATGTCCAGAAGCTGATGGTGGAGTCAAGGCTCTTTGACACCAGCAGTCCCAGATTTGTGATAAACACTTCAAAGGAACAATATGCTCATCCTTATGAAGGTTATATTCCACAATGATAATGTATGTGTAATATAATTAAACTTCAAAAGGTTTTGATACCTTTGCAGTTCATAGCTAACCAAAACCAAACAATGAAGGACTACAGTATGGAGATAAGATATTTAATTGAGGATTGTATATCCAATGGGTGAATACTTTTGATTGAGCTATTGCCTGGCTGTAAGGCAAGATATCAGCCTCTTCTCCTAAGTAGAATAGCAGATAAATATATAGTTTGCCAAGTTTTTAGTTCAGCTATGTCTCTGGCAGCTACCTAACCAGAATGCATGTTACTAATCTTATTTAAAACACCTAGATGAATTACATTTACAGTATGCTGTAACATATTAAGCATTTGTAAATGTGGCACAGAGAAAACCAAAACCTAGAAAAACACTGGCAATATAAAAACAAATACTTTTTGAGGCCAGTAACGGAACTTCTTTTTTTGGCTCAGTAGGAGCAGAGTTCTGTCCTTAAAGATTAATAATTGTGAAAAAAAATGTAGTTCACATTTGGAAATCCTCATAGATGCTGATGCTGAAATCCCTGGAGCCCCTGGCGCACCGCTGGATGTGCAGTGCTTAGATGCCAACAAAGATTATGTCATTGTCTCCTGGAAGCAGCCCGCTGTCGATGGAGGAAACCCCATCCTCGGATATTTCATTGACAGGTCAGTGACCACGCTGGGCTGGAGAATTTGTATTGCTGCTCATTCTAACTCAAAAACCTAAAAGCACATTGAAAAGCATGAGATAAAATGATCATTATTTTTATTCTTGTTGCTGGCCAGAAGAAAATGACTTTTTTTTTGCATTAGGTTGGCTGAGCCTGATCTAATTTTCATGGAAATAATTATGTCTGGCTTCATTTAACTACGTACAAAGGATTCTGCGAGACACTGTGTAGCTCAGCCCTCACCGCTTTGTAGTCCCTCGGGACTTTGCAGTTTGGTAGCTCACAGCATCAGCTTCTTCATCGGGCAGCTCTGGCTCCTTCTGTATCAGTGTTCTCCTGGCACTTTCCAAATAGTTACCATGTACCAGAAAGCAAAATATTATCTCAACGGGATCTCAAAGGATTTCTTTTACGTGCTGTTGTTTTCCAAGCTCTTAGATGCACAAGCATCATGCAGATCATGCTTATGTGTTTTTCTCTGCAACAATAAGAATGGGAAATAATTTTTAAAAATATGAAAACTGAATGTGTCACCCAGTGGCAGGAGTCCAGAACCTCAGAATTCAAGAAATTCCGTCAGCATTTTGAGACTTGCAATGAAGTTTTCAGAGCTGGTAATATTTATTTGAATTTCAGTAATAGAATACATCATCAGTGATATGGAGTTCCTGTGGGCTTATTCAGATGCGTGTAAAAAAACCCCAAACATTTTATATATATTTATATATTTTTATACATATATATATATATGTAGCCACTATATTATGCCATTGTATAAACATGAATTATCTATGTGTAAAAAGAGGGCACTGCTTTGTGAAACAAATCTAACATCAGTATATTCAATTCAAATATAATTTTACTGGTTTGATAACTTATGAGTGTCAGTTGCTGCTGTAACTAGGTAGTGCTAGTCTAAGCTACAGCTCTTTAATATTCATTGAAAAATCCAAAATGAGAGATAGGACCAGACTCTGAAAAATAATATCTCATTTTAAAACCATGCTATTGAGGGATGTTAGCACTGAGAGTAACTGCAAGACAAATGGCATTTTGCTTTTTCTCTTGTGTTCATCTTCTTTATTCTACATTTGCTCCTAAATTCAAAGCTGTGTTACTGCTCTCCAGTTTTCTACCCCACTGAAGGTATTTAGGCACCCAAATATTCATCCAGGGTAGTCCCTAACTGCCTCACAGGCTGAGCAGGTTGCCCGAGGCAGCGGGACTGGTCTGTGCTAACACTAGAGGAAAGCTTGGGCATCCTTCGCCCCAAGCAGAAACCAGAACCATAAAACCCACCCAGAGTGAGAGAGTAACAATTCCCAGAAAAGAGATGTTTGCATCTTTCTCTACCAATAAATCTGGGCAGCCACTGTAACATTCAGTTCACGAGATATCTCAGCAGCAATAAAAAGTCTTTTCCAAACTGCTAGTTCATGTTTCTGTTGACCATCTTGCTGGGTACTGGGAGGCCATCACCGCAGACTCCTCCTGGCTCCCCAAGCCGAAGCTGCCGTGGTCCCTCCCTGCTGCTGGTTATCTCTTCCTTCTGCCAGAAACCAGCCTCCTGCCAGGTGTGAGGCTTCGCAGCAGTGGGACCGGCACCACTGTGCCGGGTCTTGTCATTGCAGTGGCTGCAACCATCGCACCGCAGCCTCCTTTGGCAGCCCCAGCAGTGTTTGAAGCAGTGTCCAGCTGAGTTTCCAACTTTAACCCTGTTCACAGGCATCTGTGTGCTGGGCTGGCCACAGAACTCACAACGGAGGTCTCCATGCCCTGTGAAGCCCAGCATTTTGTGGGATGTACAGTGGAGCACTGTGAATGAAAGATGAACTAGTCGCCTTCTGGCAACTGCATGTCCCTTCAAGTATGCTAAAGCTGACACTCCCTGAGCATCCCGGAGCATACTTGGGAGGGTTTGAACAGTGAAGTGAGTTCTGCTCGTGTCCCTTCTCAGTTCAGGAAAGAAGGGGTGCAGCTGCAAGGGATTTAGTGCATGCCCAGATGGTACTTCAGCCCTGACCCCTTAGTGCAGCTGCTTTGATGTCACCAGCATAAAACACTGCTGAGGAAACTGGTATGGACCAGACAATGAACACGAACAGATGGTGAAGCTGTAAAAGAGGATGGGGGTGGCCCAAGTTTGCCTTTTTCCCTTCCCAGCACTGCTCTTGCTGTTTGTCTGTTTCAGGTGTGAGGTCGGCACCACCCACTGGACCCAGTGCAACGAGACTCCCGTGAAGTTTGCTCGTTTTCCTGTCACTGGTCTGATTGAAGGCCGTTCCTACATTTTCCGAGTCCGAGCTGTGAACAAAGCTGGAATAAGCCTACCATCCCGCGTGTCAGAGCCCGTGGCTGCTCTGGATCCTGCTGACAGAGCCCGGCTTAGAAGTAAGATGTGCTTTTGGCAGGTTGCCTGAAAGGTTTAAGAAGTTACAACCCATTAAAAAAAAAAATAATTATGACTATCTACTCATAAGCCTTTGAAAACCCGCTAGAGGGAGCAATGCAAAAACAAAATACCCTTTGGAGACAGCTTTGCCAAGAAAAAATCATCTCAGTGCTCTTTGCACAAAGTGCTCTATCTGCTCAAGTGGCTTTGGCTGGCAGTGGTGCTACGCGCCGAACTTGCAGGAAGGGAGGAAAAGGCACAGGAGACCTAATTGCCTGAAGAGACTTGCTTTTGTTCAGCCAACAAAAAAGCTGAACAGATCCTGTGAATGGTCTCTCTCTGTGCCACAGACGAGGGTGGCTGATTCTGTGCTCATGTGACAATCAAAGTCTTGCAGTAACATCAGCACAATACCAGGGTAGCCCAATAGATAACTGATCCCAAGCTCTCTGCTTTAAAGTTAACGTTTTACAAGTCAAGGGTATTTTTCCTGTGGCCCGGCAATGTCCCAGGCATTTTGCTTCCAAATCCACCTCTCTACCCATATGCCGAAATCATATGCCTAAAATCCAACTATTTCTGCTTGTTTCTGAAGTCTTACTATTAAAAATGGTCCAATGTAGAAGCGTATTGTATGCAAAGCTAGGGGGGTCCCATGTTCCCTGGCTACATGTCTTACTGTATGTAATGCTGCAAGCTACCGACTGCAGTCAGATGATCGAGGTTCCCATTCAAAATAAAAACAAAAGGCCGGAGGAAGGAGGTTTGGCACCGCCAGGAAACATTGTGCGCAGAAAGACATGTGAAACCTGAGGCCTGGGGGAGGCCTCCGCTTTTCACTGGGAAGTGTGGAAGCTGTCTCAGGAGAGGAAGTCTGGTCCTGGTGGCCTATTCCCATTATAGCTCCTCCTCTTGTCCCTCATGATCCTCTTTTCTCCCCACCCGCTCCCTCTCTGCTCACATTTTCAAAACACATCAGCCAACCTAAGGTGAAGCACATGGAGGTGGAGAACAGCATTTGCAAAAAATTATCTCTGAAAGTGTACTGACCTGGTTAATAGCTCAATGCGTACCTGCAATAATATGATAACGTAAAGGTGCTGAGAGAGCCACCCAAATCATATCAGGTGGGTATGTTGAGTCAGGCTGAGCAGTTTCTGTTTGTGACTATGACCCATGATTTGAAAGCTCATAATGTGAGGGAAAATGCTTAAAAAGAGACAAAGAGCAGCCTGCAGGAATTTGGCTGTTCTTTTAATGAGTGAGCTGTTAAACCAAATGAATAGAGTATGGAAAATAAAGTTGAAGTTAATTCTCTGAAAACGATGAGCTCAGTGAGCCAAATACCTCTGCTTGTCACCTAGGCAACCTCAGTGACATTTCAGGAAGGAATAGATGCTTCAGTGGATTCAATTTTCTAGCTGTATTGATTGCTGACCTGTTCTCTATATTCAAGCTGGTCAGCCTACAACTAGCTTGGGTAACTAGCTTGCTACATGAGCAACAGTCGCAGCAGTAACCAAAAAAGGAGCTCACATGCATCTTGCAAATGTTAGTTTTGAACCACAAAAGAGTCGGTTTTCTCATTATTTCAAAATTCCTGAAGTCTCCCATTTCAAAGACACCTCTGACATTTGTTTCAGGTCACCCTTCTGCTCCCTGGACTGGACAGATTATTGTCACTGAGGAAGAACCTGCAGGTAAACACAGCCCTTTTGCCTACAAAAGTCTAATGTGAATCTGGCTGAGTAATTAGTAAAACTCCCAGTGAGTTCAGTGGACTTTGGCATGCACCCAAAGTTCGTTGTTCTGAGAGTCACTTGACCTTGAATAACTCCCAACTTGTTTGTCGAGGTGAGGTTTCATTATTCAGCACCTAACAAATAAACTTTTAACTCTAGCGCTTAGAGTTAAAAGAAGGACATTTAAAACCAATATTTAGATGATTTTAACTCTACATTTTAAAAAAATATCAGGTGCAAAGATACATTAATACTTCTATATTTTAATTATGGCACTAATTCTGATACAAATATGAAGGAATTAAATCCCAATTCCCTTTCCTATTCTTCTCCCCTGTTCTTCAGAGGGTGTTGTTCCTGGTCCACCTACAGACCTCCAAGTCATTGAGGCCACCAAGAACTATGTTGTGCTTAGCTGGAAACCTCCTGGGCAGCGGGGCCACGAGGGTATCATGTACTTCGTGGAAAAGGTAAAATTGGACAAAATCAGAATCAAGTTCTGGCAATCTTTTACATTTGTTTTCCCATCTCTTCTGGACTTTTAGTTAACTTTCATTTCCACCTGAGACTTTCAAACTGGGGCCAGGACTAGAACTTCTATACTTCATCAAGGTAACTGTTACTGTAGTTTAAGATAAACTAGGAAGAAAAGAAAGATGGGAAATAAGAAAGCAGATGCAGAATGTGTCACACTCTGTAATATCCTTTTATGAACTGTGTCATTGACCTACCCTGGAGTAGACAGGATGACAAACTCCCTCTATAATGAGAAAGCACAGAGCAAGGGAACATGTTTTTATATATATATATAAATAAAAATATATATACACATATTTATAAAATTAAATTTGTATAAATGAAGCTTGTCTGGTGGGACAGATTGTTAACATTTTGGATGGAGGCATTCTGCAAGAGTTTCTTGGCATCAGCACTTTCTCCTCCAGCTGTCTTTTCATATTTATCCTCTACATTAACTTTCCATTTGCTTCACCAACTCAACAAAGATGACATAATTTCTTTTCTAGAACAGAATCAGTTTTAATTTCAGTGTTCTCCTTTTCTGAGATGTTTTTTGCATGGCTGCTAGCCTAGAAAATTCTTCACGCCATCACCCTTTTTACTTCTATCTCATGGCTCACAAACTTTATCAATGCTTTTCCCTGTCAGTCTAGAGGTGTCATTATGTCTCTATGGGAGACATAAATATCTTCCCATTATGTGTTTTTCATCTCTCTCACGAAATCTGGTCAAAATAAATGAGTTTCACTTAGCAACAGACTTAGAGAGGATGAATACATGAATTTTGAGTTTCCGTATAAGTAAGCTTTTGAATAACCTATTGTATGCTCATTACTGAGCACTAATGTCACACAGTCAGGTAACGTTTTCCTGAGAATTTGAAATCCCTCAGAAACCAGGGCCCATTACTTGAAATTTTCTTTGATGTAAATCACAGGCAAAAATTAATCACTATATTAATGGTATAAGTGATTATGGGATGTAGAGTTTCTAGCCACAGAAATAAAAACAATTCACAAATTAATTGCACATGTTAATTTTCTTCCGGAAAATTAAGGTCAGATCCTGATTGATTCTGGAAGCCACCCCAAAAATATTCTCAAGAGTGGCACAAGAGCATCTAGAAGCAATGTGGTAATGTTAGAGTTTTGTTCTTTGGAAGATATTGAATGTCTGCAGAACTTATTTTGAAAGTGGTCCAGAACTGGATGCAGTTAATAATAACATCACTTCCCTGCGGTGGAGAGGAGTTCAGTTTAATATATTAAAACCAGTAAGCTTTTACGCTAGTTTTCTGGAGTCGGTGGACATCTGGCAGATTCATAAGCTTTGAAATACACTCGCTCTGTGGAAAGGCCCAAAGAAGGAACGTGACTCCCAGTTCTCCATAGCAGACATGCATTTGGTGGTCCAGGTAGAAAGTCTCGTCGGGTTAGACACTCAGCTTTCAGAAACTTTTGCTCCAAATGCTGTTTCTGGCTTTGACTGCAGTGCGTTGCCGGCACAGAGGACTGGCAAAGGGTGAACACCGAGATCCCTGTGAAGTCTCCTCGCTTTGCAGTTTTTGATTTAGCTGAAGGCAAATCCTACTGCTTCCGAGTTCGCTGTTGCAATTCAGCTGGAATTGGTGAGCCTTCAGAAGCAACGGAAGCCACTGTGGTGGACGACAAACTCGGTAAGTGTGTGGTCGTATGTATTAAGTTACCTCCATGGTATCTTTTCAGTTTATGATGTAATTGTTTTGTCTGAAGACAGACAGCTGCCCAGTAAATAATTCAAGTATTAAGAGTAGTCCGTGATTTATTCCCTTTAGCTAAAATAATTTTGGTTTGGGTTGTTGAACCTTTAATGTATAGTCAAATGACAGATGCAAACCAAGGGAATTAAGCTGCACATAGCGATGCCAAGAACTGCAAAGGCTGCAAATAGTGAAAGAAAATGAAAACTCATGGAAGTACAAAAATGTTTTGTTTTACTTAGAGTCTTTACTGAAAATAAGCCCAGACATCAGCAGAGTTTAACCTTCTTTGTTTGCCAAATTAAACAAAAAAGAGGAATTTAATGTTAACATGAATGCAGAGGCTATTTCCACTGGAAGAAAAGCCAAGATGTTCACCACAGTAAAGCATCAGTAGCTATGTCTACATTAGCAATTTGTTTCCAAACGGCAATGCAGATTTGAATCTAGTTCCCAGATTGTCTCTGTTTACTGCATATTGGTTGAGTTCTCAGAGCTGTTTGATGCCCATGAACTACATCCTCTAAGAAGAAGAGTAAAACACCGCTTCTTGAAAAACACTTAAGATGCATTTTGCTACTTAACAGGGTCATTTGTTTCTGACTTATTTTGTGGGCTGCACAAAACCATTCAGTGTGCACCTAACACATTTTCCCTATTAGAAAGCTCCAAATCACATCTCTGGTGCAGATGTTCAGCACAGGGGAATAAACTAAATCTAATATGAAGGAAATGCCCATAACCATAGGCAATAGAGACATGAGGAACCTCACCATCAAAGGCTTGAACCCTGTCCTGCTGTGCCAGATTACTTGATTGAAATCAGAGGAGTTTGGGGAGGTTAAATCTCTATTAGTTGTGCTAATATAATCAAGAATAGAATGGCACTCATTTTATTTGTAAAATTTGACTGGTTGGTCACTAACTTATTTCTCTTTCTCTCCCACAGATATTCCCAAAGCTCCTGGGCGTATTATGCCAACTAGGAATACAGATACCTCAGTTGTTGTCACTTGGACAGAGCCCCCAGATGCCAAGGAGCTGGTTGGGTACTACATTGAGTCAAGTGTAGTTGGATCTGGTCGTTGGGAACCATGCAACAACAATCCAGTGAAAGGCACAAGGTAATGGTTTTTCAAGCATGGAAATTGCGGTCACCAGTTTTTGATTTACTGGGTATACGTGCTTTCCAGCCATTAGTAGTAGTAGTAGTTAATCGCTTTGTGGTAGCCAGCAGGCTGGAATCGCTCTTGCAGGAGAAGTTCATAAGAAGTTATAAAAACATATTTCAAGATGTGATTCTTGTCCAAAAGGAATTTATAATCAAACTTATATTAGAAACAATTAGTCAAGGGGGAGGAAACATGGGCATTGCTAGTGAAGAAAAGAGAAGCAGCTCGCTAGTTTTAGCTATTGTACAACCTATCGGTTTGATGAAAAACAGTATAGCAAGGAATGACTGAGGTTACAAACGTGGAAAATTAAACGGCGCAATGTTTGGAAGCGAAGTCCTTTGTTTTGGAAGACTGCTGAAAACCTTTCTGGATTGTATATCCAGAATGTCAGGAGGAAATGTGGACTATATGACGCTAACAATATTACTTTCTAACTGCTCTTTCACTTGCAAATATCAAGATATTAATGAACGCTCTTAAATATTGGATATAAACTCACATTTCTTACCAACACGAAGCTCAGTCTCTAGTCAGAAAAAATAATCAGGATTTAAAACCTTGCAAGCTCAATCAGATTTGGTTTTGTACGAATAAGGATGTAATCTTCAGAGTGTAAAGGAGTAATTGCAGAACTTGATCTCCAGTGGATTGATGTCAATCCAGAAGCAGTCCATGCTTGTTATGACTGATTATGCTTATTCATAATTGCTATCCATGACAACCCCTATTACAATACGTAAGGCTCCGCTAAATAGTCTCAGACCAACTTTGTTGTTTAGAAAGGCATTGTAAATGTACCTAAAACCCCACTTGCTTGAACACAAGCACAATTTCCCTTAAGTATTTTTTGTGCATTTATATTGCAACAGCTGTATCTGCCAATATTATATACTTTCATAAATACTTCTATGATTTATATTGTGGCTACATCAAGTGTTGGTGCAGTTTCATGCTGTTTGCTTATTTATTCACAGTAAAAATAAAAATATTGTTCTGAGTTACAATATATTGTGATGTAACTACACTGCGTAGGTTCCTGTCACTTCATTTTTAGTCAATGTGATATAATGTATGATGCAGTCAGGCCCAGGCTGACTGTTACCTCTTGGCTTTTCTGGTTTTCTGCACACATCCTGGTGAATGCAAATGATTTGGAAAAATCTGATAGAATGAGTAGGGAAAATTCTGCTCTGAAAATTTGATTTGATCAATTTGATCAAATCTGAATTTGATTCAGATTTTATTTTTTCCCCAAAAATAAAATTTTGGTTTTGAAATACATTTTGTTTTCCACATCATATTTTCTTCATACATCATTGCATGATGTCAGCTGTGGTAGTGCAAGACGTGACATTACGAAGTAGAACAAAATAAAAGTAACATGAAATAAAATACACTTAAAATATCTATTGAAAAATAAATGCTGTTTTAAACCAAATGTTTAGATTTGCAAACCACAATTTTTCCAAAATAAATGATTCCTGTCTTGTGAAATTTTGGGTTTTCAGGGTGGACACCAGAGAAAATTTATGAGGTTTTTTAATGTGATCATTAGGTAATCCAGTAGAAAAACTATTCTAATCAAAGAGTTTGTCTGACTTAGATTAGTGTCACATACAGAAGCAAGAAAGTGAAATAAAAAATCTGACACTTTTTTTTTTTTAGCTCTTGTACAATGCCTTGTAATTTTTTTGAACACTGCAATTTTTCATTTATGATTAGAAATGCATTATGGGAACTTGTGCTACAGGTGTCTTTCACTTATGTCGTGAAAATATCCCACAAGCAGATTTTCACGTAATGTCCATTAGGAAGTATGGATTTTACATATTAGCAGAAGTAAGGTAGACCCTCTGGTAACACAAAAACTTGTGTAGTCTTAAGAAGGAAAGAGTGTTGGTAAACAGTACGTCTAAAGAGACATGGTTTTAGACATTATCTTCGTTGCGTGAATGAGGTTCTTAGATACATTCTGAGTTCTCTGACCTTCATTTAAGCAACTAGGATCATGGTTTATCCTCAGTTTTCAGAACCCAGAATAAATTTTGTGGAAGAAACGCTTTCTTTCCCCCCTTAAGATTTTTATTTTCTTCGTAATACTTTCTAAGTATTCCTTCACTGGTTTGTTTTAGATTCATTTGCCATGGGCTCATAAATGGTGAGAAGTACATCTTCAGAGTCAGAGCTGTTAATGCAGCAGGACTCAGTGAATTTTCACAGGATTCGGAGCCTATAGAAGTGCAAGCAGCCATTGGTAAGCTATTTTTCCATTGCCCTTTTCAATGGTAAATATGGGGGTTTTTAATTAAGTAAAGAAGTTTACGGTAACTATTTGTAACTGTTTTGTTTTACAATGCTGTCCACAAATAATAATTTGTCCATAGATCCTATGGTCTCACAGCTATAGTTTCACAGTCACTGCACTCTTGTAGACTGTTCACCTTCACCATCCAGTCTTCTTCAGGTGTTTCTTGTGAACCACTGTAAGAGAGCACTGCCAAGTTCACTTCATAGGTATCCTGAAAAATGGAATGTCATTCTGATTCCGTCATGTGGTGTTTATCACCTCTAACACACACCATCCTGTATACACTCAGTTCCTAAGAAATTTTTTTCCATGCCTAAACCTAATAATCAGTGCAATGTGTTTTTTGTAACCCTTCTATAACCCTGTGTGTTCTCGCTTTGTTGATGAATTACTTCTGTTTGCCACTGCCTGAACTAATCCATAAAGATTAATGAGATCATTGGGCTATAATAAATTGTATGTCTGCAACATCCTTGCTCTCATTTGGACCAAAACCGCATACCTCACAACCTTAAAGCACAGAGATGTGGCCTAGGGCAATTTTGTGAGATCATTTTGCAAGGATCAGAAATATGACTTGGAAGATCTAATGCTAAAATAATGGTAGCAAATGAAGATTACTATTAAATTTCCATATTTCTTCTGCCCTGAAAAGTAGATATTATTAAAAGAACATTACTTGTGAGCAGGTTGAGAGGTATTGTATGCATTTTAAATTTTTGTGAATTCAAGCTTGACAATTTGCGTGTAAAGCCTATGATTTGTCATACTTTGGCTGCATTGTTCACTGTATGCATTTCTTCATTCTGTTGACTAAATGAAGAGAAAACAATGTATTCTAATTCAAACTGTCTCTGCTGTTTTCTGGCAATTATAGGGGGAGGATTGCTTCATGGTGTGTGTCCTGAACTGAGTGGTAAAGCTGGTGGACTAACAGACCGCACTACCAGCTGGGAAGGCATGCATGAGTCCTCCCAGCCTATCTTTGACACAGATGCTTTGCTAAAATGCAATGCTAAATTTGATATAGACACTCTACCCAGTAGCTCTGACAAACTGGGGAGTGCAGGAGACAATAACATGAGAGAAATGGTTAAGGACGGTGTCACATCTGCACCACAAAAAGTTGCTGCTAAGCAGGCAAGTAAGTCTCGACCTGGGGATCTTTTGACACTGGAAAAAGTGACCAAGAAGAAAGTTATAGGTGAGAGTTAATAAAATAAATAGATTTCACTGCTTTGGTACATCCGCTTCAGACGGTTGTAACCTCTGCTCGTCCGCGCCACAAGTGAACGCACTCTCCAGGGATGCATCTTCCATCAGACCCGTTAATTAAGTGCTCAACTCTCCGTTAAGATCATTATGCATGAAATGGTATCAGAGACCACTTTACAAACTTAGTGGCTACCGAAAGTGAAACACATAAATCCATTTACTAATTTAATAGCTTGTTTGACTCCATATTAATGTATCCAAGATACTGTATTATTTCTAAATCACTTCAGTAATTTGTTAGGAGTCTTGTTACCTAGTCTCTGGGTGATGTTATGTGTGAAGGAAACAAAATCTGATTATGATGGTAAGCATGAAAATCTGTGTTGTGTTAGGATATATGAAGATCCTTTGTGGATTTATGCCTAAGCTACAGCTTATCCTCTGAGACACAGTGCTAATGAATGTTGTGTTGTATCTCTGACTGACAGCTGTATGTAATGAGGAAAACCTACCAAGTTGAAGGCACATGCGGAAAATCACGTTTTATGTTGTCAACACTTAAACACCCATTGTGCCTGAGAAATGTGGGGCTTGAATTTCATTTAAGCCCTGGTACCTGGCCAGTGAACTGCATTCCTCCCCAGCCCTCTGAAGTGAGACTCATAAGACTCGTGCAAAACGCTGAACAGAAAATAAGCTAGAGGCACACAGGGCTAGCTAACACTGAGATAAAACATTAAAGACAAAAGGAAATGTATATAATGTAGGATTTCCATCAACGGTAGGGCTTCAAGGTCACAAGCAGAGCTCTTCACTGGTGCATGGCATACTGGGTGTGGGCAAGCATTTCCCCACTAGATATAGAAAAACCTTTGCAAGAAAACGGGTTGGGATGAAGTTAATGATTTCTCTATTGTTAAATTTTTTTTTTTTTTTTAAAAAAAAGGGCAAATTTTTAAATTTAAGTTCCAGTAACAGACATGTTCCATTTCTGGTCAGTCTACAGTGCCTATGATAACGCTTCCTTCCATTAAGGTAAGATCATGTGATGGGTGCAATGATAAAATTTGCACAGTGTGTAAATTTAAAAGGAAAAAAAAAAAGAATGAACAGATAAACTACATTCTGGGAAGGAAAGAATGTGGGTCTATTTAAAAAAAGGGACCACAATGAATATTGTCTGTGTAAAAAAGAATTTGCTTTCAGCAAAAGAAAACAAATCATTGCATCTCCAATTTTTTTTTACTTTTCCTGTAACGTTACTTTTAGTTCCTTCATTTTTCACGGTTTTAAAGCAAGTCCTGCTCACTTACATCAGAGCTGCAATTGCAACACAGTCTTTCACTATATATCAGCTTGCTTCTCAAAAGCCAAATGATCCTGAAAATTAATTCCTATGCAGTGTGGAGTTTTTTCATTTGGTTTATTGAAGCTTTTATCCTGCATTTCTTATTCCAACTCCAGAAACTTTCCTTGACCACATAAGTATTGTCCTAATCAGGAAATGCAGGATGGGAGCCACCTGAATATGGTAATTGAATGCCAGTCTGACTACTGAAATATTGCTTCCTACTTATGTATTATTCACGTTGAAACAGCTGCTCCATCTCCACCTTATGACATCATGGTACTTGAGAGTGTTCGTGACTCGATGGCATTAGGATGGAAACAACCTAAAGCCACTGGTGGAACTGAAATTACCGGCTACTACGTGAACTATCGTGAAGTGGTTGACGGAGTTCCTGGGAAATGGATGGAGGCCAACATTAAGGCCATAAGTGAGAGGGCATACAGGGTAAGCCGTTAACTCCTGCTATTGCCGTAGGTGCAGACAATATTTCCAAAGCAGATCTCGAAGGCAGATTGGATTGAATTATGATTCAGTGTGCAGATTGCTGTTCAGAGGGGTTTATATCCATGATGATAAATTTAGTTACCTCTGTTAAACTTCTCTGCAAAATTATTTGTACACTTACCTGTTAGTCTGGCACCAACTATCATCTGTGAATGCACTACTCTAGACATAGCCTGAATTTTTGTAAGTCAGGCCCTCACAACGAATGGCATTCCTACTGGGTTTGGTAGACCTACCCCAGTGCTTGCTGGTGCTGGAACCAGCTCTGTGCTAGCTGTGTTTGGTGATCAGTTCTTGACCCAATTTAGGGATAGTGCTAGCTACAACCTCGTTGAGCTGCTTTACAAATGAAAAGCAATGCCAGGACTGAGTTTCACCCCACTGTAAGGACAAGTCTTGCCTTAAGTGAACTTGCTCTGTATCATGAGACAGATTAATATGATTGTTGAGCAATACCCTGTTCCCTCCCTGACTACCAAAGTGTCTGTCAATAGGAAAAGAACAATTTGAGCATGCTAAGACCACTCGTGTATGCTCCACCACTAATTAGAGGAAAAGCCAAGATAGTTATCACCTTATGCATGATGTCAATAATGCTTTCATTTCTTCAGGCACTTAAAAGCATGCTCAAGCATTCAATAATTGTCATTGTGACTTTCTTCTAAAGCCTTAATCCAACGTTAATAAGTACCATTTTATTGATTCTGCAGATTCAAAACCTGAAGGAGAACATGGTGTACCAGTTCCAGGTGGCTGCTGCTAACCTGGCTGGGGTTGGGACACCCTCCCTACCCAGCCAGCCCTTCAAATGTGAAGAATGGACCATTGCTGTACCTGGTAGGATCCTGAGTGGGAGACGGAGGTTACTCACAGCCCAAGAGTGCTCTGTGACTGATTATCTAGAGTTCTCAGTGCCTTCAGTTTCCAGGGGAGTCAACGGGCACTGAAGTTCATACCCAGGCTTGAATCTCCATCACTTTGATGTAGTACATTTACAATGATGCATTAAACAATCCCTATTTAATCAGTAGCATTTTACAAGCAGCTTGTATTTTCTTTATCTTTCCTGCTTGGTTCTGGTACTGTGTCTGCCACTTTGCTTCCTAGTTTAAATGGTAGACATAAATACCTGTGTAAGGTACAAGGCAGAGAAGAATGAGGTCCTGTAACCCTTGTCTAAATGTATCACTTCAAGGCCAGATCACTGGCCTTTTAACACGCATTGAAATGAATGAAAACAACCTCCACTGACTTCAGTGAACTTTAGAGCAGTCCTTGAAGCAGCACATTAGCTTAATAATTAACTGATTTCCCCGAGTTTGGAGATTATTTGTCGTTTTTGTTTGTTCATGAATATTTGATCAAGATACCGAATCTCAACAAATTTGATTGTTTTCTGGGCTAGTCTTTTTAATAGGCATCGGGTCTAGATATGATACAGAGGAGCTGCACGTGTTATGTCAGCTCTGGGTGTACAAACATGGTGTCTGGTTTTGGTTTTTTGAAGTCTTTTGCATTATCCCTATTGGGATTTATTTTGATACCACAAGTTCAACTTTCACTCTTACTTTTCAGGGCCACCCCATGATGTCACATGCATAGAAGTTAGGAAGGACTCTTTGGTTTTACTGTGGAAGGAACCAGTTTATACTGGTCGTAGTCCCATAGCCGGTTATTATGTTGATATGAAGGAAACGGAAGCAAAGGAGGAACATTGGAGAAGTGTCAATGAGAAGCCACTTCAAAAGAAATACTTGAAGGTAAATAGCTTAAGATTCAAATGCTGGTATAGTAGTATAATCTTGAGGAAGTCAGCCTTCAATAGCATTATCCTGTGCTGATCATGGTTCCATTTAATGAAATATATAGCAGTTTATGTTGTGCTGAGGATACACGCGTGTAATATAGTCAGGCACGTGCCTGTATAGTCAGGCAAGACAGTAACTCAGAAGACAATCTGGTACAACAAGCCTAAAAATAAAAGAAAGCACTGCTAAAACCAAATACCATTCTTATAACGCAGGAGGCAACCCTAGCATTTTCTAGCTCAAAGGGCAAGACAGGTATCACTACACAAAAACAGATAGCACAAAAATGGATGTTGGGATAATGTGGCAAGTGGTTCTTTCTAATACAAAATACCCTCTCTGCAAATTTCACAGCAAGTTAAACCCAAGCTTTTTGCATTGTTATGCTACATAATTTTGTGGAATAACTTCTAAATAAGGGATCGGCTGTATCTCCGTTCGAGAGATATGTCTTAAGTAGGTTTGCCATTTGTATGCTTTTCAGAATATTTGAAAGACAACTGACATTTAAGTGTGAACCTTTCATACATGTTTTAAAGGAGTATTTGCAGGTGTTATAGTGTCAGTATGATTCCTCAAGTCACTACAATTAAATCCGTATGCTTATATGCCCTCCTGTTTCTAAGAAGGTGTGGCTGGCAATTATTACCCTGATAATTTCATTTTTAAAAGGCAGAGTTTACCTTCAGTAAAAGATTATGCTGTTTCAGAGGTCAACATACACGAGTTAAAAACATCCTGTTCCAATAACAATGGTCTTTTTGCAAAGAAATCGATGACATTAATGACGCTGTCTGAATGTTAGCTATGCATACACGGGAGGCACAAGCCAAACAGATCAGTCATGTCACTCTGGAATTGAAAAAAAACAACCAACACGAGGAAGAAATATTTGTCAACTGGAAAAGGAGCAAAACAAAAAGAAAGGAAATATAATTGTCAAGCATCCAGACTGGAATTATAAGAAGTGTGAAATTAAAATCAATGTTTTGTAGCGCATCATGCATGTATGTATATTTGCTTCCTCCAGATAGGTGGCCTACAGGAAGGTGTGAGCTATGTGTTTCGTGTGCGGGCCACAAACCAGGCTGGTGTTGGAAAACCATCAAATGTCACAGAACCTGTTGTAGCTGAAACACGACCAGGTTTGTTAGAAATGCTTCCTCTCTTTTGTCATATTTAAACAGGGTCTTGTTTGCGCGATGTGTTTACATACAGGCTGCATGCGAACAGTCCGACCCCTCTCAAGTCAAACTTTTTTACCAAGCAGGAAATGAGTTGAGAGTCATATCGTACTTTCTCGTCCGGTATATTTTAAGGTCTGAACAGATTTTCTTACTGCAACTACAAGTTCAGGAATATAAAAATACAATAAAGTTGTAAGTTTTGCATGTATTGATAGATAAATGCATAAACAGAATACCCACTAAGATCAGCTCAACCAAAACATTCTTCAGATGTAGATTTTTGCCCTTCCTGTAGTAAACCAGTTGTTTATGTTTTATCTCCTTTCTTTAACTTATGCAAGGTGCCTGAGGAAAGGGTAAAAGAAGTTCCTTTTTCCCCTTGGCTTTAAAAGCGTAACAAGGTCAGTTTGGAGACCACCTTCAGCAGGAACTCAAGTGCACCTGTTCGATGGAGTCATCCTTGAAGGCTGGCTCCAGCATGTCTATAATGCCAGCAAGAAGCGCGGGAACCAGTGCAGAGGCAGAATCTTTGTCCCTAGAACTTCAGCAAACCCCCGAGTTTTATTTAGCTATACAGGTAACATAAGTGACTTTGATCAGAGTCAACACCTTTTTGTTACTAAGTCCCTAACAGAAAACACAAGCATGGGCTTGTGGCTTACTCATCTATAGACTATTTCAGAAGCGGAGGATCCAACAAGGGGCAAAACCAAACCCCCGATATTTTAACCAAATCTAGTATAAGGTTAGTGTGACATAAGAAAGTACAGGGGTACAACCCAGCCTGGATCCACCATACACCCTCTTTTCCTCTGACAAGTTCCCTTCCTCCACCTGCAGATTTTTCAGTGTTCACTCAAACGAGGCACATGCCCACTTGGCAATACAAACTTGAGCAGAACATTTGGTTTAGAGACCTCCCCATTAGAGAAGAAGGTACATGTCAGGATCATGGCCTTTTTGCAAGCGAGGTTTGGGTTCATGGGTGTAATGTCTGAGGGATCACAGGAAACTCAGGGTTTGGCCCACTGAAATCTCAGAGACGCTGAAAATTATTTACTTGTACAAATCTGGTTGACCCATATTTTGAGCTGAGATCTGCAGATGTGGCATCCACCAAACTAAGCTTCTTTAAAGTATTAAGAAAGGACAAAAGGCTTATTAAAAAAAAATATTTCAGAAAGCAGTCTCTTGGGCAGGCTTCCACCTTTCGCCCTCAAACCACACAAATCTCAAGAACAATCATACCATTTTTTTTAAAATTACAAGTCTTTTGGTGTTGCCCAATGAATGCTGCCTTTATGACCATCTTGGATGGAGACAAAATATTGTCAGGTCTCTCTAGACAATTCCTGCTGGAATGTTGTTTTTGGCAAATGTGTAAAATAGCCAGATGACTCAGCTTTCTAAAGAATGTAAGTAAAGAATATCCTGAATGAAAATATTTGCTTTAATACGAATGGTACCAATTGTCTTTATCCAGTGAAATGTGTAAATATAATGATGCGATAGTTTGCATCCACCTTCTCTTGTTTGAAAACTACATTTAAGTTTTACAGTTATCTTCTAAAATGAAATGAAAAAACCTACCCGCATAAACAAATACCAATCCAGGCTACTTTTGAGCTGTAACTTTTTCTTTAGACAAAAGCACTGCGGTGTGGGGGGGATATCACAGGAAGCAGGGGAAATCCAAGAGCAGACTGCAGCTCTTCCCCATTGCTCCCCTTAGTCCTTGTGCACCTTGGTGCAAAGCAAAATTAGATTCTGGTCCTGCATCAGTCACTTGAGAAGGGCTTGTACCTCAGAAATAAATGAAACCCTGTCCCATTCAACTTTTCTGACTAGCTGTATTCAAAGTGATGCCATTACCTCTAGTGCTTTGAAGCTGTCTGCTTTATCTTCATATTATCTCTTTCCTTTCAGCGCAATAAAATGCTCAGATAAACGGAAATTTGATATGACATCTAAGTATTTTATTTCTTATGATGACTTTAAGAGAAGGTCTGGATGATATGTTGAAACCACCAAGCTATCTAGAGGAGGGAAATTAAGACTGCTACTCCTATGGCAGCCTCTTTGGTTCCATTTTGTCAGATAGGCGGAGACCTCTGGTTAGTAATTTAAGAAGTTTTTTTTTTTTTTACTCATATAAATGTTAGAGGTAAACAGCATCACCACTTTTGGAAATAAATGGTATGCATTGTTATCATAATGAGAATACTTTAAAACAAATATAAAAGATCCTGTCCTTCAAATGAACCTTCTGGCTGTAATTCTTTGCACATCATATAAACTGCCATCAAAAGATTCATGTGCTAATGATCTACAGGAAACTAAACACTAATGAAATGTCAAGTGATGAATTTGCATATAATAAATTAAATTATAAAAATTCTGCAAATATGCTGCTGCTTAGTAAAGTATTTGTAGACCTTAGACTTCATTTATCACCTATTGGTACTTAAAGTGCTTCGTTACTGCAAGGGCTGGTAAATAACAGTACCAAAATGTGAATATTAATCTCATCTTTCATTGAATGGTTATGGCAAATTATAAAGACTGAGAGAGCTGCGTGTACACAAATTGTCATTACAGGAGCTACTCACAGTGCTGGAAAGGACGTGTGTAGTATTAGGGTGATGAAACACAGAAAGCTCCTTGTATGCTTGAGGCTCATTAAGAATTATGCTGAGAATAAAGCATTTAATCCCGATGTCAGGAATAAGGCTCTTGTCTTTAAGGTACAATGCTTTGTGGAGAAAGTGTGTCATTAGCATTCTGGGCAGCCCGGAATTGTCTTAAACTAAGTAATATAACACGAGTGCCCTATTGAGATGCGGGGTCCAGCTCAGAGCTGTTGGGAAAAGGAGGCTGGATATCCTCCAGCACCTCTCAGTGCACACACTCTCCCTGGCATTCTCAGACAAGTTGTTGAAATGAAAGTTAACGCCACAGATGACGAGCTCGCCAAGCCGCCCAAATCCCAGATGAAATTCCCTAAGCTTAACCGGGGCTGCGAGGGGGCAGGATAGAGGTGCCCTTTGGGTTTCTGATCTGGGATTCACCCCCAGGGCCTTTTAAACGACAAACTGGGTCACCTTATCCAGCTCAGGGACTGTAGGAACTGGCAAAACAGGGTGGGCGACTTAAACAGCTAATTGCAAATATTCACTCCCTTTGTGGGCCTGGGATTAATGCTGCTGCAGACAGGGCGGCAGGGCCGGATGCCAAGCAACAGCAATTAAACCAACCTCTCGGAGTGAAGCCAGAGACACTGAAAATGTGCCTCAGTTGCACAAGTGAGTCCTGATGGGGCAACTCGAGTCTTTCCTCTCCTGCCGCCTGCACCTCTTCAAACACCCGCATTTGCACACCGTATTCCCTTTAGAGCGCTTATCCTATTAGGGAATAAGAAATTCATGCTGCATAATGAAAGCTCTGACTACCCCTTACTATGGAAAATATTGCTATTTAATATTTCAAACATTCGGTGCATCTAGAGGCTTGCCTTTTTTTTTTTCCCCCTTCAGGTTTTTCTAGAGCAAATATCATAAACTTTCGTGTGTGCTTAGACTTGCTCGAATAAATCAGTTGATTTATGATGCTCTTTAATCTGTTCCGTACTTTTATGGATAAGAATAAGAACTGTTCTTGTGAATCAAAGACTGAGGACGCCCATGTTTGCAGCAATTTATGTGCCGACTGAGAAAACAGCAAGGACCTGCTTAATCTCTCCTATGAATGATATCTATAAAAATTTGTTTGCTGGCTTCCTGAGAAAGTGGAATTGCCTTGTTCTGGTCTTTCAGGAACCAAGGAAGTGGTGGTTGACGTAGATGACAATGGAGTGATTTCCTTGACCTTTGAATGTGATCAGATGTCTCCAAACTCTAAGTTCGTTTGGTCCAAGAATTATGAACCAATTGAGGACGACTCTCGACTGAACATCGATACCAAAGGCGGAAAGTAAGAACCCTCAGGGGTCGCAATACTCGTGTTTTAGAGATCTAGGCTGGTCACAGAAATCCATCCTTTTCGATGTATGACCTCAGTAAGAGCCACATCTGCCTCTGTTACTGGAAGGTTACTTTATGAGCATGCTGTTCTCCAGCAAGTCCATACACAGACCATTTGGAAATTGAGTCAGGCCTCCTGACTGAGTTATGTTTGGGCATAGGGAGAGAAAAATCTGTGCTTTGTCATCTTATAGCCTGTCAATCAAGGCAAATTATTATTATTATTCCTGTTGTTATTATTTTAAATCTCCAAAGGATAAAATTGCCTGGCTGCTTGCAAAATGCTTTTACCATGTAACACTGTCGCAATCTTTGGAGATGCTGGAATAAGCAGGACTCTCTTCTGGCGTCAGCACGGCCTGATTTGGTAACTTCTGTCGTGCTCTACAAGCCTACTCTGTTTCGTCAGGCTTTTAACAGAGAGGAAGAAATGGCAAATGCACAGGTCCAGCCTGCAAAGTACCTGTCTGCTCTTCCAGTTATAGAAACCATACAGAACTGGTGGCTCACCACACTCTTGGTATTGCATGTGAAAACTGAATCATCCTGTACTTGCAGTATCCTTTCACACTCATCAAAGACTTGACAACATGTTTTCAAGCATGCTTGAGCTAGGTTACACTAGCTATCTCCAGTGCTTTTGGCACAATCTGAGAGTTGTGCCACCTCCATTTGTACCACACGTGGTAGGACCTACCCTGCTTTATACTGGCCAGAGCCCCGCATTTACCTGTTCAGTCAGAGCAAAAGCTAATACGAGACTATTTTTATCTGATGCTAGAGACATAAAGGAGGAATTTGGTTCAGACTGATCTAATCTTTTTATCAAAATGTGCTTTTTTTTTCCCCCCCTGAAGGTCAAAAGCTACCTTTAAGGATCTTGGAGAAGATGATTTAGGAATTTACTCTTGTGTTGTTACAGACACTGATGGAGTTTCATCAAGCCTCACAATTGATGAGGAAGGTAGACAGAATGTCTATTAAGCATGCCTGTTTTGCTTTCACATCTGTTTTTCCCTGCTGCTGTGTCTCTCAGATCCGTAAGGCATGCACACTTCATATTATTTCTTTTATGTCTTTTGCAGAAATGAAACGCCTACTTGCTCTGAGCCATGAACGCAAATTCCCAAGTAAGTGAAACAAACAAAACAGGGGAGGGTTTTGCATGTGGTGGGGTATCACAAAGCTCCTGCCACCATCAGGTAGGGAAGTCACTATGGCAATTTCAAGTGAAAGTGGTTTTGAATTGAAAAACTAAGATTTCCTTTTTTTTTTCCCTTTTCTTTCAGTACACTTGTGTGTTACTGGTGTTCATCCTGATCTGTTGCAGGCTTCTGATCTAGGCATATAAGAAGTCTATATTACAGTTGTAAAATAAGTATCCCATTGGCTTTGTTTCTTCTGCAGAACAGCCTTTTATACTTACTCAGCATACCTAACCTCATTTGAACACCTCAGTTTGAAAAATTCTCTAACTTTACTCCAACTGAAGCTAGCGTAAGTTAAATTTAAAGTTAACAAAGCAGGCAACTGTTATAAATTCAGCTGTAATGGTCTATATATACACAGAATTTTCCTGCTACAATTCGTTCCCTCCCTCTTTCCTGTAACACTCAACAACATGAACACACTTTCTTCTGCTTGGTATGGTGTTTTTGTCAACTCCACAGACCTCCCATACCTTTGTGATATCCTGGTAGTAGCACAACTTGGTTATTTCCATTGGAATGTAACTTCCATAACTGAAAAAAATAATAAATTGGATTGTATAATGAATCCTATCACACACAACAAGATGAGACCTAAACCTTGTTTCATCTTCTCCCACTACATTCTCTTCTTCTTCATTCCAGGCAGTAAAACGCTTGCCTATGTTCTAACATCTTCAGCTTTGTGCACGCACTGCTGGCACCTCTGCCAACTCAGTCGCCATCGTGCCTCTCAGCCCAGTCAAAGCTTGGCCACAGGAATGGCCTGTCTTTTTTGCCCACATCATCTCTCTTTCTCATTTCCTTCTGTGTTTTTCCACATCAGCTCTACTCTTCTCAATATATCGTATCACCTTTTGACAGCTTAATGACAGCCCAAGCACCCCCTTGTTTACTCCTGCTCCTCCCAGTTGTTTCCTCCTAATTGTACCTTCACACTGAAAAGTTAGTCATCACAAAACCTTACTGTTGTCTCACGTCCTTGCTTGCCCCAACCTTTGTCTTCTGAGTGCTCTTCCACTCTCCATATTCATAACTAACGTCACAGAAGAAGTTGCTCAGGACACAGACCATGTCTTCTTTTTTAGGCAAATGTGCACTTGTAGCTGTGCGTGAGCTTCCAGGAGGCACAGGCAAAATGAGAGATCACTGCAGAACATATCCTCAAGGAGGAAACTGTCTTACTTGCTTTGGTCACTCTAGGCCCCATGAATACTACAAAAAAAAATAATTACAAACAGGAGTTAAGATACATCTGGCTATGGCTAGGAGGCTAGAAAAATAATAATGAGCTCCTATGGATCAACATGAAACTTTAGTCATATCTGCAGATAATCTGTTTGAGGATTACTCAAAATCTCTAAAAAAAAATAATTATCCTATTCTATTCTAGTTGCTAGGCACTTCTGATTCAACATAAGCTCTTGCACGTTGCTTTGTTTATACTTCTGAACTGCATTTAATTGTAACTTCTGCTTAGAAACATCTGCAGCCAGTAACTCCATGGGAAAATGGGTTGCTTGAATAATGCAGCCTTACAGAACACAATTACGTATGGGCACGATAGTGTATTGATGCTGGGTAAAAATAAATTGTTCCACCTCTTCAATTTAGCAACTGCCCAAGGACTCTCTGTCAAGTGCTCGCAGTAATTTGTGATGCTATACAGACAGGATGTAAAACCTTGGAAGCACGGTGGCTGGAAAATGCCTAAAGTAGCTGTCAGTTGGTGCTTATGGAAATATTTTAAAGTAAGACTTTTGCTCATGGAGGACTGTAATGCGGATTTCTCCAGTTCCTTTAGGCTGGGGAGTGAACAGCCTTTTCCCGAAAAAGCACCCTTTTGCATCCTTTCAGCCCTTTATTTAACAGCTTCTGAGATACTTTCCTTTTTTCCATGCTAGACTAAGATATTCATAGTTAATTACATGCAAATCAAGTGGGGGTTTAAAATTGCCATAGAGCTGACAGTGAGACAAAAGCAGTGCAGCCTGATGTCTATTCACACCCTCTCCCTCTTGCTTCCACTGGCTCCTGTAGCATTTCAGTCACTTTTTTGGGGGAGAAATTATGCAAAACCTGAGATTCCTTTCGTTTCTTACAAGCAAAGTGTTGCGCTGGCTGAGGAAGCCTCACACGGACCATGTGCACCTCCGGGGCACACTCCTATGGGGTTCTTCTTTGCCCTGCTCCCTCGTGCTAACGCTGTCCCTCCAGGCTCCAGGCTTTCCTCTTTCTGGTTAAGCCCATGTCTTTTTCATAATTCTCTTTTTTTCCTGTGATTGTTGCCTCACCTCCTAGAAGCCTTATTTTCACTAGAGACAGGTCCTGTGCCACTCAGGCACCCAAAAGGAAACATGTGGGTGTGGGAGGGCACATGTGCGGTGAAGAGATGAGCGTTGGAAAGGAAGACATGGGGGGGGTCCTTGCCCTCTAACTTTGTTTGGCAGTGGGGTGGGATGGCAGCTCTGCTCCGGGAGGCACCCCAATCGTTTAGCACAGTGCAAATACAAAGATGACAGAAACTAGACACTACCTCAGTCCCAGTCCTCTCCTGCTGTAGCTAGGTCTTTGCATACATGGAATGGAATGGAATGGAATGGAATGGAATAGAATAGAATAGAATAGAATGGCATGGCATAGCCTAGAATAGAATAGAATAGAATAGAATAGAATAGAATAGAATAGAATAGAATAGAATAGAATAGAATAGAATAGAATATTTTCAGTTGGAAGGGAAAAACAACCCAGTCCTGGGATTTGTCTGGGAGGAGGTGTATCTTTACCCTATCACCAGACTGCATCACCAAGCATTTTGCAATGTGTTTGTACACCGTCTTCACCTGTCCCATGTTACACCCTTGCAACGCAGACTTTAGACTGCTGTGAAAGTGGAGATTGAGGTAGAGTGCACATACAGCATATGTACTCCCTAGGGCATGATTTTGTTGAAAATTTAAGCATCCGCTGAGACACCTAAAAATGATGGAAGCCAATCAAATGATCAGTATGCCCCAATATCAGAGTCTAAATGCTCATGTTTAACGTTGCTGATTAAGATATTTTAACAAAAAGTTAAAGTGAAAGCAAGCTGAGGACATTTACTAAAATGAACAAGGAAAAATTAAAAGAAAAGAAAGACTAAAACTACCTGCTGTACCCTTTACATGATTTTTTTCCCAGCAATCACAAGGAATTGGACTATACGCAGGGGGTTTTATTCATAGGTAAACAAAAGGTACTGGAGAGATTGTGGGTGTGTTGTGATACTTGGTGAATCCTGGGAGATGAAGGTTCCACCTAGCAAAGGATCAGAGTGCTTACAAAAATCTCCCAACCTGCAGCTCAGCAGCTGACTTTCTGAGCTGGCTTCATGCTTGGCGTTTTTTGGTGTTTTTTTCTGCTGAGTCAATTCACTGTCTTACAGCGGCATTGTTAAGTGACCCAATAAACATGGGTCTGCGCCAAACAGACTCACACCGTGCTGCAGAGATACTTGCAGTTTACCTTTGAAATAGGTTTAGCCTTGTGTTAGAGTGGAGGGAGACCGGCATAACTCAAAGCCTGAACACTTCCAGTCTGTACAGACCTAGTGATTGAAGGATCAAAAGATTAAATCTTGTCTGTCGTCCTATGTATATGTGGGTGGAGGAGGCATTCTGGCTATAAGAAGAGCTATCATAAGCTAGTTTACTTTCATACAGTATCTAAGTATGAAAGGAAGAAGTGGCTTTCTGATTCTAGAAGAAAATAGTTGCTGGGGCACAGGCAAAGTATATCCTTCATTCTTTTCTTTCTTCTTTATAGCTGTCCCACTTGCCTCTGAGCTGGCAGTGGAAATTTTGGAAAAAGGAGAAGTGCGATTCTGGTTGCAGGCTGAAAAACTGTCTGGCAATGCAAAGGCCAACTTTGTATTTAATGACAAAGAGATTTTCAATGGAGAGGTAAGCCTTTTCATTCCTTACATGTGTTTGCATTTTTATGAGTATCAATGAGTCTTAATGTCTCTGTCTCCAAAGTACTTCCAACTAGTGTTCCACACTAATGCATTTTCATGAGAAATAACACATGTCATTGAAAGCATCATTAGAAAGATTTTGTCTGTAGTTGTGAGTTGCAGCTGAATTCTACTGAATGCAGTTTATAAAGTGGAGTTAAATGACTTCCTGCCACCTTTGTGAGTACCACATGTTCTGTTAACTAGTGGGGACCATAGGAGTTCCTGCAATAAGGTTGTCCCAGGTAAGCAACTACTGTGGTCTTGAAGAAGTCACTTGCCTCGGTAGCCCAGTAACCCAACTTAAACCAGTAGCCTAGATTCATCCTATATCACCTTCATCTACGGCCCTAGCATACCCTTGTGCTTGGTTCTCACCTCTCTTTGCTGTTTGGAGGAATTTATTACACCAAGGGAAAATTCACAAGTGGTTGTTTCCAGCAGCAGAACTTGCTACTCCCAAAGACATGACATGGCACGCTTTTGTTGCAACACTGATATCAGGTAGAAGGGAGAGATGGAGCATTCTACACAAAACCTTGTGAAAATACAGTCATCCTCAAAGAAAGTGTTACTCTGAAAAGATGCAAATCTAAACCTTTCTAATGAAGAAGAGCATAGTAGTCACCATACAACAGGAATGTCACGTGTTTGTATAGCATCAGCAAATGCTATACAGCAAATTTAACAGATTTCTTATTTATTTTATTTTATGTTTAGAGCTGCAGCTAGCGATAGTGGGAATCTGAATGAAGAAACCAAAATTTCACCTAAAGACACCATATAACATTTGACAAATATTTTCTGACTGATATCCATTAACTGTTGCTTTACTTTCCATTCCTGAAGAAATATAAAATGAAGGTGGACCAGAAGACCGGCCTTGTTGAAATGATTATGGATAAACTTGAGGACAAGGATGAAGGGACTTACACTTTCCAACTGCAGGATGGAAAAGCAACCAATCAGTCCAGCCTTGTCCTCATTGGTGATGGTAAGCTAATATATATTGTGCAATAGGCTGAAAAAATTATACCGAGGCTACCTCAGTTGTCATCTTCACTTTCCACTGTTTTCAATACCAATAGACGTTCCAGTGGTTTTTCATGTCACAGGGCTTGCCTGCCTCATATAGGACGGGGCTTGTGTGTGAACTGATATTGTAAAAGTGCTGGGAGGAAGGGGAATTGTTATATAGAAATGTAAAATATCACAGCCTGTCATGGTTTACTTTTCTATAGTTGGAATAAAAATTTCCCACGGAAAAAGCCCATTCAGGTGGGAACAAGGAGCTGCACCTCTCAGAGCTCGAGTGGCTTTCTGACTCTGCTGCCACTCATGTGCCTTGCTACTGAGAGCGGAAAGTAGCTGTATGACTGGGGATTACAGTGCTTCATCAGACATGACACATTAAGCTCCTGATGACTGCAAGCAGCTAGGGAAGTTGGGTTAGCCGTAATCAGCTTCTGACACTTTGAAATGTTCAGTGAAAGCCTGACCCTGTGGCAGGATTCTCGTTGACGTTCAAGGGACAGAGCTGCACCTAACTGTTACAGTGACATCCAGTACCGTACAAACGGCACATGATGTGTAACCTTATATTTCTTGCTGGTTTTAATTCCTAGTATTCAAGAAGCTGCAGGATGAAGCAGATTTCCAGAGAAAAGAGTGGCACAGGAAACAAGGTGATAATATAGATATTTATCAGAATAACATATGTGTTAGTCTGTTAAGAGTTTGTTTAGATTTATATATATTAATTTGAAATAGAAGTTTTTTGTTCTGTTATATAGTTGCTTACCTTCTGAAGAAGAAATAGGAAAAATGAAACCACATTAAAATGTAACAGTATTCTTGTCAAGAAAAATATGTTTGTCTTTGGTTTTGTATCGTGAATACCATTGATGTGACCTTTAAAAATATATATGTAATTTTAAACAGGTCCTCATTTTGTGGATAAACTGGGATGGGAAGTTACCGATGACTGTAACGTGATGTTGAAATGTAAGGTAAGGGACAAGGAGAACATTGAGTACAATGTTTAAAGGACTTTGACCTGCCACTACTTAGATGGTGAGGGTGGGAAGTGACTAAAGATGTGCCCTTTGCTTGTGTACTCCCAACTGCATATCAGATAGTGACAGAGCCTCTGAAGGCTAATCATGCTGAGGTGACTGCTCAGTGCGTGTAACAAAATACCTTGGAAAATAGCTTGAACTTTTTTCTTCAGGTCTGTCATCAGCCACCCAACCAGGAAAAGGCACCTGAATAGGAATGACAAGTCTTTGTGAATCCTGGGACTTTCTCATTTTTGGCCAGTTTATAAGTATAGAAATCCCACTGGTTCCCCAGGCTCCTTGAAGCTGCTGGCAGTCCTTTTCTCTCTCTTTTCATCCCTGATGTTTTCCCTCTTGCATCCCTCATTTTAAAATGGAGGCCTGCAACCGCTCGCTGCGATCAAGTTGTAAAGCCTGCTGTTCTTTTATGAGACTTGAACAGGGTAGCCCATGCTACATTAAGTTCCCCTGCTCAAATGACGAGAATAATTACAATGTGGTTTTCATCCATCTTAGGTGGCTAATATTAAGAAGGAAACACACATTGTATGGTACAAAGATGACAGGGAGATAATGGTAGATGAAGAACATGACTTTAAAGATGGCGTGTGTACTCTGCTGATATCGGAGGTGAGTGACCGTCCTTGTTAGCCCTCAGCTGAAGTTAGTGTTACTAATTCAGATGAAAGATACAATCTAATCTGATATTTCAGCAGAACAATCAAAATAGGAAGTGGGTTTTAAAAATGGAAAAACTTGCAAGGCGTCTGTGTTTTAGCTAAAGCAAATGTCTATCTGTAACTACTCGTTCAGATTTTCAGGAAATGATGACAGAAGAGATAATAAGCTTGTCACTTCCTTTGCATGTCAGTTTAACAACAGAATGAGACCACATTTACGTTGCAAATGGCATTTGGAAAGCGCTTGTCATTCAGGCTTTCAGAGGACCACCCTCTCAGAGTCACCAGAGAGGTCTGGTCCGTACCCAGCCTTGCTGCAGACTTGGGGGGGGGGGGTCACCTGCACTCACGACTTCACCTCTTCACTCTTGGTTCTTTAGCTGAGGAGGGGAAGAAGTGTCAGGGCTCCCAGGGGCTCCCCCATGCCTGCAGGCCAGGGCCTCCATCCATGGCCCATCCCACCATCCCAGCCAGGAGCAGGGCAGCCAGGGGCCACCACGGCAGCCCCAGCCCCGGGCATCGGGCACCTCCCTGGGGATGGGGTTGGGATGTCATCTGGGGTCAGGAGTAAAATCTGAATTTTTCTACGGTAACTATTCTGAACAGTTTTCCTGTTACAATATTGCAGTTTTCTAAGAAAGACGCTGGCACTTACGAAGTCATACTGAAGGACGACAGAGGAAAGGACTCCAGTGAGCTAAAGCTGAAGGAGACAGGTCAGAGCCACTTTCAGCGCGCTGTCAGCCACGCCAGCTGGCAGCCTGACTGCTCGCCTGCAAGCGGGTGCGGGGTCATACAGGCAACTGTGTGTGTCACCTTCCTGTGGCTTTGTTCCTCCTGTGTCTAAGATCATCTCATTAGAAAAAACTGAGATTTTTCAGTTCAACTAATATTTGAATACAGCTTATTGCATCTGGATTCTGTACAATTTTGTGAGAACACAATGACTAACACTAAGCAAAATAACCGGTTTCCTCAGGGGGCTATCAGTAGTGTAAGTCTACAAGTACAGAAAGAAATTCTAAAACTAGATAATTTTAAAATATTTCACATTTTTATTATGTTTTGCCATTCTGTTATTTAGGGGCCTTTCCACTCATTGTGATTACTATATTTTTAAAATTTCACTTACGTTTGCAAGCAAGTGGAGAAAAAATCTATCCATTAGAATGTATATAGATGGGTTAGCATTCCAACTGAATAATGTCATATATGGGAAAAAAAAAGAAAAAAAGAAAAGATAATATAGTTTTGTTCAGCTGCAGCAGTATTCGTCAAGGCTGCTGTTAAATAAAGTCTGGACATCGTGGAATAACAGGCTATATTTCTGCATTACTTAAATTTCTAATATGCTTTATAAGGTAGGTCCGATTTCTTTTTCAAACCTACTGGGGAGAATATTTCAGAGCCGGTACTTGTCCTGTTATTGACTGTGCTTGAGCTGCAGACACAGAGTCTTAGTCTCTGGATTTTATTTCCACAGCTTTTGCAGATCTGATGAATGAAGTATGCAGAAGGATTGGTAAGCACTTAAGTCTCTTTCGAATGAATGACTCATTGTGACACTCAATGAATGGCTGCATGGCTGCAGAAAACCATATGCTCTTCCTTCAGCTTTATCTGCGACAGACCTGAAAATCCAGAGCACAGCTGAGGGTATCAGACTGTACTCCTACGTTACTTATTATGTGGAAGATCTGAGAGTGGGCTGGGTGCACAAGTAAGTATGCAAAAGCTTTGCAAAACTCAGTGCCATTTTGTTTTTATAGACTTAGAAAGAACCTGGATATATAAGGGAGATGAGGCCCAGGCTTCTCCTCATCTCTGCTGAGTCCATTCTCTCTTAAGAGTTAGTTTCAGTGAATTATACCCGTGTGAAACCAGTATAAGAGTCAGGTGTTGGTGGCGTAAGGCCCTCCTGTCCTTTCCCTCATGAGATAGATAATCCCATGCCACGGGATGCTGTCGGGGCCGTGCTGCTTCAGAGCACTTCCCACCTCCCGGATGGGAGATGCATCTTTCCCTGAAACAGTTTTAAGGAGTGATGCAAATAAAACCTGAGAGACTGACGAGCTTTAAAAGAGGCCAGCACCATAGGTTCAGAGATGCCTAGCCTGGAGGTCTTCTTGTCTAGAAGCCGTGGTTCACAGGAACTGGGACAAGCGGGCACGTCCTCTTTAATGCATGGGTTCATGTTTAGGAGGCAAAGCATGTTTCAGCATCTGCCCAAGGCAGTAAAATCCAGACAGCCCTTCCTGTGAGCGCTACGAAGCTAACTAAGCCAGACAGAAGAACTGAGATTTTTAAAAAGAATTTGAATGGCCAGCTCCCCATAAAACTAATGGGAGCTGCATATCCAAATCCATGAGACAGCTTTAAATTCTCAGCCAGCGCACTGGAAACAGCATGCACTGGAAAACTCAGAGAAGTAAACAACTTAGATTTGATTTAATAGTAATAACATATCTGAATCGCTTCAAATCTATTATTATTACTCTTGCTGCTTCACTTCCTGTGGACATGATAGTAGTTAGTCTTTAGGATGGAATCTTGAATTACTGATCTCTCAATAAACCTCATGTAAATGAGGCACAGTATACCCAGGATGTGCTGTAGCAATCTGGCTCTAATTATTGACACTGATGCTAAGCAGTAATGCTGCCAGAGAAATGAAAGCAGTTTGAGGTTTTCCTGTTTCTTGGCACTCATTTTGACCTGGTGTCGCCAGGAGTCCTAGGCATTTCAAACTGGAAGTGAATATGAAGTATTCTGGATTTCTCTTTTTCTCTTAATTCTCTCTCTCTCTTCTCTATTTAATTTTTAGAAACTAATTTAATCTTGAAGCACGTCAAATTTATCTAGTAAAAATGTTATGTGACCCTCTAGTACACTTGAAGCTATCAGTTTAAAGATAATGAGTAGCTTATTTGACTAATAACTCTTGCCTCATCCAGGGCAATTAACTGCTTAGCTAGGAAGCTGAGAAATTTATACTTTTTGTGGGAGAAAATATACTTATGTCAAAGTATGTTTAATTGTAAACGCCAAAGCATAGCAGAGTGTCAGAAAACATTCCAACTAGGCAAACACCATTTCTGACAAAAGTGGGGTTTTTTTTAGGTACAGCCCTACATAGTTTTATTTTGCCTGAGCAAAAATAAACTCACGCTAAGAAGAGAATATGAACATTTGAGGATGCATGGATTACCCTTCAGAGATCTGGGTTTTAAATTTGTGTAACTCTTCTCTGGCTCAGGTCATAGACTAAGATGCATAACCTTGCTGAAAGCTTTGAGGAAAGCTAGACCTTGAACAGGGAAAGACTGTCAGGTCAATTCTGCCCCACTGGCCCCCAGCTTTATCAAGAATTTGACTTCAAAAGTTTCAAAATATGGTGGCATACCATAGCACCTTGGAAATCATTTAGTGACTGCAGATGTACTCAGTGACTCATCATGAGCAAATCCCGTTCATACTCCAGTAAAACGAAAGGGTAACGCTGTTTGGTATTTTTCAGCGATACCCAGATTAAGTTTACAGACCGAGTGAAGACTGGTGTCACCGGGGAGCAGATCTGGTTGCAGATCAATGAGCCGACTCCACAGGACAAAGGCAAATACACAATGGAACTCTTTGATGGTAAAACAGGACACAAAAAGACAGTGGATCTTTCTGGACAAGGTGGGCCATTCCCTCTGCTAACATCATCTGTATTATGTGGGCACTACACGGTGGCTGGGGAGGAACATCTACAGCAGGACCTTGCTACAGACCTGTCACCCTTTGGGTTGTAGGGTTCCTGTGTGCATCCAGCAGCCTGGCAGTGTCTGTGGGGAACAGTGCAATTTGTTTCCCCCAGCCTGTGCTCTCGGGTCATAAATTCTGAACAGCTTTTTCCTATTCCAAATGCCCACTTGCAGTTTGCTGACTGAGACGTCAGCCCAGTTTCTGAGCTATCTTACAAACCCCCTTGTGTTGCTGGCATTGATTGGCAGTTTTCAGTACAAGTTGTAGCACTGAATGCCTTCTGTATCTTTCCCTTCCAAGTAATATTTGGAGGAGGAAGTGAGGGACAAGTTTGTTCTGTTACTTTCCTACTGCATTTCTTTGATGGATATAACAGGGCTCTTTATTCTTCAGAGATGTCAAGACTGGTCTCTTTCATCAGCACGATGAAGGACTGTTAGGGGAACAGCTAAAATTATTTGGATTGACTGTTGGAAGCTTTTACTCTGAGAGACCTCTCAGATCCTAGGGAACAGATTAACTCCTTCCGAACTGCGGAGTTTCTATTCCCAGCTGTTCCCATCCCTAAAGCTTCACTTTGGGTCTGCAAGCTCTGTGTAAGGGCAATAACCTTCTAATCATCTCCACGTTGCTCCTTCTGTACTCCATCCCCGCTTTCTGAGAAAAGAGATTTCTTCTTCCCTTTCAAAGCAGAGAGGTTGACCTCCCACCTGATGGTAGCTTAGCCTGAATTTACGAAGGAGACAGCAGTTTGCTGTCTGGTTTGCTCATGTCCATCAGTGTGATGCTTCAGTGCAGATGTGAAAAGCGCTTGGAAAAAACAGATCTCTTGTATTCCATAAGCCAGTGGTCTCCAAAGTCGGGTGTGTGCAAGATGATCTGCTGGGGTGTGGGAAGAAAATATGAGAGCTTCAGTAGTACATCTATATAACTTATCAATAAATAAATATACATAGATTGGGGGGTGCATGCTCAAAAAATTTTTACCTATAGGGGTGCACGATCACAAAAGTTTGGGAGACCACTGTTGTTATCTATTGTTTAGGTGGTGCATTGTGGGTTTCTTCCTCTGTTTTGTGAGATAATTTCAGCCTATTGCTCTCCTGCTATCTCTTTGTCTTAAAGCCTGACTTTTAGAATAAAAAAAAAGGGTGTTTATGCATTCATATGTATATATAACAGCTGCCATATACAAGACGGCCTTTATTAGTTGAACCATTCAGCATTTTAGGGCATATACAATATGCATGCATCCATACATTAATATTTCTTTAATTATGTCTGTATTTTTCACTTAGTTCTACATTCTAAATTTAAACTTGTGATAACTTGTCTCTGAACCTACCTTTAAAATCAACTTTTCTCTTTACAAAGCATTTGATGAAGCCTTTGCTGAGTTCCAGAGATTAAAGTAAGTATTATGCCATCTAAATGCAGTAATGGCAGCCATAAAATAATAAGAGTATTTGTTTGTTTTGTGCTGGAGCTAAATATATCCTGTGAAACAAATCCTAGTCCTACAGAAGCCTGTAGGAGTTTTGCATGTGACTTCTTTGGTGCAATTCTTATATAACAGTTAGGTAACGAAGAACAAGCAGTATTGTCAAATGATGAGAGAGATTTTCCTTAACAGATTAAAGGCAATTAAAAAGATAAGCTATATTTTTCAGTCACTCTAAGTAAACCTTAACTGAAATTGGACTTTCTTTTTGTTTCCTTCAACTCCAGGCAAGCTGCAATTGCAGAGAAAAGTAAGTTTTACTTGACAATAGTTGCAATAAACTGTTTACGAAGGTTTTCCTCCTCCCCAGGAAGGTTGTGTGTTGGGAGAGGGCGGGCATGTATACATGTGTATGTGCATGCGCTCATCCTAAGATGAATTTGTCCTTGCAACAAGGGGAAGCAAGGAGACTGACCGTTTAGTGATTTTAACGTTGATGCACGTTGCAGCTAATAGTGCTATAGTTGTGGGTTATGTTAATTTTCCCAGTCTAAGCTCCTGTTCTCACTACCAGTTAGCTTTCTCTAAAAGTTATCTTTACGGCTGAGATCTCTCATGCACGTTCTCTGCACAAAAGTCACTTTGTTTTCAAAGATGGCGGAAATCACTTTGCAAGTTTTGAACTATTTAAAATGTCAGATGGCTCTGCATTGCATACAGAGATGGGCAAGAAAGCAACAGTAGCTTTTGCATTGCCTAAAGGCTGATCCCCGAATCTCCTGATACTTTTGCGTGTCTGTCAATTCCAACATAGCAACTAAACCAAAAGTATGCAATATTACTTACTTTATTATTAAATAACTTTATTACTAATTAATAAGTTATTAGAATTCAATTTGAATTATTAAGCACAATATTCTCCCTGTTTACAGAAAAATGCATGGAAAAAATGTAACACGTCAAAAAGTTCTCCCACCGCAGATGACTTTCAGACCTGTATAAAAACAAGGGCAGAACTGGCATTTGAAAAGTATTGGAGAAAGATCTGAGCTAACTCCTCCTGGACAATATAATCCAAACAGAGCAGGGTTTGGAAACATACAGTGATCCCTATGAGTCCCAGCAGAAACGGCACAAAGGGATCAGTAATAACCCTGCCCTGGGCATTTCATTTTTAACCCTGGACCATCCATAAGGGGCTGGCATGTTAATTGACATAACACAGTCCCGTTCCTGGTCTCATAAAGTTGTTATCTATGAACTCCAGAGCACATCTTTTTATGGAATACATTATAGAACATTTTGTATAATCATTTCCTTCCTCTGCCAGGCTCCACCGAGACTTAGAACGAACAAAATCCATACTCCAGAATAAGTGCTCCAAAGGCTGCATGTGATCAGCTTATTTGTATTTATGTAAGATTGCTATGGGACTTTGAGCTTAAAACTAGACCAAATATTGATCTCGTTTACACACAGATATATACAAAGTGGCAGAATTTCAGTGCTGTCACTGAGATTGTGTTTGTATTTAGATCAAAACCCAATCTCCACCACTTTATTAGCTGTCATTCATTTCCTTTTGGAAACACAACGTTTTTAGTTTACAACACGAAAAATGTAGTGTGCCAGATCTCAAAAATTCAGATTTTTTTGTGTGCACTCAGAAGTAACACTGAATTGATGGCAAAATCTGCAGGTCACAGCATATGTACTTTAATTCCCCTCTGTAAGTGATTGACACCAGCTATTAACACATCTTTTGCTGTGAATTCAACGTTTTTTTAAAGTCCAAATGGTGTGCTAAGGATGCCGAATAGTTGTCTGCTAGCACAGATATCAGAGACAAGTTGTACATAAATAAGATAAAAGAAAAGAAGGGAAACAGAATCTGGGACACGGTTGATTTTGAGACACTAAAGAAAATTACGCTTATTTATTTCCAGATCGTGCACGGGTACTTGGAGGTTTGCCCGACGTTGTCACCATCCAGGAGGGCAAGGTACGGTAAATGAACTGAAGTTTTGCACAACCGCCCAACAGCTTGAATGCCTTTCAATGATGGGAAAATATTCACTTTTTTTTTTT
>VYZM01023046.1:46373-64152 GCA_013398915.1 Dromas ardeola | reverse complement strand
TTTTTTTTAAAGCTGCCATCTTTAAAATCTGCTACATTATTTATTCATCCCCTGCCTTCTGTACGTAATTCAACAGCCTTGCACAGATGGGTTTATGTATTCAGGGCAGTGTCTTTTCTTAAGCATTAGATAAAAGTGAGATGACAATGCGAGCTGAGACTAAAACTCCTTACATAACCAGCTCTTTAAAAATTCATGCACAGGTTTCACAGTTAAAAATTTTTTGTAACAGGGTATCAGGGAAGTTTAACTCCTTTTTTTACAAAAAGCTAGTCTTTCTATGGCTTTTGCAGCTCACACCTGCCAACGCTGGCTTTTAAGCGGTCTAAAACTAGTAAACCAGTCTAACTCAATTCACTTCCAGATAAAAGGGGACAGTTTTCTCTATTTCATCAGGGTAAATGGGAAGAAGTCAAAAGAAGTCACTGGACTACATTAGCAGAGTTTTAACCAAAAGCTTATTGTGAGGCACTCCCAGAGGAACATGGCTACATCGATGCTTCAGCACAGAACAGATGACCCAGAAAGTCAGTTCTCAATCTTGCCACCTTTTCCCAGCACACTGCGTCTACACATTGCTGCTTAATAGTACTGAGACCAAGAAGTGCCTGCTCGTCCCTTCCTTCTGGTCTGCCACTAGCCAGTTCCTCTTCACAACACTGATACAGGGCACGAGAATGTCATTGAAAACCTGTGATACAACTCCAGAAAGACAGCTTCCTGATATTTCTGACTTTAGCCAGCAGTAGGTCAGCTGAGCTACAAGTATTTGACTATAAGCTGAGCAGAAGTGTTAAGAATCTAAAATCTTGGTCTGAATTGCTTAACAATGCGAGATATAACATAGCCAACAGATAGTAGACTGCAGCAGTTCTGGGAAAATTAAGTATGTTGGCATTAGAAAATGAAATAACATTTGCTTAAACCTTTCATTAAAGCATTTAGCATTTTGGGAAATGCTGTAGAAGTAAGAAGCGCTCATATGAGTGTTGCAACTGTAGGTAGAAGACACAAAAAAACAGAATGAATTTGCGGATTCTCAGCTAATAGTGCTTGTGCTTGGAGAAGAGATTCTCATACTGTTTTGAGTGTTATTATCAGTCTTAATTTTTCTGCCAAAAGAGAGTTGATATGAAGTTGAGTATGAGCTCACTAAAGCAAAACATGTGGAGCTTATAAAAACGGAGTTTGTAAAAAATGAGTTGCAAAATCTTACCCAGATGCACATTGTACTTGACAGCAAGGACATTTGTGATGTTTGAATAAGTGACTGAAAAACTCCCAGAACTCAAGACAAATATCCTTGACCTTATGTTTCTGGATTCAGTAGATGATCGTTTTGAGAAACGGAGTAGACAGAGAGCGATCAGGGAAAACAGGGCTTGTTTGGGTGGCGTTGGCTCATCTGTCTGTTCTTTGCATATATGCTGGAGAGAGGGGAATGCAGTTCTCTGTTGTGTAATTCATGCAAATTGCACAATCATCAAGGGTTTTGAAAAACAGTAAATGAGGCAGCAGAGGACTGGCAATTGCAAGCTTTGATTCTGAATACAATTGCAGCCATAACTAGAGAGTTATATGAACAGATTGGTATCCATAGATTGAACTTCCAAGCATATGCATGTCTTAAACTTAAACTTAACACTGTGACTGTGATACTATTTATTAGCTTTTTACATGTGAGCTGAAGGATATGTGTGAGAACAAATGAACCAGTGTTTACCCAGTGTTAATCAAACAGCGCTCCAGATGGCCTACGAGGCTTCCACTGATAGACAGAAATGCTCTTCAGCAGTGTGATATAATTGGAAAAGGCTAAGTGCCAGTTCATATTAGGCAGGAACTTGACCTGACGGAGAATACTAGTCTAAGTTTTGTGTATAGCCGGCCAAATTAACCTAAGTGGCTGTTTTAATGAAGGCCTAATGAAGGGTTGGGCTTTTTTAAAATAGGAGAGGCTCGGGATTCTGACAGACAGACACTTTCAGACCTAGAAGCAATGTGTTGCATCCTCCTGCCCACCAACTCCCCATTCTACCCTTCTGCCAGGGGTAGGTGCCCCCACAGGAAGGCTGGAAGAAGGGAGCAGGTTCCCATGATTGAGCCGCTTCAGTTCACTCACTGGCATCTTAGCCCAAACCACCCAGGAAAATGAGTTTGTGCTAATACACAAGAGGAATGGCAATACTTGAAATACAATGACACATTTCCCTCTGCCACCTGTACTACTCTACTCATTATAATCTGCAATGAAAGGCAGAAGAGATAGGGGGGGGCACAAAGGGTCTTGCACCTGCTGCCAAGTGCACGTGTCTCAGTGCCCCAGCTCCTGACTTAAGGGAACTTCTGTGTGGAGCTCTGAAATACTGAGATCCAGTTCAAAGAGATGGTGGGGTTTAGTCACCCAGTCTTTTTCAGATGGTTCAGATTTCCTGGTAGATTTCATTCCCTCACCACAACAACTAGACAGGCTTCCAATCCTTCCCCTTGAGAGGAAAGGTGCCTCTTTGCCTCGGGAGGACAGGACAGACTTTTTTACCAAGATAAGAAGTTCAGGTTGAATACAGCATTACAGTCAGGGGTTTCTGTGAGCAATAAGGACATGCATTAACTTACGAACACATAAGCAACAACCATCTCCTGCCCAATGAACAGAAAATCTGAAATAGATAGGTGCAGTCACAGTGGGTGATCACTTCTCCTTGGCTAAGGCTCCATAATTATGGATTACCATCCAGAAAACCAAAGATCTCACCATTTACATAGCAAATTATAAGATACATCTCCACACATTAGTATCTGGAAAATAAGTAAGAGTTGGGAAGGTAAAGAGGAGCACAGATGTCAAAACAGGAACTAGTGATGCAAGGTTAGGCAAAAGGCAGCTATTTTAAGGAATTATTTAGAAGAAAAAAAAAAAAAGAATCATCACTGCTGCCTGAATCTCTTTGAATTAAAGAGTACTGGCACCACTTCAAACACCTAAGGTTTGAATGATGCCACTAATAGAGCTGTCTGGACACAGACCTCATCTCATTAGCATCTTGGGGTGGCAGCTGGGGCCACTCAGTGGTGATCTCTTGCTTTCTAGAGAATCAGAAAACAATAAAGAAATACCAACCACCTGCAGGGACCCCTATGCAATGCTGAGGGCACGTTTGTATTGAGAGCAATAAGGAAGAGGGGGAAATGTAAACCCTCTTGTTTTCCACGAGTTTTTCAAAAAGATGGACTGATATAGCAATCAAAACCACATTCACACCAGTGGGCTACGAAAGAAAGCAGTCAACAGCCCCGCGCGGTCACCAGCTGTAGGTGCTGCAGGAAATCAGATAGAGGCCGTTTCCACCATGCTGTAACCACCTCTCGCTTGGAATCTGCCTTTCCTTTGGTACCAAGAATTACGTGTTGTTGATGGAGGAAAGACTTCCCCCTCCCTTTTGTTCTCATTTTGGTCCTTAGGGGATGTGGGATTTATTTGATTTTTATTTTGTTGTCAGAGGTACAAAAACCTTTCATTTGTATAGAGGTATACATTTTTTCTATCTGCCCATTTCGACAGCCTTACAGGTATCTGTCTTCTGTCCCATCTTCCACCATCACACTACCAGATAGGAAGCAGAAAGGTGAAGGGAAGGCAGCCTGTTAACTAGATTTCTCACAGCAGGTTTTTATCATGACAGCCTATAGGGCAACAGTGTCAGTGCTCTTCAGTTGTCTCTATTTTTGATGTATTTTTATCAAGAGCCTTTAAAAAAATGTAAGAGAAACTTGATTCCAGTCAAGTGGAAGCTTGTCCATTCCTTGTGTATCACTTAATCCATGCCTAATGAACCACTGAAGACCATTTTCTCCGCAGTAAAAATTCTTCAATCTCCATTTAAAAAAATATTCTACTTTGAATAACTTTTTAAGTTCGGACCAAGGTACTATTTAATACTTAGACATAAATGGATTCTTTGCTAGATAAAGGTCCAGAGAACGGCCTATGTACCACTGAAGTTTCATATGAACATTTTTAACATTGGACTGTATGTGATGTTCATTTTTGCAAACTCTTTTGAGAAGATACCCATGGCATTGTGACTGGAGGGGGGGATCATTTATATGTATTGGTATCTCCCAAACGTGAATTTCTCAGCTGACAACAAAAAAAGGAGGCCTGAACATGGTGTGCACACCAGAACTCCCCAGCCTAAAGAAAGTATCCAACTGCCAGTGATCTCTCCAACAACTGACTCTCTGATGATGAAGATACTTCCTTCAGTCTGATGGGACTGAATTCAGACCTTAGAAACATTACTAACATCAAAGGGAAATACTTACATGATCACCAAAGAAAGGGTAAAGCCTGTATTGATTTCAGTTAAAAATAGTTTTACAGAAGTGCGTAAAACAATTCAAGTCTGTTGGAAGAGCTGTCAGGGCATAGTTTTAAAAGATCCTAAATTAAACAAAGTATTCCAGGGACACTTTGTTCTTAGTTATTTAAAAAGGCAGGCACACTTTCTTTACTTCTGTGGCAAATATATAGCGAGCTTAACACAAAAAAATTAGATCTGACTGTTCCTCAAATTCTCATTTCAGGTGTAACACACAAATGCAGATAATATCTAATTTTATATTAAACAGTATGCACTGGAGAAAGCTCTACTAGTGATTATGAGAGTAGAGAACAAGGTTCCATAAAATATCGAAAGGTTTTAATGGAGTTTATGAATTAACTGAGTTCCTTTTCCTTTACGATACAGAAGACACTGACAAAAAATATTGATTACTGATGATGATATGCATCCACTTACTAAAAGCAGGAAGATATATAGGGGGTTGGAACATTTGGAGAGCCAGGCATCAAAAAACCACAGCAAATAGTTACTGAGCCTTACCTGTAATTTCTTTTGAACTTTTTTCTATAGGCGCTTAATCTTTCTTGCACTGTCTGGGGAGATCCTACTCCAGAGGTCTCATGGCTGAAGAATGAAAAAGCATTTGTGTCAGATGCTAACTGCATCCTGAAATTTGAATCTGGAAAAAATGTCAGCTTTACCATTTCCACTGTGTCCACACTCGACTCGGGGAAATACAGCATTGTGGTGAAGAACAAGTATGGCACAGAGACCAGCGACGTCACCGTAAGTGTGTTCATACCCGAGGAAGAAAGGCAGTCTGAGCAAGAGAAAAAGAAAGAAGCTAAGAAATGAAAGTGTGAATTCAAGACTAGGAAGCCGAAGTATGGGGTAGATTTCGTATGATAGGCTGACATAATCTGCGTGTGTAAATGGCTTTCTGCTTTAGCAGGCAGCCTTGGATTTTTCCATTCACTTCACTTTTGTTTCTAATATGCCTAATTGTGCCAGAGAAAACAGAGCCTTTCCTAAATATTTTCTTACTGCTAACCTCATAGAACCTACTTGTAGCATCTTCAGCCAGGCCAAATGCATGCTGGCTGTAAACATAGGTCCACCGTTTAACCCCCTTCCTGGAGCATTTGACCATACAACAAAAATGGAAAGGCTGAAGAATCGTTTCAGTGGAGGCAAGTGATGAGGTAGATGGAAAGATAAAAAAATGATCAAGGCATTTTTGAGCAGCAGTTTAGATTTGTCCCAACTTTCGTAAAGTAGCATAGATGGAATGTGTTAGAGAATTAAATCATGGAGATATTAGTGCTGGTTTTGTCTACATTAAGGCCCCTTTGTATTGCTGTGTTAATTTGGAGAGGCCTTAACATGGGTGTCATCTACATCCATAAATATTGTTTAATTTGCCCAATTGGGGTAAAAGTACTGTAACATAAATGAAAAATAGGCTTAGGAGGCCAGAATACTAATGTGAGTGTGTCTGCAAAAATGTATGAACTCTCCTCTATGTTCACAAATAAACAGAATTCACGTCTTTCCTTCCATCACAAGCTTGTGTCACTGTGTCTTGTTTTACTACTCACGGCTCTGGTAGTTGCGCACAGTATCTTAGTCTCTTAATGCTTTTACCACTGTAATTACCTCTAGCTTTCCTCTAGATCCCTGTTAATCTTCACTTTACTGTTCACGGCAAAACCCACAATGGCATCTCATCGCAATTTTCTGTCCAGACCTTCCCTACTTCACATCTCAACTCAACAAGGTATTTTTGCAAATTCAGGCACAGGAGTGGTCTCATGCGATTCAATGGACTTGCTCATGAATTTTGATTTCAGGGTGTTAGGTAAGTATTTTGTTAGACTGAGACCTCAGTTAATCTCATCCAAACTTAACACTGGAGGTGAGAAATAACATTATTTTGTCAAGATCTTTTAAAGCTACAAAAAGAATCTTCACTGGAACAGAGAAAAAAAAGTGGTTTGGGTTTTTTTTTCAGATAAAAATGTTCAGACAAAAAACATTTGTCCAGACCTTTGAACACACTTATATAGATTAAAAACTCCATTTTTACAACAATGTCACTAATTATTATTAGCTGAGGAAAAGCAACAGAATGTACATATATGTCCATCCTGCTGGACATATTATGATCTACAGATGTGATATAATATATGTGAGATAGATAGATAGATAGATAGATAGATAGATAGATAGATAGATAGATGATCAGATGCAGTTATCAGCCCAATTGGTAATTAGGAGAGCAATGTGCCATATTAAAAATCCTCTTCATTACTAATCTCACAACAGCACAATTCTTCACATCAAAATCTAAAGAACTAACGTACCTATTTTTAGTATAAGCATGAAGTCTGTGCACCTTTCACATACTTTCTCTTGTCATTTTTAGCTACGGTGAGTGCAGACATAGTGCTGTTTCCCCGGCACTCATTTTGCTGCAGTACTGACATTGCTGTGAAAATGCCACTAGTAAGGGCTACAAAGATGATTAGGGGATTGGAACACCTCTCTTATGAAGAAAGGCTGAAGGATTTGGGTCTCTTCAGTCTGGAAAAAAGACGACTGAGGGGGGATCTTATAAATACTTAAAGGATGGGTGTCAGGAGGATGGGGCCAGGCTCTTTTCAGTGGTGCCCAGAGACAGGACAAGAGGTAACGGGCACAAACTTGAGTACAGGAAGTTCCATCTCAACATGAGGAGGAACTTCTTTACTTTGAGGGTGGCAGAGCACTGGAACAGGCTGCCCAGAGAGGTGGTGGAGTCTCCGTCTCTGGAGACATTCAAAACCCGCCTGGAGGCGTTCCTGTGCAACCTGCTCTAAGGCGACCCTGCTCTGGCAGGGGGTTGGACTAGATGACCTCCAGAGGTCCCTTCCAACCCTACCATTCTGTGATTCTGTGATTCTGTGAAGTGCTGCACAGTTAATGCTCACTTAAACTCTTGCCATCTGAGGTTTACTGTCAGCTAATGTTAAAGGCAAAGTGGAAGCATGAGGGAATTCTTAATGGCTCAGGTAACAATAGATTCAACACAGTTATCAATGGTGAAAGTGGGGATTTTTTCAATTTTTTTTTTTAATCAGTTTCTATAAAGGGCTAATGATTTTGATCTTAATCATTAAAAAAAAAATAAACTACGATTTAGATCAGCCTTATGACCTACCAAACACGTTAGCATGTGCTTAACTTTATGCATTAATAGTACCCCCAGTTTCAAGGAACATGTTAAGTTTATCTGGTATAAATATTTTTTCTTCAAGAAGAGATTTCACATCACAGGGATTTTTAACATGAAATTATGTAAAACTGTGTTTTCAGCATTTCACATAAACAGTGTATGTTTTCACACAGCCTTATCTCCCAAAATAGTTAAGACTCAAGTATCAAACTTGATGACATTATTGCAATTTTAAGGTTTAAGTGTGTAATTATGTACATTAATGAATCTGTTATAAATATCTGTTATAAAAAAAGTTCAGACCATTTAGTCACAACAGCTGCGTATCAGACAAAGTAAAACAGCTTAATTTTAAAATTTCAATATATAATCACAAGAATATCTGTAATTTGAGATACAGCAAGCTTTCTGAGTTTAAAGAATTAATGTCAAATTACCTGATAATTTTGCTTAGTGTGACACAAAGCCAATTCAAGGATGACAAGCAGGTCACTCCATCTTGGTCCAGGACGTACACCTTAAAAGCAAGTGTCACATCTCTTCCATCCTCCAGAGCGCCAACAAGAATATGACTTGCTCTTCGTGATACCTGATAACGGATGTTAATTGTTTAGCATTAGCATATTTTTAATAATGATTGCATTTTGGCAGCAGTTTTATTTCTACTACTTTATCTTAAAAAGATTTGTCTTCCTGCCTCCCTCCTTTTGGCAGAACTGAATACAAGTGGGCCATCTCCCAGATTAACAGGCTGGATTCCACTTGTCTTTGCTTCAGAAGATCTTACGTGTCCCTGAAAGTCAGAGTAATAGCTGCTTCTAAACAGTTTTGCTCCCAGGGACTCAGTTACGGTGGTTTCAAACTGAATTTATGATGTATTCACATTTCTCGCTTGTGCACTTTTTGTTCTTGCTTTGCTTCAGGTGATCGTGATTTCTGTGTCAGGACAGACTGACACAGTCCAAGGACAAGATCAAAATAATATAGCTGTATCTAAAAAGAAAAAAACGACGACAGCAAGCAAACGGAAGGAAGGGGAAAAGAAAGGTAAGAGCACTTTCACCTTCATGGTCTTCTACTCCGATGAAAAAATTGTTAAACATTATGCAGTTAATAGGCTGTGCCAATCAATATTACTCAGGTTCCAAACAATCAAGTTTACAGTATGTATGCTCTTCATCAACAACAAATGCAAAGTATGAACTGCCAGGTTAAACATCAGTGAAAGAGACTTAAATCAACACTTTTAAATCACCTTTCCACTGGGCTGCAAGTTCTCACCTTGGCTCACCTGGCTGATGGAAGTTTTTTAAGCCATAATAAATACTTTCAAATTTCTGAATGCCGAGGGAAGACCTCCTAAGCATGTATATATACACACATGGTGTTATTTTCCAAAGTGAGACTCATTTCAGCAGCTAGACTTTTGACAATTAACAAAAAAAAAAAAGCCTTGCTAATTAAGGTACCCTAAATGCCAAAGTGTTTTAGAAAAGCCTGATCGTACAGCCGTTATTTGAGATTAATCAATTATTCTTTCTTAGTTTTATGTCCATATTGAATGGTAAAGTTGGAATTATAAGTGACCATTTTTTTGTCCAATTTAGAGAAGAGTGGACAATGAAATGCTCTCTGGTGATTCAGCATTCTTGTATATTACAGATTTTTACTGTTCTTTTAGACTCTTACTATATAATTGCTACTTGGACATTGATTTATTCCTCACAATTACAACTCCCTCACGTAGGGCATTTTAGCTCCAAATAAGGCTTAAATTCCAACATTATCAGAACATCTGTTTTACATATTTTTCCCTAAGTATTTTTTCCTTGTATACAGGGTGTATACACATTATATCATTGCTGACAGAACATTTTATACTTTTATTTCCCTCCCCTTTCTGCTCCTAAGGCAAGAACAATTATTTAAGTGCATTTCTTTCCTCTCTTGCCTTCCTGGTATGGGTAACCTAGACATTTCTGAGCAGTCCTGTAAATGACGTGACTCATGTGAGAAACAATAATTTACATCTGTAAATGTTTTGCAGGTTCTACCCTTTCCTGAATCTTTTTAATTAGAGACCATAGAGACTTGGGGTTGCTTTTAGCTCTGTAAAAAGTAGTAACGTTATTTGTGATACTGAATCTCTTTATATGGGTATGGGAAGAGAAAAAGAACATGATAAGGTCAAACGCAATGTGAAAGCAAAATCTTACTCTATGTACCTCTGTGTTGCTGAGCATAGTAAATATACGGGAAATGTTATTACTTCTCCTAAATCAGATTTTATTAAGCCACACGTAGAAGAAATTATTGCCACAGAAGAGACACCTGTTCGAAATGAAATCCTCCCTGCGGAAACAGAAAAGGATACAAAAAGCAACCAGCGAGCAGCGAAGACGACTGAAGGAAAGGCAGCGGTAGCAGAAATGGTTCCTCAGCCCGCAGAAAGCTTGGATAGGCAGGGAAAGAAACCAGCAGGAAAAAAGCCTTGAGCAAACCCCGCTGTTCTTGAATGAAGAACGTGATCTTGTTATGATCTGGATAATAAGCTGAAGCTGAGATTTCATGGGCGGTAGACTAGCTGTAATATTTTAACACAAAAGTTTATGAGTGTTTTTTTATAACATTTATAATACTTTATAACTTCAATGGCATAGTAGATGGGCACCTATGTCTCAGTACCAGATTAATTGCACTGCAGTCATTTCTAAGTATCTTAATAATAATCCATGAACTAACAAGGTGATTTTAATTACTGAAAAATGTCCATGATAAGCAGAGTTTATTAGAGTGAATCCTGTCCAGAAGTGACATATTTATTACTCTGTAAAAGAATGTTGATATCAGTTATGTGGCTCTGTTAATCGATATTTGTAGGCCATCACAGCTTTAGGCAGACCCTGCTTACTTTCTCAAGGAAATCATACATACAGTCCTCTTAATGCTATGCGCTGGATAGACTTTTCACCAAGATCAATTTGGCCCCAGGGGAAGACCCTCAGAAATACAACCGTCTCCTACGGGTGCAGGGAGCCCAGAAGCAGGTTTTCTTTTGATCCACATTTCTTTCATGCAAACTTGTTCCATCAGGTGGATCAGGATGACATCGGGCCATTTCTTCTCACCGAGACCACTCAAGCCTCTCCACTTCATTAATTCCCCCATGGCCTTGGTGAGGTACTATGGATATCGCATTAACCCATAAAGTATCAGTTGCCCCACATACTCATTTCTCTGCACCCTTTTTGCTACAGCAACCATATTTCTGTTTCCAAGAGCTGCTAAACCCTCTGTCCCCCTTCCCCTCAGTGTCTCAGCCCAACGCTATCCCTTCTTCCCCTCACTAGGAGAAACCCGCTGGTTTCTCATAAGGGAGTGTAGCTTCATGGTCCATGTAAGTGAGGAATAAGGGAGTGTAGCTTCATGGTCCATGTAAGTGAGGAATAAATGCAAGCCAAGAATCTCTGCTTTAAATCACTACTGTGCTCATTCACATTCATTACTGTGTTCATTCACATGTTTATGTACTAAGGATATAAGAAAATATAACTCATTTGTAGATGCTTAGATCCTTTGAAAGAAGCAGAGTTCAAGCTGAAAAACAAACCAATAAAAATAAAGGTCAGAACTTATTTTGTTAATATGCAAGCTTAATTCAACTTTTAAATGGCCAGAAAATATTAAATAGGAGAAATAAAAATAAGATACTTTAATTACTAGGAAAATGTTTTTATCGATTTCAACTCTTGGAAGGCTCAGTCATATTATATTGGCTTTTTCCAGATGGATTATTAATGAAAAATTACTGAACTCACTCAGAGAACACTCAGAGAGGTGGTGGAAGACCCATCCCTCGAAGTTTTTAAGGCCAGGCTGGATGGGGCTCTGAGCAACCTGATCTAGTGGGAGGTGTCCCTGTCTATGGCAGGGGGGTTGGAACTAGATGATCTTTAAGGTCCCTTCCAACACTGACAATTCTATGATTCTGATTCTATGAACTCTGCTGATATTTCTAGGGTGTTAGATCTGTGACAAATATGGCAATACTGAAAAAACCAAGAAATACCAGTTTCTAATCCATCTTCATAGAATTGTTAGCATGAGAAAACAAAGAATCTTAATAGCATGTAAATGTGTAACACCTGAGACACTGATATCTCTGAAAGAAAGCAAGCCATGTCCTTCCAGTAGAATTCCAACAGGGTTATTCAACTCTTTTTAAAACCAACAGAAAGATTCCTCCTGGATGAAATACTAGATAGAGTGCTTATATGGAGACAATTAGAGTAATAACATTTCTGTAAACAAGGTAAAGGATATGAGTAATTTGAATGGTCCATTCTGGGTGACAGAAAGATGTGGGATGCAACAGAGAAAAAATTATGCAAATCAAAATATTGACTGCTACACAAAAAAGTGGTGGGAGAAACTTAAAATTCAGACTGAACTACAACTAAAATCATCCTACTAGACTGAGGTACTGTTTGACACATAGAGCTTGATTCGGCTCTATATTACATCTTGTTCTACATCTATGTGTTATAGTTTAAATTAGAAAACCGGAGTAGCCCACCAGCGAACACCGTCAGCGTAGGTCCCATACGGAAATGCAGTAAGGACTTTTTAAACGGTAACCTTAATGCATGTAGGTTCTCATGCAACCGTTACAGAAAATGATAAATATCTACAGATGTGCAATTACATCACTCTGCCAGAGAGTCTGGCCTTTCAAAAAGTTACAAAGCCGCAGGTTGTTTCACGCAACTCTTAACCGCTCTTTGTCATGGCAAATATTTCAACCTGCCTTACCTCTCTAAAAATCCATCACCTCTTACAGCTCCTTCGGGTTGGGAGCCTGTCTTCCACAAACATCAACGGCAGCCTGTAAGTTATGTATAGAACAGCCTGTACCACCGAGAGCCTGATCCAATTCCTGCAAAATGCCACAGGGGTCTTTTCATTGTTTTTAATAGAAAACAAGCCGGATCTCAGAAGAATGTTCTAAAAATGACCCAAATCTCAGATTACAAAGCCCATTTTGCTCACTGTCAAGCCAATGGCAGATCTCTCAGGTCTTAGCTTTTTGCTGGAGGAAAAATCAGTATTTTCCTGATATTTCAATTAAAATCTACTGGAAATACTTTTTAAAATTTAAACTAAAATGCACCAGGGTTTGGAGGGTTTTTTTGTTAAATTTGGATAGTTCCTCAAAAAGCTGGAAATGCAGTTACATCAGTATTGTTCTACTGGAAACTATATGCTACCCAGAAGCATAGTGTTTTATGCATGATAAATTAAATACACAACTAAACATATCAAAGATTAAAAAAGAAAACATTTTGATTATTTAAGCTGTAGTTGTTCACAAATGTAAAACAAAACATTCAAAATATTAACAGAATTGTTGAGTACATTAAAGTTTATTGTTACCATGTTTTTCTTGCAACCTAAATGTACAATTTGCATTCTATTCTCCATGATAACTACGAGGAATTGTTTCAGTCTCCGTCCATTACATAATGATAGAATGCAAATTATTTCTGAAACAACAGAATCTCCTATCAAACACACAGAACCATTTGACTATATTTAAAACCAGACACTGGTTGCAATGTTTATCCGAAGTGCCACTTCTGGGCAATACCTTCTTTCTCACCTACATATTCCATTCCAGCATGAATTACTCTTTATATTCAGATTTATAATTCTATTATAAACTCATATCCTTGTGTTATAACAGTGTGAGAAAGTATTGCATTAAACTATATTATCTAATCGCCTTCCAAAATTACGAAGTGTGATTTTTTTAAGATGAAATAAGATGTGAAAAATAGGTGTTGCCTTCCACTGTAGTAAAGGCATTGTGATTCCAGGTGTCCTTGAGTTCTTCTGAGAATTACTTCTGGATTTGTTATCCAATTATTGAGGAAGACCTGTCTGTGGTCTGGGACTGATAAACTGTAATTTGATAATATATAAAGCCATAATCTTTGAAGCAGCTGGTTACAAAATGAGATCATCCTTAAACTAGCGTAGGGCGGACCTCTGCTCTGTGTCCTTGAATAGTAACTATAATAACCAGACATCTGAAACAAATCTTTCCACACAAGTTTTCTTGTGTTGTTAAAACGATAGTGAATTTTAAGAACTGAAGTAAAATGCTGTCCAGGGAAAAGAGCAACAAAAGCTGTAAAGGGAAAAATGTTAGAGAAACTGCTCTGTTCCACAAGGGCTTCTGGAGATGAAGGTACTGTGAGAGAGACGGTGAGGGGATGAGACCGATGGCAAAGAGAGGAAGGCAGGCACCAGATTTGGTTGCAATCTTCTGCTGACTTTTCCCCTTGTCTCACTTCCCATTTCATTACGCAAGATGTCTTTCCTGTCATCTTTCTCCTTCTGCATTTTCAAATGCAACACCTTCCCTTCCCTCTTTCCCCACCTTGCATCTTCTACCATTCATCCTATTTGATACAGTCATTTCCATTTATTGTTTCGTCACTCATACTGACAGGAGCAGAATAAAATCTCCTCTTTACTTAGGCTGTGACTTTGGCAAGGATAAGGAACCTCTTAACAGGAGGCTTGAAACCTGTCATATCTATTATCAGAGGATGGTTTGTGAAACACCCGCTAATGATTGACAAAGAAGGGAGAAATGCTGCTCACATGAGACTTGATCTGAGTGTGCTGACTTAACACCCTAAACCTACAAACCAGCCCATCAACTACAGCGGGACTACTGGTGTGCTCAAATATATTGGTGGTTCAGGGTATGGCCAGCATACAGCCCTGAATCCTTGCGACTGACTTTCCTCATATTTTTTTTTTCCAACTGTTAAATGGGATTAAAAGGATAAACTAAATTAAATTGTGACATGCTTTCATAATGTCATTTTGATCCCGGAGAAGTTATTGAAACACCCCTGAGAGGACATGTGCAAGTCATGACTAACATGCAGAGCTAAGGAGACCCTCAGGTTTACGGGTAAGATATAACAGAGTCAACAATTAAAAAAAAAAAAAAGTTTAAGAATATCCTGACTGCTGCAATATGAGCATGGGTGATGGTGGGTAAGTGATTACTCCAAACAATGGTTTCTGGGTGTTGTATGCACACAAAAAAGGCAAAATGACATAACAAAATCTCGTCACTGATGTTAGTTTTTATGTCGTATGTGGACAAAGACTTTTTTTTTTTTTTAACTGCTGTAACAACTAAGCAAAAGGCTGTTTTTTCTTTCATCTACAAATGTCAGCAACATGTTGAGCACTCAAGGACCAATGCAAGCTGGGGGATGGTGCTACATCCCTACACCTACACCTCTCTATGATCTGCAGAACCACAAATTTTCTGAGGCTCCACCAAAGCCACGCGAGCACCCTACATCCTTCCAGACCTGTGATTTACCCCTGGCACTCTGTATCCTAACCTGCTGGAGACCCTTCATCCTTGCCTGCCTAGCCCTAAGCAGGCTGCCTCTCTCACACACTATTGCTGCTAGACATGATCTGTCAGTTGAACAGCCGGAGAGCCACTGATTTATGTATGGCTCTCGGTAACACGCTTTCAAATTATTTCCCCTCCACCAAAGAAAAAAATAATTTCAAGCACTTGTTCTCATCACTCCTTCCCTTTCCCCGATGGGGAAAATAATAGCGACATTTGTGGTGAAAAGGCAAAATGACCGCAAATGAAGTGGCAGGTTTCCTGTGGCCTGGAGGCCCTGGTTTACCTACCAGTGAGTTATGGTTCAACAAGGACCACAAATCATACGCAGATGTAGAGAGATCCTGCCTACACCACTACGGTGTCTAACTCCACACAATCAGAATGGAAACAAATCTCACCCGATACAGCTGTGGAAAATGCAAGCCATTTTCACAGCTTGATCGTAATCTTCTATGTGTTAAGTGCAAAAGAGTAGAGAATATAAAAGGAAAATACAGAGGGCTGCCTACTTCTGCAGCCTTCTGATTGTCTGGAGATGGTAATATTGGAATGGAAAAGGTTACCTGAAGGGAAAACATTGTGTTTTCAAGCAAATGCTCTTTAATCAGAAGCGCCTATTCCAGGTCTGAAAGAGTGAAGTATGGCATCAATTTGTCACCCCTTTTCAAATAAAGATTTTTCTGTCACCTAAGAAGCTAGCCTGCTTTTGGATTAGGCTTAATTTTATAATAGGATCTAGCTTAAAATTGGTATTTGAGGACGTATGATAGATTTAGCCCCTACCTCTTATCTCCCTGTGAACAGGGCTGTCTGGAGTTGTCTCCTCAACTAAAAAAAACACTTGCTGTTATGACTAGCAAAGATAAGATCACAGGAACACAAACAAAAATACTCTGTCTGAGCGCCCACTGATGTGGTTACCCTTACAAACTAAGGAACTAAGATGCCAAATAAGGAACTTGATAAAGCAGGGAAATGATCTATTAGCCGAAGCACAGACTGAGTATTTGTGACAGATGTTATACTAACATGGCTAGGAAATTACTATTAAGACATTATATTCAAATGGAAGGCCTCTTCAGAAAACCGCCGCAGCTGAAACATGGTTGCACCTAAGGGTAGAAAATTGCTCCAGTAGTCTGTGTCGCATCCATTTATCCTGAGACCTGGAAGGTGTTCTGAAATTGACTCCCAATTTCTGACACTACAACAACCTCATCAAAATGGGCAGGCATGAAATCTGACCTTTCATTCTTTTTACATATGTATAATATAGTCACTCTAGACACGTAATTCTGCATTTGTGTCTTCTTCCGCAAACTGCTTTCTTCAAAAATCCAGCCTGCATGTTATGTGGGGATAGATTTTTTTAGTTCCACGCTCAAAGGGATTTAAATATATTATTTGCAAATAAGCAAACTCACTGAATATGACCTTTTAGGCAGCTTGTACCAGGAGGTACAGATTAATAAACAGATCTTCTTATCTGTTTGTAGGACTGGTATAAAAAATTGTCAAGAGTCTTTTGAGAGATACAGGGACTATCACAGTAAATTTTGTCTATGCACTACTTTGCATGCTACCATGTCTTTTTGGCAGTTGCATTGAATACTGTTAACTAGCCTGTTTTCTTATGTGACAATTACATAAAACCTATGTGAGAGCCCAAAATGGCCCTAACAAGAAGTGGAGCAAAGCCAGCTTTTAACAAAACTCTCATGAACAGATTGGCAGATGAAAAAGTAATTGGCAGACAAATAAACACACAGTAAAATAAAACGTAACATGGATAGTGATAAAACACTTAATTCACATCCGTAAAACCTAAACTGTATTTCTGATTACTTTATTTTCTTCTCCCTTTTTTTACACTGCAAGCTGTTCAGGGTGAGAATATTATCCTGTTTTTGTACATATTATGTCTCACAATCAACCGGGCCTCTGGGCAATAGTGACTGAAGTAAAATAACACGTAATCCCGACAACTTCAGTGAGCAGCGGCGTGAATCACAAAAGCAGTGGGCAAATGAAGCTGCTGACCCGAAATACGTACCTGGCCTGCTGAACACGTTTTGATTTTGTAATTCTATACTTTCATTTAAAAATTAGAAAAAATAATTTATTTCCCATCCTCCTGTGGGTAGACTAGTAACTTTCAAACGGAGGATGCAGTGACAGATGTCTAAAGCTGCAAACACCCTGAACGCGGCGTTTCTTTTGAAACATCCCCGTCACGAGGCGTTAATTCTGAGACACAGCTCAGACCACGGCTATAAATAGCCGCGGAGAGCCAGCACTTCCCTGCTGATCGCCGCGGCCCCGCGCCCGAGGGAACGGGCGGCAACCACGCCACGGCGGTAGGTAGTCGAGCTGCATTACCTCAGCCACGACAACTCGGGGCCGGGGCAGGAGAGGAGGAGGGGCGAGGAAGACAGGGAAGAAGGAGGACAGGAGAGGAGGACGTCGGGCGAGGAAAGCAGGCCCGGGGCAGGCCGCCCGGCCCGGGCGGGAGGCCGCGGGCGGCTGCCTCAGCAAAGCCGCAGTCGCCACAGCCTCTTGCCCCTCCGTGCCCCTTCGCTGGCGCCTCCTGCCCCACACCGACCCCGCTCCCCCCTCAATCCCCGCCACTGAACATGGCAGCGGCGACGCGCTCCCCCGTTCCCTTCCCTGCTGCCGCCGCTGCTCCCCCTCAGCCGCCTCCCGCCCCACGCACGCGCGACGGCCGCGCGCGTTCTTCCCGCCCCCACTCCCCGCCCCGCGTTCGCC